>SJYX01005821.1:412040-468044 GCA_006410675.1 Oreotragus oreotragus | reverse complement strand
TTTTTTTTTTTTTTTTTTTGATTCTTTGGAGTATTCAAAGTAGAAAGTAAAAAATTGAAAGTAATGGTATTATGGCTACTCTTCAATAATTAAATTAATTTTATTTTCTTGACTTACTCCTTTGGTTAGAAATTCTGAAATGTCTTAATAGTGGCCATAGTAATATTAAATAGTAAATAATAGTGGCCACCCTTGTCTTATTCAAGATTTAGTGAGAATACCTTTAATGTCTTACATTATATATGCTGGTCTGGGGTAGATGTTCTTAGAGATTAATTTCTCATATAAAACAAACATTCTTTCTTCTACATTTTAACTGAGAAGGAATATAGTGTGAGTGCAGTTCATTAACTTTTGGGAGATGAAAACATTGAGTGTCCCAGCTTGTTTGCCAGGTGAAAACAACGCATAAGGTTCTGTCTGTTCTTTTCAACCTTAAGTGCAGCCCTCTGTGGATTCAAGGTTCAGAAAAGCTGGGTGACCTAAATGACCTAGTTTTTGCAACGTTAGGTTGAAGCAAATACCAAACTCTGTAGTGTGTCCTCTTAACCAGAGCGTTTGAGCTGGCTTAAGGGTATGTGCTTGGAAAGATTTCTGTTCATGGCACAGTCATCTCCTTTGAAGCTGAATCTCTTATGCATGATTAAAGTTTTTTACATAGCATTTTTGAATCAGATGAAAATGAAATTTGATCCCTGTGTTAGAAGAATAGAGTTAGAGATGTACAGGCAAGACAGAAAAGGACACACTTCAGCAGAGAAAAGTTGAGAGAGACTTGGTATATGTGTAAAACTAAGTTACTTTGCTGTACAGCAGAAGCTAATCCAACATTGTAAACCAACTATAGTTCAGTATAAATTTTTAAAAAAAGGGAAAGAGAGCGAATTGGGAATTTTCCTAAGCTTGAAAAGTAAGTGCTGTTCTCTGTCTTACATGTAAACATAAACTTTAAATGTGCAGATGAATATCCAATCTTCAGACTGCACCCCAATGCTACAGAAGAGAGTTGTTTTGTCCCAAATGTTAAGTAGATAAAAAATACTTCATGTTAGTGTTTAATTAGTTTAATTGTAATCCTTACCTGAGAGTTACCATTGCCTGTGGAAGTTTTGGCATATAGAATATTGGATTTGTTGTTTTGCTTGTTTTACTCTGCTGATGCCCTTAGGAATTGTTAGAATTAGCTGGTGATGTACAGTCTACAGTTTGCTTTAGCCAGGTCAGCAGAGTCCTGAATAGCTTATTATTTCATATTTAAAGATAAAGTTATTAGGACCTATTTTCAATGGTATCACTGTTTTCTTTATAATAACCACTGAAAGACGTTAATCAAATATTCATGTGAATTTCAATTTTTAATTGATTTTCACATTTAGAAACATTTCATTTCAAAAGACCTCACTGAAGACATTTTTGAGTCTTGTTCCAAAACAAATAATAATTTAAAGTATACTTTAATTCTTTAATCTTCAAGAGTATAGGAAATTGCTTACTTAAAGAACTAATGGTCAAATCCCCACCTTCTCAGCACCTGTTACATGGATAGCTTTTTAAATTTTTAGGAACAGAAAATGAGAATTTATCCATTGGAGAGTAATAATTTCTTATAACAAGTCACAGGACACATACACACCCAGTCTGTGGCTGTTTTCAGTTTGTTCCTTCTCTGTTTCTTTGTGCTTTCAATGGGAACTTTTGAAAGTAAAAGCTTCCAAGGGCATTCTTTTTTTTTTGTTTGTTTTGATTTTATTTTGTGGAATCCTTCCAAAAGTTGGCAGTTATTTCATGTGATACTGCCAAACTTTTAATAGGTAGATACCATAACTCAAAGACAATTTCAAAAAAAAATTTGATTGGTAATTTCCTCTGGGTTTTAGAGTATCTATGTCCCCATAATCATTCCAGCCTCCTTTTAGCATTCTATCAAACATGAATTTCAGTTTAGTGTTTTGTGCATGACCTTCCTGCTATAATACAAAGAAACAACAGTAATGAGACTAGCTTTACCATTTATATATCTCCTAAATATGATATTAACTGCTATGATAAAAAAGATTACTTAGCAAAGCTTCCAAATGGTTGACTTTTATGTCTTCACATATGTCATATAGCTTAAGTAATTTCTGGTTGGAGACTCAAAAGGTACTACCAGATTTATATAGATTCTTAAGTTCTCCTGAATTATTGACTGTCAAGACCTCAGAAAGATAATGTGGCATAGCACAGAAAGGCAGTCTTGTGAATTTATGGACTGAATTCTTACTCAGAACACTTGCTTAAATGTTATCCAACAGCATCAACAAACCATATTTCCAAAGGAGGGAGAGAATATTCCTTTTGGGCTTTATTTCTTTCGTGTATACATCTCAGACTGTACCAGTAAGGAAATGCAGACAAGCCTGTCTGAAGTGCCAAGTCCAGTCTCAGGAGGTAACTTAGAGCAAGGAGAGAAGTGTTCAGAGAGAATCATTCAGTCATACTTTTCATGTGTAGAGGTGCTGCCAACTCACTGCGTGGACAATACGGACGCCTTTGCTTTCTTGCCCTCTGCTTTGACAGGCCGCCTTGACCATTCAGGATAGCCACATTGAGATCCACAGGCTGGTTCTCCAGCAGCGGGAGAGCCTGGCCCCTGGCCCTGCGTTCCGAGGCAGACCCTTTCAGGACCAGGAGAAGTCCCGCAGCCTGGAGAAGCAGCGGGAGGAGCTGGCTGACACCCACAAGCTGCAGCTCCAGTTCCAGCAAGACCAGCACCGCTGGCTCCGTAGGTGCGAGCAGCAGCAGCGCGAGCAGGAGGCCCGGGCCAGCCGGCTGCAGGAGCGTGAGAGGGAGTGCCGGGCGCAGGAGGAGCTGCTGCTCAGGGGCCGGGGCGAGCTGGACCAGCAGCTCCAGGACTACCAGCAGAGCCTGGAGCGGCTGCGCGAGGGCCAGCGCCTGGTGGAGAGGGAGCAGGAGAGGATGCGGGCCCAGCAGAGCCTGCTGCACCACTGGAAGCACGGGCGACAGAGCAGCCTTCCCGCCGCATTTTCTCCAGGAACCCTGGAGGTACGGGGCCCCTGTGCTCGCAGGAGCAGAGAGTAAGACGGCTTCAGTCATGGTGGTTTGGGAGCCTTTGAACACACGTCTGTCTTTTTAAAAGCTGCTCATGTAAGAGCTCACAAGAGTTACTCAATGTGTAGGGAGCAAGAGCTGGGAACTTCCAGAGACGATACCCATGCATCTTGACATACGCACATTTGAAAAGTCTGGGTACTTCTGGATCATGGGTTCATGGTACTCATGATAGATGCCCTCAATACCAAGGGAATCAATACAGAATCGCGTTGTCCCAGTGAGGTGAGTTTTGTCCTGGGGTCTGCCTGGGCATGAGTGTGTTTCATGTCTGAAGACAGATGTGCTCTGGTCTTCAGAGTTCTGTAGAGATTTACCTTTCAGTGGATCATTAGCTATGAACGTGCACAGGTACTGAACTTAACAAGTATACTACCTATTATTCCAAGCTTATTCTCTTTTTTGTAAATTTGACCTAAAGTTAAAGTCTCCTTGCAACCCCATGGACAGTAATCCTTGGAATTCTCCAGGCCAGAATACTGGAGGGGGTAGCCTTTCCCTTCTCCAGGGTATCTTCCCAACCCAGAGATCGAACCCAGGTCTCCTGCATTGCAGGCGAATTCTTTACCAGTTGAGCCACAAGGATCGAGTAAATTCAAAATCCGTTTTTCACCAGTGGCAGTTAACGTGAATAGTTTAATGTTGAGTCAGAAGAAAACCTTTTGAAAAGTTCCGTGTTTCATTTTGCACCCTCTTGAGCCACTCTTGACAATTTCATTTGTCCCAGGAGTTTCCTCTTCTGTACTGTGTGCACATAGATACTTTTTAATGATAGTATATAAAGTTGTAGAAGTTGATCAGCTTATAAGAATTATGTGTTATATTTTATTTTCCTTTCTAGTTGGCTAAATTATATTTGTTGCAAATACCTTACATATACATGAATGTTTTCAACTTTTATTTGGTGAAAGTGAGAATGCTATTCCCTTAAAGTAGAAACACTTTAATGACAGTGAACACTACTGCACGGGTTTTTTCATTTGATTTGTATTTCTTTAAAGATATGCTGTGTTTTGTTAATTGAAGTTTTTGGTACTGGCTTATTAAAACAGGATGGGAGGAGGGAGTCAAGGGTAATATCCTCTACCTTACTCACTAAAGCCTTGATTGCTAAATTCTATTAGGAATAAATACATTATAAAACTGGTGCAAATTGCTGAAGAAATTATTGTGTTTTTTCTTGCACAGGTAATGGAACTTAATCGATCTGAGACTTTATGTCATGAAAATTCATTCTTCATCAATGAAGCTTTAGTGCAAATGTCACTTAACCCTTTGAACAAACCGACGCCACCAGATATCCATCAGGAAGCTGCTTACCCCCCAGGCATATCTCATTCTGATTTGGTAAGGACTAGTGAAAATCAAGTAGACCTCAAGACGGACGTTTCTCAACCCTCAGATATCAACCATGAACTGTGGATAGCGGCTGGGACCTGTCATCAGATACCCCCTCTCCACCAAAGCAGCAAGGATTCTTGTAAAAATGGTAATTAATACTTTCCATGTCATCTATGTAGTTTCCACAAGAAGCTGTTTCTCTGAGTGGTTGGCTCTTCTTTAGGGCAGATCGAAGTGGGCCCTAGAATGGGAATACATTGGTGCTGCTGAGCCGGAGTTTGCGGCATACGCTTTTCTTTGGGAAAGTCTGGCTTCCATCGCTTGTGAGAATTGAGACAAGCTAGAGCATGGGTGGAGGGCTTAGAGGATGTCACCGAAATGTGAGAAGCAGACAGGGTTATCATATCTGTGGGTTAAATGATAACTTTCCCCTGAAAAGTGAAGCAACGTGATATTTATTCTTCACTGTAGACCTGACCACATCCTGATACATATCCTTGCTGACTCTCAGAAACAAAAGTCATGGACAGGGCTTGTGGTAGGGCCTTATTGTCTCTTGGGGCAATTTCCTACAACTTTAGTAAAGTCTTCTGTACTGCTGTTAAACACCCCAAATGAAACCGTTAACGATCTGTCATTTTTTTTTTAAAAAGGTGTTGTGTCTCCTTAAGTACCTCATAATAACACTATTTGCTAATACCATTGAAACATTTGTCACATATAAATGAAAGGCAGCTTGAGTTACCAGCTCCATGCGAATCCAAATGATTTAAATCTATGTGTATTATAAATTGTTTTCCGTGGGATATGAGGTAGGGGAATGAGAAGAACTTGAAACCTCTCTACTGAAAAACAGATGCCATGCAATAGAATAAACAAATGGCTGGCCACATGAATGGGAAATAAATCACCGACAGCAAAGTGTTTCAGAAACATGAAGCAAGCAGTGGTACAGGGACCTTCAGATTTGGACAGAGGTTGGTTTCCATGCTTCATAGATGTGCTTAGCTTGTCTGGAGAATAATTTGTCAGCAACAAAAAGCTTTGACTGTGTCCAGCTTCTTGGAATTAGGGAGTAATAATTCTGACCCTGTCTGAAAGTAGGTCTATTACTAACCCAAATTATGTTAATTCTTCGCAGTGGATAATTCTTTACCTTATTCGGTCACTGCTGTAACATTTCCTGTCAACATATAAGAGAATGAAGTAGTTCTTTATCATTTCAAATATTCTTTAAATAAAAAAAGGGAAAAAAATGGAATAGTGAATTGAGATCTAAAATAGGGGCCGAATGTAGAAAATGTAACCCCTTGAATATACTGTCTTGCAGCTCTAACATTGTAGAGACCATACTGCAGAATGCCTTCTCCTGGTACACGGTGCTTCGCTGTGTGCATTCATTAAGTTGCTATTTGCAATGCTTTCTCTGTTGTCAGTGTGGTTTTGCACGCCAGCTTTGGGATAATTCAGAAACTCAGTTTGAGTTAAACCACATTCTGCTTTTGTTTGAAATACGTATTCCTACTTTTTCTGTATCTCCCATCTTTTTCTGTTGAGTTGTGCTTTAAAGTAGAAAGCTTTTAAACATTTGGCTGCCTGCTTGCAGGAGATAGAACATGTACTAAGGAAATAAACAATGATTATATACAAAACCCAGTGTCTCCACATGTAAGGAATTAAATATAGCCAAGGAAAATGCTGAGAAAATGTGCTTCTGCTTCAGAGAGTGTGTCCAGTATAGGCCAAGGACACTCAGGACATTGATAGAAGAGAGCAAAGTCAACTCTGGCCTTCCTCTCTCGGGAGCATCCTGGTGTGTGCAGGAAGGATTAGATCAGAAATGCAGTGTGGGCTGTTAAGCATTGGAGTTTTGCAACTAGTCAAAAAAAACTCTTATTCACGTTGGTTTACTTAAGCATGATAAGCAGTTTCTGGAGGAGAGAGAATAAAGTCAGAGATTAGGAGGAGGTGATAGGCAAGTGGAATGAAAATTGGATAGATACTCTTAAGAGGGTTGTCAGGGCCAGATAAAATTGTTCGAGCCATTCCAGAGCTTTCACGGTTCTCAGAATCGAAAGTAGCTCAAAATAAGCCACTGATGGTGGTCTTCACTAGACTTTTTCTGGGCTTTCCTTGTGTGCCTTTGGAGGGGGGCAGGAAGGGGGAAGCGGGGCGGGGGGAAGCTGGAAGAAATCAGTCCAGGCTGTGCTGGTGGAGAGGGGCCAGTCCCCGTGCTAGGGTTCAGGACAGTGCCATGTCGGCGTCCCCTGCTTTCACATTTTGCTGCTCCATCATGGGGTGAGTGGCCTTCAGGGACCACTGCTCTCACCAACAGAATTTGCCTCTCAGGTTCTTGGCTGGTGTTTTTGTCAAACGTGCATTTAACTGTGGTTTGATGTCATCAGTGGGCTATTTTCAGGCAACTCCCTAAAGAATCATTTGCTCTTTTGTCTGGTCTTGTGTTGGGTGCCTGAGAGCAGCTCAGATCAGTGGAAATGTGAATCTGGGGAACAGTGAACCTAGTGGAAGAAAGCTGGGTGTAAATAACATTCCTGAACGTGTTTAGCCATCGCCCAGATTGGAATTTTCATTTTGGTCCCTCAGGCCGACCTCATCAGACATTTTCCTGTGCTCTTTGTATTCTGGTTGTCACTGATTTTTCGGTGTCTCCATCATTGCTACCACCACTGACAGTTACAGGACACTTAACCCAATCTGAAGCACTGTGCTAAGGTTTTATGTGGAGAAATCCATTTAGTACTAGCAACCACCCACTGAGATGACTCTGTTACTGTCTCCATTTGAGGGGGGAAATGGAGGTAAGAGAGGTTCAGTGATCTGTCCAAGGCCAGTAGCTGGTAAATAGCAGAGCCGGAGACGAACTGGGAAGACTGGCTCTGGAGCCCATACATGGAGCTGTCACGTTGTATGTTGCTAATTTCTGGAGTGCTGTTTTAAATTCTCCTTTAAAAAAATAAATAAATACAAAAAATAAATAAATTAAAAAAAAAATAAAAGAAGTTGGAGTAGGACTAGAATCAGTCCTGTTGTAATGTCTTGGCAGGATATTAACATTGAAGGCCTAGTTCTTTGTGGTGGTGGTTGCTTTCGTTCCTTATTTCTCTTTTTTAATATTACCATTTGGAAAATATTTCTAAATCATTTGGATTGTGGTGGTCAGTGCTTGCATGAGTTCTGAGGATTTTCAGATTTCATAAATACCCTTTCGCTTCACATTTTCCCCATCAGACACATTTTCGTAAGGATTGTTTGTGTCTCCAGTGAGCTCTGTGTTACTTGTAAACATTTTTTTAAGGTAATACTTTATAAAGAGCGTTACTTTCCAGTTTTGGAAGTTGTCTCATGAACAAAATTCTTGATGTTGTAGCATTAAATTTAAATTGGTATTTGATTTTATTTATAGTCGAAGAGATGCTTGGTTTATGAACGTAATCTGCACTCTCTTGAGGGACACTAGCCAAGACTCCAGAAAATTTGAATTTCTTTAAACAGTGTAGTCCCCGTAGGACAATTGCTATATAAATGGCCCCATGGAATGCTCAACTGTATTACTCTTCTTAAAGACGAAAATCAGCAAAACCCACCTTCTTTCTGTGCCCTTTTTTTCAGTGTTAGAATTCCAAAACTATTTACTCAGCATCCCTGTTAGTTTATATTTATAGTTGTTGTTTAGTCACTAAATTGTTCCCACTCTTTGCAACCCGATGGACTGTAGCCCACCAGGCTCCTCTCTCTGTGAGATCTCCCAAGCAAGAATACTGGCTTGCCATTTCCTCCTCCAGAGGCACTTCCTGACCTAGGGATCAAACCCACGTCTCCTGCAGTGCCTGCATTGGCAGGCAGATTCTTTACCACTGACCCACCTGGGAAGCCCATAGTTTATATTTGCCTTTTCCATTAATCAACAGAGAAAATGTGGTATGATAATTAATCTGAAATATTCTTAGTCTCCCCTTTCAGTTATATTTTTATCTGTACCTCAATATTTGCAGGTTACCGAAAAATTCCTTTTCAGCAAATCATAATTTTTCCATAATGTAAATGATAAAATTTAAATTGAGAACCAGATTTCATGCATTAGTCACATAGTTGACTTTGGAAAAAGAATAACTTTATTAAGTTTGAATTCCAGAAGAGTGTTTCCCTTTACTACATGTTAGAATTTAGTGCCCATCAAAATATTTTCAGATTCAAAGCATTGTATTCAGAATATTTTGTCTTGGCAGTGTGGTCATATTTTTTTTAAAACACAGCTGTGTTAAGCTTTCAGTGACTTTTTTTTTTGACATATGGAAATATAATAGAAAATACCCAAATAAAAGCTACGCTCTAGTTAGTATTTAATAGTCTTTAAGAAGTGAGTAGGTGATAATTTCTAACATTTAAAAAATATTCTATAATTTTCAGAAATGGGTACCTTATTTGTGTATTCTGTGTGAAAAGAAGCTTTTGCCAAAGACCTACAGGCAATTTCCCATAAGCCTGAACCTGGCATTAGATAGTATAAACTTCAGTGACAAAGAGGTGTTTGAAAAGGTGGATGTATTAGCTTGCTAGAGCGGACATAGTGAAGTGCCACAGATTGGGTAGCTCAAAGAGAAGTTTCTTTCTTGCACTTCTGGAGACTGGAAGTTCAAGATCAAGGTGTCGGCAGGATTTGTTTTTCCAAGGCCTGTCTTGGCTTATAGAGGGCTGTCTTCTCCCTGCCTTCACATAGTCTCCCCTCTGTGCATATCTGTTCAAATTTCATCTTAAAGGACACCAGGCATGTTGGGTCAGGGCATACGTGAGTGACCTCACTCATTTACTTCTTTGAAGACTATCTTCAAATGCATTTTGAGGCATTAGGGGTTCGGACTTCAATATCTGAATTTATGGAGGAGGACACATTCTCCCTTTAACACAGGGTAAATTATTTTCTCTTTGCTATTTTTAGGTGCCATGAAAGCTTTAATTTAAAAAAAATACCAAAGTTGAATTGTAATTTAACTACAGTATGAACTTTTAAAAAACAACAACAACAACAAAAAACAAAAAAAAGTTGGTTAGAGGAATTTTTTAAAATGCAAAACAATAAAATTGTGATAAATATCTATATTCTTTATAGATATAGGTATCTGTTATCAAGCCTCTGTCAACACAGTGAAGGTGAAAGTATTGCTCAGTCATGTCTCACTCTTTGCGACCCCACGGACTGTAGCCCACCAGACTCCTCTGCCTATGGGATTCTCCAGGCAAGAATACTGGAGAGGGTTGCCATTTCCTTGAGCACAGAAATTAGGGCAAAAGATATTTATAGATTCATTAGGATATTTTTCCAAACCTAGACCTTAATTAAATAGCTTTGGGAATTTTGAACTCTATGATTGGGAGAGAATATCAGATGCCTTTATTTTGAATTGCTTAAATAAAACCAAATGGGAAGGTTTTGGTTTTATTTAAATGAGAATATTCATATGGCATGAAATTATTATGTCTATATCTATGGGAGTTCATAGAGGTCAAAATTGGGAAATTATTGATCAACTCTTTATCTGTTTTTCTAGAATCTTGGCTATCACTTTGGTTAACATTTTAAGGGAAACCATAATACTGCTTGCTCTCGGTCATCCGCATCACGACAAGAGTATAAACAGCTGGGCTCAAAGGCTTAACTTTAATCTTCCTCACTGATGGGTGGAGGTGATTGACTTTCACCTTCTGCGGATTTTGTACCAGGAAAGGGAAACATGCCATTTGTTGTAGAGCCTGGCGAGCCGCGGGCGCTGGCTGCCAGCTTCCTGATTGCATAGTTCTCCGGGGGCAGGTTGGCTGCGTGAGCCATCTGGGCCAGGGCCATCCCGCCGCAGCGAGCAGAGCCCGGCACACAGCAGGAGAGCGAAACCAGCAGGTGGGTGGGTTCCCAGGCAGCCAGCCAGCCAGCCGTGGGGCTGTCTGCTCTTCCCCCCGAGGTTCCAGGCTGGTTTGAACAAGCTGCTGAAGTGGGAGCCTACTCTGTGTGAAGGATTCCAGGGGTTAGGCCTGACCTTGGGTCATCCTTAGCTGAAATAAAAGAACACCTCACATGCATGTACATACATACATGTATGTGCAGACACAAGCTTGTGGTCGATGGCTTGCATATTTGACCTCTGTAGTACAGTGTGGCCTTATTTTCAAAGTGATTAAGGGTTGGGTTTGGAAGGAAAGTTTGTAACCGATTTTGTACCCAACCGGCCTGCAGGATAAGGCCTGTCCCTGTCTGTCTCTGTGACTCCTGGGATAGTGACCCAAACTGGGCAGAGAAAGCATCACATTTTCACAAATCCCAATCTGGGGACTGTCTACTCTTTCATCCCTATCCATCCAACCATGAAAATTTCGTTTTTAGGGCTTACTTAAAACGTTGGGTGTTCCACGAAGGACTGATGTGTTTTGTGTTTGCCTAAGAAAAATGTGACCATCTGGTTCAGCGTGGGTGGCAGACTTTGCCTTACAGGACCACATAGCGAATGCTTGGGTCTTTTCAGCCCATTGGCCTTTGTTGCATATCGTCAACTCTGCCTCTGTAGCTCAAAATCAGTCACAGAAAAAACATTAAGAATGAGATAAACTGTGTTCTAGTAAAATTTTATTTGTAAAAATAGATGGTCTAACTTGTTTTTCCGTTTTCACTTAAGTTGAGGAGGTTATATTCCTCCTGGCTTGAAAGTAGTCCGTTGAAATTAGTGATGTAATCTTATATGGCACTTCATGGCATTTAAAACGCAGTTGAATTCATGATCTCATGTGTCCTTTACAAAAACCTTGTGTGTTGGTGGTGGTTGTCTCTGTTTTTCAAAGACAACTTTCTTTTTCACTTTCTATTCATTCCGTCCCTGTGAGCAGATGAATTTAGAAAAATGGGATTGAGTGTACTGGATGGAATTAAGGCCAATGGTTTGAAACCCAGAGAGACTTTCTCCCCAACTCCAACTCCGTAAATGCTGTGGTGGTGTTGAGGAGGGCCCCCTCTAACTATGAGGCTCATGAGAAATGAGATGCCACGGGTGGGGTTGGCTGCTAGGACCATGGTTCTAACAGTTTCTGCAAGAGAGCAATAAAACAGAGGAATGCATTCCTCTGCTCAGACATTCTGATGGGCCTGCAAATCTGAATTTCTAATGTTCTTCTTAGGTGGTTCCAAAGCAGCCATCCTGTTAGCTTTCCCTGCACTGTCAACCTCAGTGCTGGGCTTGATGTTAAAGAACCCCAGTTCAAATGCTAACTCAGGCTCCTATGCCTGCTGGGTGATTCCTAAGCCTTAATTCCTCGTCTGTACAAAAGAGAAGAAGTGTTAGCAGAACTTAAAAAAAAAAAGTGCCAAGCATGTTCTGGGTCCACTGAACTTCAGCTTTATCCCCACCTGGCAGAAAGAATTCACTGTCATTGTGGTTCAGAGGCGGCTGCTGATAGAAATGAAAATGTCTTTTGGTGGCTCAGACATAAAGGATCTGCTTGCAATACGGGAGACCTGGGTTCAATCCCTGGATCAGGAGGATCCCCTGAAAGAAGGGAATGGCTACCAACTCCAGTATTCTTGCCTGCAGAACTCCATGGCCAGAGGAGCCTGGCAGGCTACAGTCCATGGGGTCACAAAGAGCTGGACACAGCTGAACAACTAATACTTTACTTTCCTGAATGACAGTGGGAAGCCAGTAGTTTCAAATTTTTTAAAATGTAAATTGGGGAAGTTTTTACTCAGAATGGAAATATAATAGGATATAAAGGGTTAGCTCCTCTTCCATATTGGCCTAAGAAGAAGTGTTTGTTAGTTTATTACCAGAACTGTCTTAGGGAAAAAATCACAGCATTTTGTTTCCCTTTGTTCCTCTCTGTAGAGAAAGAAGTTACATCAGTCAACCATGTGTTCAAAACCAAATGTAAGAGCGATTTTGGCAACAAGACTGAACATCTCAATTTGGGATGCAGAACACCCAACCCTCCTTGGTTGTATTATATAAATGGTTGCATTACATCAATATATCCCCTGGAGAAATTATAGTAATAATTGAGTTCCCTGAATAGGCTTTCCTCCCAGAAAGAAAATGTTAAGAATGCCCAATAGGAATATTATGGTTTAAATCATTTTCCCTTTTAAATTTAAAAATTGTGTTCTGGTTTATGACCTTAATTTCTTTTTGAGTTCAGTTATCCTGAATTGATTTATTGTTGTTAGTCCTGGATAAACTGAGAAAAATCAAGGCTCAGAATCACCAGGAAGAACCCCTTGTTAGCACTTCTCATAATTTGAATTAATGACATGTGTAATCATTTATGTAAGGACTGCCTGCCCCACTGTAGAATAAACTTCAAGGACATGGGGAGCTCCATGTACCTCCTTTGTTAATTGCTCCATCACAGGTACCAAGCACAGTGTTTGGCATGACGTGAATGAAGGAGTCAAGATCCACACTCTAGCAGAAATGAAAGCAGCGTTTGGCTTGACCGAGGCATTGAGAGATGTTGAGGAAAGACAGCAGACATGTGAGGTGTAATGGTAGTTAATACAGACAGATTAGACAAGTGCTTCAGGATAGCTACCTGAATTGAGTGAGTTTGAAAACTTTTGTCAGGTGGGTGTATGTAAGATGGCATTTTTAAAATGTCAGGATAACTATATGATTGCTTGCCTTAAATACTTTCCTGGATGCTAAGTAGCACACTTTAACTAATACCAACTCCGGGGCATCATGAAAGACAGCGAAGCCTGGCTAGGTACAGTCCATGGGGTTGTGTAGATTTGGACACAACTGAGCTACTGAACAACTTTATTTCTTCATTAATGTTAAAATAAATTTGCCTTCGAATCCATAGTCTCACTTTTGAGTTTGATATAGGTACTCTTTGTTCAACTCTGGAGAACATCTTTTTCTTTTTCCTTTTAGCATATTGTATGTATAGCCCCAGATGAATATGTGTAGCAAATGAAAGCTCAAAAAATTAAAACATCTTCTCCATAAATGCCTTAATTTATTCTAAACAAGTGGAACTGAATTCTTCATCCCTGTCATTTTAGAAAGATGGCTTGTAAACAATTTTGCATTGAATTGTTACATCAGTAACAATTAACCTATCTGTTCACTGGGGTATTTCTTTTTAACCATAAAGTAGTACTCTTGCCTGGAAGGAAAATCCCATGGACGGAGGAGCCTGGAAGGCTGCAGTCCATGGGGTCGCTGCGGGTCGGACACGACTGAGTGACTTCACTTTCACTTTTCACTTTCATGCACTGGAGAAGGAAATGGCAACCCACTCCAGTGGTCTTGCCTGGAGAATCCCAGGGCCGGCAGAGCCTGGTGGGCTGCTGTCTATGGGGTTGCACAGAGTTGGACACGACTGAAGCGACTTAGCAGCAGCAGCAGCTGCAGCTCGANGAAATCTATTTCTCACTTCCACTGTATAATCATAAGGTTTTATTCCCAATTTGCTTATCCAGACTTCTTCTACTTTCTAATTTAAACCCAGTCAAATTAGTCTCTTTACTGTCTCTTGAATACTCTGTCTTCATTCTTCCGTATTTGAATGCTCCTTTCTCTCTCTCTGTCACAGTGTGAAACATTTGCCTCTTTCGGGGTGAGCATGGCGACCACTGCACGCACAGACCTGATGGCCTCTGTGTGAAATCTTCCTTTTAGCTCTTCACTCGCACTGATTTCTTCTTGTATAACGTTTTGTAAGTATATTGTCCGATAATTATGCGTTTTATACATTGATACAAATTAATACATTTATGTGGAGAAGGCAGTGGCACCCCACTCCAGTCCTCTTGCCTGGAGAATCCCATGGACGGAGGAGCCTGGTGGGCCGCAGTCCACGGGGTCGCTGAGGGTCAGACACGACTGAGTGACTTCACTTTCACTTTTCACTTTCATGCACTGGAGAAGGAAATGGCAACCCACTCCAGTGCTCTTGCCTGGAGAATCCCAGGACGGGGGAGCCTGGTGGGCTGCCGTCTCTGGGGTCGCACAGAGTCGGACACGACTGAAGCGACTCAGCAGCATCAGCAGCAGACATTTGTATAGATATAATATATAGTTGTTACACTGATCGGCATTATCCGTCTTACTCATATAGTCGTGTTCGTTCACTGTGCAGCCTGATGTCCCCTACCTGACTGGCGAGTAGCGAGCTTATGTTGGTGACTCTGCTTTTTTCCTTTCTTCTTATTTGTTGTACTGTATATATGACAACATGAATTACTATTGTGGTCATACATTCTTGTTATTGATTTTCTTATTATCTCTTGAGTGTTACTGTAGTTGTAGTATGAAAATTTTATGACTGAATTCAAGCTAGTCAGAACATCAGACAGCTTTAAAATAAAAAGAGAGACGAAACTTTGTGAACTGTTCTGTTGGAATATTATAATAGGAACAGGTTGACCAATTCTTTGATTAATATGCCATGTTTGATAATATTAAATTAATTGTATTTTGCAATAACCTTTTTAGACTAATTTTTGGTCTCTATTTCATAGTTCTGATTAAAAAATGAAAATATTTTCTCGGAGAAAACTGTGTACCTTGAGAAACTCACTTGTTAACTACCAGGTTAAAACGTTTATGTATTTAAAGCAGCAATTTCACATTGCATAAAGATGATTTAACTGCTCCAGGCATTTTGTCCATAATATTACATATTAAGAAAAACAAAATATAGTTTTCTGTAAATCTCTCTTTTTTCCTTCTTATGTTGGCATCTTTTATTTTATCGTTAGAGAAAGAGATAGTAATAGACACCAGATTTTTCTTTTTTGCATCACTGCCATTAGAAGACAGGTTGGCTTTCTCTTACTGTTGGTCGGGTGCTAGATGCTAAATGAGGAGGGGGCTCCTAGTCTGCAGCAGCTCCGGGCTTGTTCAGAGTTAGATCTAAGCTGCCTGCCTAACAGCTCGGAGAAGGGGAGAATCCCATGGACGGAGGGGCCTGGCGGGCTGCAGTGCACAGGGTCGCGAAGAGTCGGACACGACGGAGCGGCTTCACGACTTCCCTTGGCTTTCTCACAAAGAGCGCCTTCCCGTGCTGCTCTCCTTCCCTTCTTAACTCCTGTGGGTCCATCTGTTTTCTCTCCCTCTCTTCCTGTCAGCTTGCGTGTTTGTTGTGTCTGCCCAGCTCTCTTCTGGAGCAGGTCTAAGATGGTGTCTGTGCTTCTTTGTTGGCCCCTTGACTTCAGTCTCCTATTGTGAGCTGCTCCCCTCAAAAACCTACGTGAGTGTGATTTGTTCCCTATTGTGAGCTGCTCCCCTCAAAAACCTATGTGAGCGTGATTTGCTCTTTAACTATTTTTAGTTAAAAGAAAAGCTGATTGACTATTCTTTATTTGCTGTATAGCTGGTACAGTATTATATTATTTTCACATGTACAACATGGTAATTCAAAATTTGAATAGTTTATACTCCATTTAAACTGTTATGAACTGTTGGCTATAGTCCGTGTTGGACGGTGTGTCCTCGTGGGTCACTCACTTTATACGTAACAGCTTGTACTTCTTATCCCCTGCCTGTGCCTCCCTCGTCTCCCCCTGGTAACCACTGATTTGTTCTCTATCTGTGAGTCTGTTTCTGTGTTCTTATATTCTTTAGTTTGTTTTGATTTTTAGATTCCACATATAAGTGATAACACAGAGTATGTGTCTTTCTCTGACTTATTTCACGAAGCATGATGTCCTCCAGATCCATCCGTGTCATCGCAAATGGCAAAATTCCCTTCTTTTTTATAGTTCCGTATATAGCTTATATATACACACCATGTCTTCTTTATCCATTTATCCTTTGATGGACACGTAGGTTGCGGCCATAGCATGACTGCTGTAAATAATACTGCTATGAACAGTGGGGTCCATATATCTTTTCGATTCGGTGTTTGCATGTTCCTCAGATGTATACCCAAGAGTGAGATTGCTGGATCATGTGGCAGCTCTATTTTTAGCTTACGGAACTTCCATAGTGGCTGCGCCAGTTTACATTCCCGTCAGCAGTGTACAAGGATCCCTTTTCTCCACACCCTTTCCAGCCTTTATTGTTTATAGACTTTTTTATGATACCCATTCTGATCAGTGTGAAATGATACCTCGTTGTGGTTTTGATTTGCATTTCCCTAATTAGCATTATCAAGCATCTCTTCATGTGCCTGTTGGCCATCTGTATGTCTTTGGGAAAATGTTCATTCAGCCCATTTTTTAATCAGGTTGTTTGTGTTTTTGATATTGAGTTATAGAAGCTGTTTATGTATTTTGGATATTTCTGATTGACTCTCTATTCAGCAGTTAAAAATATATTGGCCTGATGACATGGTGAGCCATCTGTGGAATTGACCAATACCTCCATAATTCTTTCTCTTTGAACTTAACCTTACTTAACAAGCAGAGGAAGTTCGTCTCATTGCAGTGTGAATTTAAAAATATAATTCCCCAAATTTTAAACCTATCACAGAGTTTTTATAATTTCTAACAGTCTTAAATCATCAGTAAGTTAATGATATCCATATTTTAGGGATTGGAATAAAATTTACTTTTATGCTACTTAAATTTAATGTCAAATAGAGTTTAACTTGTGTTTGGGAGTCAGATCTTAGTTTGCGTAACATTTTTATTTTTGATGTCCATTTACTGAATAGCTTTTTATAGTGTATGTTGTATCTATTGCTCTTCTTGATTCTAGTTACTATGAACGTGTGCAATATAATAGCCTTGTGTAGGTCAACTTTCTTAAGCTTCCTCTGTCATTGACTTTTAGAAGTCTGGTTTGGGAAATGAGAAAGAATAAATCAGAATTACTTGGGATGTTTTTCAAAAGACACACTACTGGGAATTCTGACAATTCACTCTTTGTCACACCTCCTTGGAAAGGCCTGCCTACGGTGGCTCACTGTTGCTGAGGGAACTTAGGATGGCCCACCGGTACGTTAGTTTGTCTGATTTTCCGAAAAGGAACTACACGGTCTCTACAAGCCTACACGGTACTTAATCTATTCTGATAAGAAAAGTTAACAAAATTATTCCTGGAAAGTAATATTTTATAAAACAGTAAATGACTACAGGTTTCATATATGTATTATATCTACTCATAAAATTTTTGGTTCTTCTCCTAAAGTGTTAAGTTAGACAAATACTTTTATCAGAGAAGATGTTGGTTATTAGGAAAACAGTTTTGAAAATTGTGTCTTTTCTTTGAGAAAACATTCAAACCTTAAGTAGCAAGTACTGAAATTAATACACAGGAGAAATTCTTAAAATTATTTTCGGTCTTCATTCTTATTTTCTTTTATCTTAAATAACCTTCAGAAAATGTATCTTTTTTTATAACCAGTATCCTGAAAGTTGCCAGGATTCAGTTGTCTACTTTCTGATCTACCTCCAATATAGGTCCCTTCTTTTCCTCTCTCTTCACTCTTGATTTAATCCTCTGCCTACTTCACAGGCCGGTTCTTTGATGAGAATGAATCCCCTGTTGATCCGCAGCATGGCTCTAAACTGGCGGATTATAATGGGGATGATGGTAACGTAGGTGAGTATGAGGCAGACAAGCAGGCTGAGCTGGCTTACAATGAGGAAGAAGATGGTGATGGTGGAGAGGAAGACGTCCAAGGTGAGCGTGGGCCTGGCCTCCATGCCGTGACCGTGAAACCCACCTCCTAAATTTTTTGGTTGAATTTGTGTAGAATTTTCCCCACTTATTAGCAGTACGATCTTCATACAGAGAGGTATTCTGTGCAGTTTTTCAATTCTATTTTGAAAACCATTTTGTGATACTGGTATTTACAGATCTTTAAACAGATCATTTTAATTGTTTTCATTTTTAGTTATTATGTTACATGTTTTAGTGACTATAGTTAATTTGAAACTCAAACACTTAAGAAATTTTAGCACTAAATTGTTTAAACTGGCTCTAAACTTTAGCTAAGACAAATACTCCCAGAAGATAATTCTTTTCCTATTTCTCATCTGAAAACATTTCATCATTCTAGGTACAGATTTTGACCAGACAGCCACAAAGGGAATGGTCTCTTCCACACTGAAGATAAGATTATTTCACTAATGATTCAGCAGAGGAAGTCTGTTTTTAAAATTTTTCTGAGAGGTTTAAAGTTTATCCTTAACAGTTTGAGAAGACTTGTCTGTTTTCTGTTCAATACACAGATTCAACACATCCCCCTGTTAACCGTGCCCCTTCTGGCTTTCACTTGGTGAAAGTCCAGAACCCTCCTGTGTGCCTGCGCCCTGCCCGTGCATGCATATCTGAGTGTGCTGCTTTATTGCGAGTTCTTAGGCCTGTTTTCTGCCTGCTTATCATTTAGTAGTATTTCTGGAGCTTTTTCTCTTTATAAAAATTGATATGAAGTTAATGTGTGATGTATTCAATTTTATAATACATTGCATGAAGTATTTTTCAATGTAACCTGTCTTGATTTCTTTCTTAACTCTTTTTAAAGTAATTAAATTTTATTTCGGTTCCTGACAAGAATTATCTCTGTAAAACTCAAGAAAATATAGTTGTCCTAGAATTTACATATTTAATAGAATAAGGGGGCCTAGTGACGCTGACTTCCACCGAGGCATTATTTTGACAGTACATTCTAGTGTTAGAAGAATGGTTATTGGGAATAGAAAGAGATTTAGAGTTATATAAGGATATATTAATGAGAACTTTCAAACAGTTTTTGGTATTATTGAGAAAATTGTACTCATCCATTTTTCTAGTCTCATCCATTTTTCATAAATCTTACCATTTCTTTCTCATTGCTTTTGTAATTTGTTGGATTATATTTATTCGCAATTATAATGCTGTTTTAAGGCTTTCCCATGCATGTATATCATATCACCAGTTAGACTGTAAGCTCTTGGAAGGCAGGAATTTTCATTTATTTTTCCTTCTATTTTGTTTGCATCATTTTCTGCCTTCATTTTCACCACCACCCCCCCCCACAAATAACCCTTATCATCCTTAGGACCCTTGGTAAATATTGTTAACTGATCCTTTTGTGCCTGTCCCATTGAGCTTTTATTCTTATAACTGTGGCTAGTTAATAACCCATTAACTTCTGGTCTTACAGTCTTGCTTGGTTCAGCTTTAAACATGCTCTGTTTTCCTCCTGCCATCTCATTGGGTAGATCTGTTTATTCGTGCTGCTTATTTCAGTGCTCACTGCACTCGTTTCTCACCTGTCCCATTGAGCTTTTATTCTTACAACTGTGGCTAGTTAATAACCCATTAACTTCTGGTCTTACAGTCTTGCTTGGTTCAGCTTTAAACATGCTCTGTTTTCCTCCTGCCATCTCATTGGGTAGATCTGTTTATTCGTGCTGCTTATTTCAGTGCTCACTGCACTCGTTTCTCGCATCTTGGCTGCCTTCGCGTCGCCGGCTCCTCGCTGGTGCTGGCCGCAGGGCTCTCATTCGCGGTCTTTCTGCCTTTTGCGCGCCTGCACTTGTCTCCAGGGCCTCCCTGCCCTCCTCCCTCCCGGCCCTGGGCCTCACGGCCGCCTCCACCTTGGGTCCCGGCCCTCCGCCGCCCCTGCCTTCCCTTCCAGCAGAAGACAAGTCCACTGATTGTAGTGCGCGCTAAGGTGATGCCCGCAGTTCAGGAGGGAGGGGATGGTTTCAGGGGCGTCCTCATCTGCGCGCGGATCTTACCTGAGCAGGGGGTTGCCATCTGACTTTTTTTATCCCGTTTTGAGGCTCACTAGATGAGAGCGGCAGCAGGATGGGGCAGCTTCCACGGGACTCCTTTACCAGAGGGGCGGGAAGATGCCAGAGCAGGCTCCAGCAAACGCAGAGAGAGGAGTGTGTGTGAGCTGAGTAAACAGGAATGCACTGCAAACCCAAATAACTTTAAATATGTTTCAGAGATCCTTAGATGCAGTATTAACTGTCTAAAACGTGGGGCGGGGGGGAATCATGGTTCTTCTCTGCTTATCAACAGCATGTACTTCAAATGAGTACTATTACAGTAGTTAAAAGGATTCATCCATACGTACCATATAGAAATCATAGCTGGGTTCCCAGGTCAGGTTGCGCGTGGAGGCAAAGCAGGCAGCAGACTGGGAAACGGCTAGCCGCAGAGCCGCGAGACCCGCAGAGCAGGGAGACCCGCAGAGCAGGGAGACCCGCAGAGCCCCGAGACCCGCAGAGCAGGGAGACCCGCAGAGCCGGGAGACCCGCAGAGCCGGGAGACCCGCAGAGCAGGGAGACCCGCAGAGCAGGGAGACCCGCAGAGCCGGGAGACCCGCAGAGCCGCGAGACCCGCAGAGCAGGGAGACCCGCAGAGCAGGGAGACCCGCAGAGCAGGGAGACCCGCAGAGCAGGGAGACCCGCAGAGCAGGGAGACCCGCAGAGCAGGGAGACCCGCAGAGCAGGGAGACCCGCAGAGCAGGGAGACCCGCAGAGCAGGGAGACCCGCAGAGCAGGGAGACCCGCAGAGCAGGGAGACCCGCAGAGCAGGGAGACCCGCAGAGCAGGGAGACCCGCAGAGCAGGGAGACCCGCAGAGCAGGGAGACCCGCAGAGCAGGGAGACCCGCAGAGCAGGGAGACCCGCAGAGCAGGGAGACCCGCAGAGCAGGGAGACCCGCAGAGCAGGGAGACCCGCAGAGCAGGGAGACCCGCAGAGCAGGGAGACCCGCAGAGCAGGGAGACCCGCAGAGCAGGGAGACCCGCAGAGCAGGGAGACCCGCAGAGCAGGGAGACCCGCAGAGCAGGGAGACCCGCAGAGCAGGGAGACCCGCAGAGCAGGGAGACCCGCAGAGCAGGGAGACCCGCAGAGCAGGGAGACCCGCAGAGCAGGGAGACCCGCAGAGCAGGGAGACCCGCAGAGCAGGGAGACCCGCAGAGCAGGGAGACCCGCAGAGCAGGGAGACCCGCAGAGCAGGGAGACCCGCAGAGCAGGGAGACCCGCAGAGCAGGGAGACCCGCAGAGCAGGGAGACCCGCAGAGCAGGGAGACCCGCAGAGCAGGGAGACCCGCAGAGCAGGGAGACCCGCAGAGCAGGGAGACCCGCAGAGCAGGGAGACCCGCAGAGCAGGGAGACCCGCAGAGCAGGGAGACCCGCAGAGCAGGGAGACCCGCAGAGCAGGGAGACCCGCAGAGCAGGGAGACCCGCAGAGCAGGGAGACCCGCAGAGCAGGGAGACCCGCAGAGCAGGGAGACCCGCAGAGCAGGGAGACCCGCAGAGCAGGGAGACCCGCAGAGCAGGGAGACCCGCAGAGCAGGGAGACCCGCAGAGCCGGGAGACCCGCAGAGCCGCGAGACCCGCAGAGCCGGGAGACCCGCAGAGCCGGGAGACCCGCAGAGCAGGGAGACCCGCAGAGCCGGGAGACCCGCAGAGCAGGGAGACCCGCAGAGCCGGGAGACCCGCAGAGCAGGGAGACCCGCAGAGCCGGGAGACCCGCAGAGCCGCGAGACCCGCAGAGCAGGGAGACCCGCAGAGCAGGGAGACCCGCAGAGCCGCGAGAGCCGCGAGACGGCCGCCTGTCGCTTTTCGGGTCTTTTGTACTCGCTCGGCCACCCTTTCTTCATCCGCAACGTAAGGGTGTTGAACTAAAATAAGCAGATGGTCCTTCTCAGTTCTGAAATGTTGTGGTCACGTTCACGGTGAAATCACTATATACCAGTGTTAGGGACAAATGTGTTTCATATTTCAGCATGCCTAAAACACCATCTTTCCCCAAGCCCTGGAAAGAAAGTGGAAACTTTATGCCACCACCGAAACTCTGTAGGCAGAGATGTCAAAAATTGAAGCTTGCACTTTAGAAGCACTTGAACGGTTCTACCATGAGGGGTCTGCTCTACTCTCCGTAGGATTAGGAGCAGATTTTTTTTGTTTTGTTTTTCCTCAAGCTGTTGTTGGGTCCCTTGTATTAGAGATTTTACGTGTGGGACTGAGGTTCTAGCTTCAGCTAAGGACACCGACTTTGGTCTCTGAAATTCTGAATTATGAAATGCAGGATTTGACAAAGTCTCTAGCTCAGCTGGTAAAGAATCCTCCTGTAATGTAAGAGACCTGGGTTTGATCGATCCCCTGGAGAAGGGATAGGCTACCCACCCCAGTACTCTTGGGCTTCCCTTGTGGCTCAACTGGTAAAGAATCCACCTGCAATGCAGGAGACCTGGGTTCGATCCCTGGGTTGGGAAGATCCCCTGGAGAGGGGAATGGCTACCCACTCCAGTATTCCAACCTGGAGAATTCTATGGACTGTATAGTCCATGGGGGTCGCAAAGAGCTGGCCGCAACTGAGCGAGTTTCACTCTCACTGCCGACAGGGAGCTGAAGAAGTCCAGATTTCTCTCTGATGTCTGTTTCTGTGTATTGGTCATTGGGTCAGTACTGCCTGCAGTGTTTCCTGCAGAATTAAGTGAAGCCTGTTTTTCCTGTATTTACAGTCCTGGTTTGATTTTTAATTCCTGGTTTCCTGAAGCATCCTGATTGAGAGAAATTTTTTTTTATTTACATTGCTAGAAACATTTTTTCCCAATGAAACAACAATGAAAAAGTTAACTAAAAGATGAAATCTGAAAACACTACACATCTGATGGATGTGTCTTTTAAGTCATTTTTTATTATAATAAGAAATGGGATGTTTACAAATTCCCTTTACTCTTATCTTTAACCCTGTAGAAGCTCCACATTGCCAAAGAGAACATGGAGTGCACATCACTGAGTAGAATCCATAGGGCCCAAATCCCTGGATTCTGGAGCCAGACTGCTTCTGAATCGCAGCTCCACCACTCACTAGCTCTGTGACCTTGTGAATTACCTATACCTCTGTGCCTCAGGATCCTCAACCGTAAAACAGGGATAAATATAGTTACCTAACTCAACAATTGTTATGTGGATTATATGATTTAAATATTTATTCAGCACTTAGAATAGGATCTTTCACACTGTAAGCACTATATAAGTGTTTGTTGAATAAAATAATTTAAAAAAATAAAACAATTACAGAATTTTTTTCCCCTGGTTTGCATGCTTTACAGGATAATTGCATTTTGGCCTGTTTATTAACCTGTACATTTTAATGGAGCCTCACTGCCTATTTCCCCAAGGCATTCTTAGTTGGTAGAGCTTGCTTTTTGGAGGTGGTCCTTTCTTGACTCAAGAGTGAGTTTAGAAATTATTTGATAAATTATAAGTATCTTTATATTTAATAGTCATTTTATGTCACTGAGTTATTTACAGATTTTGCTGCTTTGCAAAGTGAAATAAAATATTAGTGCATATAATTATATTTAGTGGCCGTTCTACATCAGATTTGGTTAGGTAATTTCGTTGTATTTATAGATAAATGCAAAGAAGTTGTTGGGAGAACGTGAATTCTGGCTAGAGCAGCTATACTGGGAGTGAGCTCTAGTCCTGTAGACGATAGCTGAGCGTACGAGAGAGGCAAGGAGAGGCACTGTGAGACTGTGAGAAGCAGTGTGAAGGCGCCACGTTAGAATCTGCTGTGAAGCGTAAATTAGTGGAACCAACGGATTCCTCCTTAAGTTTACAGAGGACTTTCAGAAGTACAGACTGCCTTCCTATGCATTAATATACTCTGAAGTAGGAAAAATAGTTGTTATCCTTATTCTACCAAGAAGGTAATTAGAAGTCTAAAGAGGTTTAGGAACAGGATCAAGTTTGTAAATAAGTGCCTCAGCCAGGACTGGAATTCAGTTTTTCTGTTCCCTTAACTTGGCTCTTGTTTTCTCTTTACAATTACTTATTTTAAAGTCTCAAAGGTAATCTCATTTTTCCTTTTCACAATTTTCCTGTTAATTTTCTAGGAATTCTCCTTTATTTAGTAGCTTTCCCCACTGCTCTGTGGTGGTTGTTTTCGTCTAGACGTTGCTAAAGTCCTGAAAGATGTGTTTATAGCCACATAGTGAGTTCGCATAACATGGGTCTTAAGGAGAGCTTTCCACAGAGGTGCCTGTGATTATTTCTCTTTCAAAACCAAGATAATTTCTTAAAGTACAAAGAGTTATTTAATAAGAGAATGATTAGTATATTTTAAAAATACAAATGTGATTATGGATATAATTTCAGCCTTTGCAAATAACAGATTTGGGGTTATCATTCCTATTGAATTACAGTATTAAAAATATGAGCTCAATTTGCTAGCGTATGAAGAATGGTCACCTGCAATTCTAAAAGAGAATTTCTATAAATTTAACAGGAAAGTTATTGAAGGGTGAGAGAAAGCTGGTTTGTTTGGCATTGTTAATGACTAACTGTAAAGAATAAATAAGAACATGTCGTTATGGAAAGTTAATGCATAGTACACACACTGCTTGGGGAGAAGGGAATGGCAACCCATCCGGTACTCTTGCCTGGAGCATCCCAGGGACAGAGGAGCCTGGGGGCTGCAGTCCACGGGGTCACAGAGTCGGACGCGAGTGAGCAGGCACTGCTTGGCACATTAGGTACATGGCACCTACAGCCCAGGGCATCTTTCCTGAGCAGAACGCCGCCGCAGCCCATCCTGGAGAAGCTGAGGAGAGAGCCTGTCAACTGCAAGGAACAGAGTGGAGACAGCGACAGTGTACATATGAATTTGGAATCCAACATATAACCCTCTTTAAATTTTTATTTCCTAGTTATGATAGTAATACTTTCAGTCTATCAAAAACTAACCTATTGGGTAATTGTAACTGAACCAAAAGGTAATGAAACTTATTTTTAAGGCTGTGGAGGAGCCAAAAGATGTCACTAAAAACCAGGTACTAAAAAATGTAGAGCCTCTTAAGCTCTAATTAAAATACTAATTTTAATACTCTGAGCAATCTTATTTCAAAGCCTGAAGATAGAAATAACTATGAGACTAGAAGGAAGATTGTCATTGGTAGTTCAGCTGAGAGTAGTGAAGCGACAGGTGATAGCCAAGGGCCCAGAAAAGCCTGTCAACAGCCAAAGAAGCACGCTATGAAGTCGTTTAGTATAGCTGCTAAAAGTGACTTTGAGGATGCCAGTGTCTAGTTATATTTTATACTAGTTTTTTCTCTTTTTTTTTTTTGGTCAAGAAAATTTTTTTTTTTTTTTTTAGTTAATATACTCCATTTTGGAAGTTGTTGGTAAGCTATTTGGAGAGGAGCAAAGAAATTCACTAAAATATGGGGGTTATAAGTAACTTTTAGTTTCCCTTTATTTTCTAATTTTTACATGATGGTTATGGATTAATTGTATTATTAGAAAAAATGTTTATTTTTTAAAGGCATGAAAATGTATAAAGAACAATTCCTATCAAAGCGTTAAAGGACTGACTTCCATCTACATAGAGATCACGCACAGATATAAAAGAATCAGCTCCTCAGTGCTTATGGGGTCCGACAGCTTTGCTAACTGCCTAGCTCTACTCCTTTTTATCATCCTCTTTCTTCTTTCCCCATCTTTCTTTCTTCCTTTCTCTCTCTCCCCCTCTCCTCTTTCCCTTCCTTTGCTTTTTTCTTCTCTATCATCAAAAGATTTGTTAAAATTAAGTGATCTTCTAAAAACAGTTACAGACTTTTCATTCATTAACCAAGCATCTCAAGAAACAGAACAGTATTTACAGAAGGTGTGAGATGAGGAGCAGAAAACTACTTTTAGGCTGAAGGGAAAAACACATTATTTGATTGGATTTTTGCAGGTGATCTAAAATGATATCCTTGACACCTGATTATCTTCCTTATAGACGATGAAGAGCGAGAGCTTCAAATGGACCCTGCCGACTATGGAAAGCAGCGTCTCAACGATGCCCTTTAAGTCGAGAAGGAAAACTTCAGATAACCGAAAGTGCTGTAACATGGAATCCTTTCTACTTTGTCNAAGTTAATGCATAGTACACACACTGCTTGGGGAGAAGGGAATGGCAACCCATCCGGTACTCTTGCCTGGAGCATCCCAGGGACAGAGGAGCCTGGGGGCTGCAGTCCACGGGGTCACAGAGTCGGACGCGAGTGAGCAGGCACTGCTTGGCACATTAGGTACATGGCACCTACAGCCCAGGGCATCTTTCCTGAGCAGAACGCCGCCGCAGCCCATCCTGGAGAAGCTGAGGAGAGAGCCTGTCAACCGCAAGGAACAGAGTGGAGACAGCGACAGTGTACATATGAATTTGGAATCCAACATATAACCCTCTTTAAATTTTTATTTCCTAGTTATGATAGTAATACTTTCAGTCTATCAAAAACTAACCTATTGGGTAATTGTAACTGAACCAAAAGGTAATGAAACTTATTTTTAAGGCTGTGGAGGAGCCAAAAGATGTCACTAAAAACCAGGTACTAAAAAATGTAGAGCCTCTTAAGCTCTAATTAAAATACTAATTTTAATACTCTGAGCAATCTTATTTCAAAGCCTGAAGATAGAAATAACTATGAGACTAGAAGGAAGATTGTCATTGGTAGTTCAGCTGAGAGTAGTGAAGCGACAGGTGATAGCCAAGGGCCCAGAAAAGCCTGTCAACAGCCAAAGAAGCACGCTATGAAGTCGTTTAGTATAGCTGCTAAAAGTGACTTTGAGGATGCCAGTGTCTAGTTATATTTTATACTAGTTTTTTCTCTTTTTTTTTTTTGGTCAAGAAAATTTTTTTTTTTTTTTTTAGTTAATATACTCCATTTTGGAAGTTGTTGGTAAGCTATTTGGAGAGGAGCAAAGAAATTCACTAAAATATGGGGGTTATAAGTAACTTTTAGTTTCCCTTTATTTTCTAATTTTTACATGATGGTTATGGATTAATTGTATTATTAGAAAAAATGTTTATTTTTTAAAGGCATGAAAATGTATAAAGAACAATTCCTATCAAAGCGTTAAAGGACTGACTTCCATCTACATAGAGATCACGCACAGATATAAAAGAATCAGCTCCTCAGTGCTTATGGGGTCCGACAGCTTTGCTAACTGCCTAGCTCTACTCCTTTTTATCATCCTCTTTCTTCTTTCCCCATCTTTCTTTCTTCCTTTCTCTCTCTCCCCCTCTCCTCTTTCCCTTCCTTTGCTTTTTTCTTCTCTATCATCAAAAGATTTGTTAAAATTAAGTGATCTTCTAAAAACAGTTACAGACTTTTCATTCATTAACCAAGCATCTCAAGAAACAGAACAGTATTTACAGAAGGTGTGAGATGAGGAGCAGAAAACTACTTTTAGGCTGAAGGGAAAAACACATTATTTGATTGGATTTTTGCAGGTGATCTAAAATGATATCCTTGACACCTGATTATCTTCCTTATAGACGATGAAGAGCGAGAGCTTCAAATGGACCCTGCCGACTATGGAAAGCAGCGTCTCAACGATGCCCTTTAAGTCGAGAAGGAAAACTTCAGATAACCGAAAGTGCTGTAACATGGAATCCTTTCTACTTTGTCGATTTTGACTTTTGTTGTAAAGATCAGTTGTATCAGTTGTAAAGATACATTGAGATAGATTTAAGGAAAAACTTTAATGAAAGAATGTGCCCATGTACATATGTGAACTTTTCATATTGTATTATTAAAGCAGAGACTTCTGGAGTTATGTTACAGTTGAGCCAAAAACAAAGTAAGGAAAACTTTAATCTTTGCATTTAAAGCAAACTAATGTATATTTTACATCTGATTGAGCCTAATTCTTTCCACAAATAGACAAACAGGAAAAATGGTTGTACAGTTTATATGTCATGCATAGCAGAACCACAGTGAGAACAACTATTCAGCTGAGAAACTTTGTATACACTAATCTATTCTTGTTAGCCCAACAGGTGTTCTGTTCTATCCACTCTTTTCTCATGCTGTTCAAGGAGTTATACCTAGAATAGTTTCATGAAAGAGAGGGGCACCTGAAGCCAAACACTGGGCAGCAACGGGCAAAATCACCCCCTCCTGTTCCTGTTCCACGTGAGTGGCGGTATGTTTGGTAGATAAGCTTTCAGCTGAGGCCTGATGTGAGCGGAGAAAACCTGCAAAGATGTAACAGTATTTATGAGTTATACTTACCTTACTTCATGAAGTTGTGAAGTGCATGATTGATGATCTATTTTCTATTTTTATTTTTTCACATAATACCAATACTGTTTAACTATAACTGTTACTGGCTAAAATTTTTATATTTTCAGAGTTAAAGTTGGTGAAGATATTAATGAGTTAAATGCCAGATTCTGAAAGAGGCTAAATCAACCTTGAAATGAATTTTCAGTTGGTATTTCAAAGCTTCTCTGGTAGTTTTAGTAACCTTATTTGACTAGACTTTTTCAGAAGTATTAAATTAGCAGTTTTAACAGGTTTTTATTAATGCACAGATAAACAGAAATACAGTGAGGTCTACAGCCATTTTATTAAAATAGCTTAAAAGTTTGTAATGAAGATGAAGAATCTTTCTACTTAATATGTTAAGAGCCCATAAACCTCATATTTGCTAGACTTAAAATTATTTTAAATGCATTTGTCTTTTTTGACACCCTTCAGTAGAATATGTAAGCTAGCTAATCCTTATTTTCTGACTGAAGGCACTTTTAAATCTTATCCCCTACCCGCTAAATAAAAGGTTTTGATCATGAGAAATTTAAACTTGTTAACTATTTTTCAGAAGGGCTACTGTTAATTGCACATGAACATGACATGCTTTTCTTTTACCCCCCCCATAACTCAGGTTCTAGTCAAAATTCAAACCTACAGAGGTTAAAAAAAAAGGTTGTTCACTTATTGGAGGTGTAAACATTCTTAGATCTCTGTTTAAAATTATTTAGCAACCAAGAAAAGATGTAGTGATTTACTAAAATTGTTTTTTCTACCCTATCAAAGTAAGTAATTCATGCTTTTGCTGTGATTAGTCAGGCCTATAATGATAGTTTACAGCATTTTTTAAAATGGAATTAAAGGGAAGTGATGTATACCTTTTGGAAGTTAGGGTGGGAAGATGAATCTAAAACATATTCCTAGTAATACTTTATATTTAAATACTATAAAATCTTTACAAATGAAAACCATGAAATTTCCTGCCTTAGTTCCTTTTGTCATAAAAACAATCACTTGGTTATATGGTAGCTGTTACTTACACAGCAAAATTTCTTCAATTAGCAGTCTAGACATTTTATAAACTGAGGAATCTTGGATCAGTTGATATTTCTGACTGCATTAACATTTTAGTGCTATAAAATACTATGTGACTCTCTTAAAATCCTGACATTCTGCAGTCTGTATTAGACATCCTGGTTTTATAATGTTTTACTTCTGCCTTACAGTTTATGTTTTTTAAATGTATTTTTGCCCTGAATTCAGTGTTAATTTGATGGAAACTCTGCTTTTAAAATCATCACTTACTGGGTTCTAATAAATTAATAATTAAACTTGTTTTCCTATTTTTCTGATTCTTATGCATATACAACACATTTATTCCATTATAAATTAAACAAAAGTTCCAAGGTTCCAAGGCCTATAAAGTTCCAATCAGATATATAACTGAAACAGTGCAGTTGTGAGGCTCGAGTCTCATGAGCAAGGATAATAGAAACGAGGCTAAAAGCAGTACGGAAGGGGTAAGATAGGGAGAACCGCCTAAGTTTGGGTTATTTGCTGCTGCTGCTGCTGAGTCACTTCAGTCCTGTCCGACTCTGTGCGACCCCAGAGACGGCAGCCCACCAGGCTCCCCCGTCCCTGGGATTCTCCAGACAAGCACACTGGAGTGGGTTGCCATTTCCTTCTCCAATGCATGAAAGTGAAAAGTGAAACTGAAGTCGCTAGTCGTGTCTGACTCTTAAAGACACCATGGACTGCAGCTTTCCAGCGACGGAGGATGAGATGGCTGGATGGCATCACTGACGCGATGGACGTGAGTCTGAGTGAACTCCGAGAGTCGGTGATGGACAGGGAGGCCTGGCGTGCTGCGATTCATGGGGTCACAAAGAGCCAGACATGACTGAGCGACTGAACTGAACTGATAACAAAATTTGCTAGAATATGAGGGTAGAGAATTAGGAAAAAAAAAAAAACAAACCAACATATTTATGAGGCAGTCAGTCACTTTCCATAATGGCTGACCTTGGAAACTTCTTTCACATATTTTACCATACAGCTCCAAAAAGACAATGACATGAATTCATTTTCAAAGTTTAGGTTATTGAGTCTTAACATCACATGTGGGCCATTAACATTCAATTCTAACTGGACTATATCTAATTCCTTTTAAAAGATACCCCTCACTAAGGGTTCTAGGTTCTAGATGAAAATTAAACCAACTATCCCAGAAAATAAAGCGGGGCGGGAAGGGGGAAATCTCATGGTCCGTGCAAGCAAGTGCATGCAGGGTAAACTCCCCCTGGGCTTGAGGACAGCTGAAGCGGGGGCTGGGACGCTGGCAGCTCTGCCTCACCGCGCTCACAGCTGCTGATCCCCACTGGCCCGCCGTGCTCAGGCCAGCTCCCCACCCCAGAGCTCCGGCCAAGATTCCCAGCAGGTCAGGGTCTGTTAGTTTTGCCCCCTGAGAGAAGCTGCTCCTCCTTCCTTAGACCCACATCAGAAACGCTGAGGGAAGGCCGACTTCTGCTTCTGGCTATGATTTAGTAACTTACCTAGCCCTCCTGGATTAGCAGCTATAGAACTGGACAAGATAGTGATACATTAAGCAACTGTTTTCAGGTAGCACAAAACTGAAACTTCTCAGAGAGGAGAAGCTTGAGCAGTTGAGCCCCACAGTCACCCTGCTCCCTGAGGTGTAAAGAGGCTGGAGTGCAAGCCGAGATGGAGATCACATGGGGAGCAGCTGAGACGCTGGAATCTGTGGGGTGGGGCATCAGAGAAGGAAGGTATTTAGAGAGGTGGCCTCAGAAATCCATAAAGGGGTCCCCAGAAGTCCATGCCTGAGGAAAGGGTATATAACCATAGCAAGACCACCGGATACTTAGCCGAACAGCAGTTGCGACAGAGATGAGAATGGAACAGAGATACCCAGGTCAAGCAGTGCTGGCAGAAAAACAGTGCTGGGGGACGCTGGGTGTCTGGGCCTCCGAAGGAGGAACTCTCCGTAACAACAGTGTAACCAGCTAAAACACTAGCAAGACTGCACTTGAGGAGTATGAAGGGCCATACCCCGGCGTAAGCCCTACTGTAGACTGCCCTAACATGCTCTGACATGACTGCAGGGCAGTCAGAATGCGGAGATTTGAGTCCTCCAAGTTAGAACTTAGGAAACGCCTTGCTTTCCACAGATATGAACTAATGAAGCATAAAGCCAAGCCTACACTATTAAGATGACCCTCCAGGAACTGAAGTACTGGCTAGAGTAAGAATCACCAGTTTTCAGGAGATCACAGAATTCAGAATCTCTACAAGAGATACACAGTACTCAGTATTCAATTAAAAAATTACTGGATATACAAAGACGAAATTGTGATCCATAGTTAGAAAAACTGAGATGGCCTCTTTTGCTGTTGTTATTTGATAATGCAGGTGTTAAAAATATGTTCGGAGATTAAACTATGAGTGAATAGAGTATCTTAGCACAGAAACGAAAGTTATAGAAATCTAATGATAGAGCCTATTACACAGAGTGAAGTCGGAAACACTACTGTGTATTAACGCATATATATGGAATCTACAAAGATGGTACCGATGAACCTATCTGCAGGGCAGCACTGGAGACGGCAGACATAGAGAGCAGAGTGCGGACACAGGGCAAGAAGGGGAGGGTGGGATGAACGCAGGGAGTACCATGGAAACATACACATTACCGGATGTGATATTAGAGAGCCATGGGAATTTACTCTGTGACACAGGGCGTTCAACCCGGTACTCTGTGACAACCTAGAAGGCTGGGATGGGCTGGGAGGTGGGAGGGAGGTGAAGAAGGAGGCAACATAACGTATTATACCTATGGCGGATTCATGTTGGTGGAAACCAACACAATAATGTAAAGCCATTATCCTCAAATTAAAAATAAGTTTAAATAAACACCTAATGAGAATTCTGGAATTGCAAAGTACAATAACTGAAATGAAAAGTCCACAGGATGGGTTAAATAGCAGATTGGAAGTGGCAGCAGAATGAACTTGAAGACATACAAATGTAGTTTTCTGTATTTGGAAATGGAGGGCTGAAAGGCTGAGACCCTGAAATGTGAATTTGGAATTCATTCTTCAAATAGTTATTAAGTCCTCAAGATGCTGTCCACCCCACTCCTTAACACATAAGCCTAAAGAATCCATCTTGAAAGAACACGGCTCATCTTTCAATTCCTTCCGGAGCACAGAACTGCTTTGAGTACGAGGGATACAACAGCGACAGGTGCTGCCTTCATGGAACTTGCATGGCAGAGGGAGCAATAATTATCTCCTATACTCAGTGATAAATGCTATGAGAAAAATTAGATCTGAATAAATAAATGATGATGGAAGAAAGCTACTTCAAATAGGATAACCAGGGAGGGCCTTTCTGAAGACGTGTGAGAACAAGCCATGTGAATATCCTGTGCAACACTACTTAATGGAAATACAATGCAGGCTACCCTGGCAGTGGTCAGGACTCCATGCCTTCAACTGCCAAGGGCCCAAGTTCAATCCCTGGTAAGGAAACAGATCCCACAAGCTGCATGGAGTTGTCAAAAAAAAAAAAAAGTGAAATTCTGAAATTTAACCAATATGTCAAAAATATTACCATTTCAACATGTAATCAATAGAGAATGTTGAGATGTTTTATATTCTTTTGTACTCAATCTGAAATCTACTGTATATTTTATACTTACAGTACATCTCAATTTGGACACTAAATTGTCACTGGAAATATTTGATTGGTATTTAGAGTTTATAAAACTTATAGTTGAATGAGTCTATCTATGTATTCATGCCCAAGCATATTTACAATAGACTTTACTTTTTAGGGAACTTTCAGGTCGATAGCAAAATTGAATAGAACATAGCAGAGACCCAATATACCCTATTCCTACATACATACACAGAAACACACACAGTTTTCCTCACCATCAGCACCCTGCACCAGTGCGGAATTGTTTCAATTGATAAACCAACACTGACACATAATTATTAGCTAAAGTCCTGAGTTTATGTTAGGATTCACACTTTGTGTTCTAAATTCTGAGTTTGGACAAACATATAATGATATGTAATCACAACTATAGTATCATATAGAATAAAATCACAGCTCTAAAAATCCCTATGTTGCACTTATTCCTCCTCCCTTACCCCTAAACTCCTGGAAATCACATATCTTTTTTACTGTCTCCAAAGTTTTGAGTTTGCCATAATGTCATATAATTAGAATCATACAGTATATAGCCTTTTCAGATTGGTTTAACTTAGTAATATGCATTAAGATTCCCCCAAACCTTTTCAGGTACATCTATTGGATCATCAAGAAAGCAATAAAGTTCCAGAAAAATATCTATTTCTGCTTTATTGACTACACCAAAGCCTTTGACTGTGTGGATCACAATAAACTGTGGAAAATTCTGGAAGAGATGAGCATACCAGACCACCTGAGCTGCCTCTTGAGAAATCTGTATGCAGGTCAGGAAGCAACAATTAGAACTGGACATGGAATAATGGACTGGTTCCAAATAGGAAAAGGAGTATGTCAAGGCTGTATATTGTCACCCTGCTTATTTAACTTCTGTGCAGAGTACATCATGAGAAACACTGGGCTAGAAGAGGCACAAGCTGGAATCAAGATTGCTTGGAGAAATATCAAAACCTCAGATATGCAGATGACACCACCCTTATGGCAGAAAGTGAAGAAGAACTAAACAACCTCTTGATGAAAGTGAAAGAGGAGAGTGAAAAAGTTGGCTTAAAGCTCAACATTCAGAAAACAAAGATCATGGCATCCGGTCCCATCACTTCATGGCAAATAGATGGGGAAACAGTGGCTGACTTTATTTTTCTGGGCTCCAAAACCACTGCAGATGGTGACTGCAGCCATGAAATTAAAAGACCCTTACTCCTTGGAAGGAAAGTTATGACCAACCTAAACAGCATATTGAAAAGCAGAGACGTTACTTTGCCAACAAAGGTCCATCTAGTCAAGGCTATGGTTTTTCCTGTGGTCATGTATGGATGTGAGAGTTGGACTATAAAGACAGCTGAGCGCAGAAGAACTGATGCTTTTGAACTGTGGTGTTGGAGAAGACTCTTGAGAGTCCCTTGGACTGCAAGGAGATCCAACCAGTCCATCCTAAAGGAGATTAGTCCTGGGTGTTCATTGGAAGGACAGTTGCTGAAGCTGAAACTCCAATACTTTGGCCACCTGATGTGAAGGGGTGACTCATTTGAAAAGACCGTGATGCTGGGAAAGATTGAAGGCGGGAAGAGAAGGGGACGACGGAGGATGAGAAGGTTGGATGGCATCATCGACTCAATGGACATGAGTTTGCGTGAACTCCAGAAGTTAGTGATGGACATGGGGACCTGGCGTGCTGTGGTTCACGGGGTCACAGAGAGTCAGACACGACTGAGCAACTGAACTGAACTGATACCTTTTCAGGGATTCCCTGGTGGCTCAGACAGTAAGAATTCACCTACAATGCAGTAGACCTGGGTTTGATCGCTGTGTTGGGAAGATCCCCTGGAGGAGGGCATGGCAAACTACTCCAGTATTATTCCAGCCTGGAGAATCCTCATGGCCAGAGGAGCCTGGTGGGCTACAGCGCATGGTGTCACAAAGAGTCAGACAAGACTGAGCGACTAAGCATGTATCTTTTCATGGCTTGATTCCATTTTATGGATGTACCACAGTTTTTTTTACACATTTACCTACTGAGGGACATCTTGGTTGCCCCAAGTTTGGCAATTATGAATAAAGCTACTATAAACATTTGTGAGCAAGTATTTGTGTGGACATAGGTTTTTAGCTCCTTGTAGTCAAAATCATAAAATTTACTGTTTGCACTCACACTTAAGGGGGCTTAAGTCTTAACTTTGGTGGTTAAGAATCCGCTTACCGATGCAGGGGACATGGGTTCAATTCCTGGTCAAGGAAGAAAGACCCTGCGTGCAGGTCGATCAACTAAGCCCGAGCACCTCAAGGACCGAGCCTGTTTGCCACAACAAAGGCTGGAGTCTGGCGCAGCAGCTGAAGATCCTGCAACAAAGGTTCCATGTGCTGCAACCAAGACGCAATGCAGCCAGACAAATGCATACATTTTTAAAAGGTAAATATATATTCCATATACTTGAGAAATCTGTATGCAGGTCAGGAAGCAACAGTTAGAACTGGACATGGAACAACAGACTGATTCCAAATANTCCGTTAGCCGCGGGGGAAACCGTCCTCGGTCCCCGCCTCTCCACTCCCTCCGCCCCCTGCGACCGCCGCTACGGAGGCCCCTCGCGCCCAAACCTCCCGCGCCCCGGCGGAGCCCGCGGCGTCCGTCCTTGCGGCCGCGGCCGGCCCCGAGGCCCGGCCGTCCGCTTTCGTCGGGAACTCGGGCTCCGGAGTGTCTTCCGGCCGCAGGAACTCCGGCGCGCTTTACGGAAGGAAGTTGTTGCCGGGGGGCTTCGGGTCTCCTTCGGCTGGGCTTCCCGCCGCCGGAGCCGCCCGCGTTCCCTCCCTCCCTCCGCGCGGGGCCGCGGCGGGAGGGGCCGCGGGCAGGCAGGGCGCCTGCGCGGGGCGGCCGCGTTCCATCCGGGTCCCCGTCCGTGCGGTGCCGCAGGTCGGTAGGCGGGAAATGGCGACTGGCTGAAGGAGCTGGCTCTGCTGCTGCTGCGGGCGACGCGGGAAAGACCCCACACGCTGCGCAGCCGGGGCCGGCGCCGGCGCCCGGGACTCTCCTGTCGTCACAGTCCGGTAAGCCCCCGCGCCCAGGCGCCGCCGCCGCGCCCGCCGGGGCCCGCCGCCGCCTCGCGGCCGTCTGCCGGGCTCTCCGCCCCTGCGCGCCCGGGCTCGCCGGCGGCTCCGGCGCCGCGGTAGGCATGCCGCGGGGCGCGCGTCCGGCCGCGGCGTGGGGCCGCTCGCCCCTGCGCGCTCCCCCGGGAGCGGGGCGCAGCTCGCTTCCCGCCAGCTTGGGCGCCCAGGCTGCGGCCTGCGCCGTGGTTCCTGGGGTTGGGTTTCACTCTGCTCCCCCCGCACACACACCCCGATCTCACGTCTCTGGTCCCCAGACCGGGGCTCCCTCCCGGGCATCGGCCTGGATCTGCTGATCTAACCTGGACCCCTCCGCTGTTACTTCGTTCTTGACGGTAGGGTGCTTTGCGAGGGGGCGTTGCTCGCGCTCTCAGGTCTTAGATTCACCTTGTGAGGACCTGGAAGAAGAGGTTTCACGAAGCACTGTGTGTCTGCTGTTAAAATGTGGAGTTGACATTGTTACTTCTTGAAATCCGGAGGGAAGGCCTCTGGTTTCCGTAGTGGTCAGTTAAGGGTGAATCTACTGTACGTAGCATCCTACGCTTTCTTTGCGTAGTAAATGCCCGTGTAGATACTTACTTTTGCACTCTTGACTGGAATTCCGTGATGAATAGTTGCAGAAGCCAGTCGTGTTTATTTACTTCTCACTCTCGTGGTGGCTGCATGTGTGAAGGATGTTAAGTGCTTTAGAGTACCTTAGGGAAACCTACCAAGATACTGCTCGTAAACTGCACTAAGATCTTGAGATGTACTCAGTAGCTGTTCCTCCAAGGCAGGGATTTACCTTTCCAGTGCTAATAAGGCAATACCAAGATTACTGCCCAACATATGTATACAATTACTGACTTCAAAGATAGCTTATCTTCGTAATTTTCAGGTTGTAGGTTTCTTTATATACCCTCTTCCCATTCTTTGCCAAGTTTTCGTTTGTTGTCCAGCTGTTATGCTTAAAAGGCAAGGAAATGGCTAGTTAAACCTACTTTTATTCCTTCTTGTTATTTTCCACATTGCAAATCAGTTCTCCATAAAGAGAAATAATAGGAGGCTGTTGGTGTTTCTCAGAATTGTGTTTCAATCTTGTTTAATTTGGGCGGAAACATTAAAAAAATTGATTAGTTTAATTCAAAATTTTTACACCAAATGTAATGTGTAGTAAACTATAAACATTGAGTATCCGAAAGTCGAGAGATCCAAGTCAAATTTTCTAAAGTGACAACAAACGTATAATCTTAACTTAAAGTAATTATTCGTTCTTGTGTGTTTGTCATGTGATTAACAGTAAACCATCTAAAGAGGGGTTCCAGTATTTCAGTTCCATCGTCAGAGAATCCTAACTCAACTTGAAGTATGAATTCTTGCCCGACCCTTCACCTCCATTCCCGCTAACCTACGGAAGAATCAGCCAAACAAATTGGTCATCCCGGTCTATGACTGAATTTTCCTATATTTTATTTAATCACCAGATCACATCTAAAATAGACCAGTGAAATCACTGGAAAAAACATCAAATATCTCGTACTTACAAAATTTACTCTAGACAAAATGTCTATCCACTCACACGTAATATACATCTGAAACAGAAGTTCTTGCGAAGGTTTAACAAGATCGAGAAGCAAGTAAGTCAAGAAGATTATTAGAAAAGTCATATCCAACTTTCCGACACTTTCGAGAATTCACCACATCAGGAATTGGAAACACGTGAACACTGACATGTCTTTAAGATTTATCCTAATGTATCTTTTTTTGTTTATCTTAGCCAAATATTATGAACAAATATCATATTACAAGTATCATGAGATGTATCACAGAGCCTGTAAGGTAGACTCGGTCATTACGATAAGAAAAAAAGCACCAATTCTTTAAGTCTTAACCCCACAAAATAGAAAGGAGTTAAGTAGATCGACTAGGGTACAAACTCTAAAATCCAGTTCTCCTAAGAAGTACTCTAATAATATGTCGTCTTAGGTAGGTAACGGCCAAAAATTTTTTTGGAAGCTGGACAACAAGTCTTTCCTACAAGATCTGAGATCTGAACATTGATATCCTAATTAACGTCTAACTTACTTGACCATATTCTAATGGAGTGAGTATCTCCAAACCTAATTACACTATTTCTTGTTTCACCAAACAGTCTTAACCCTTATTTGGTATAGATTGATTTAAACATTAAGTGGTTTAACAACACTTACGTATTTGATCTTCTCTGTGAAATCAGTATTTATGGTCCACACGACTCTTCTGGAACATATACTATACGAGATTCATAAAGAAAACCCACGAATGGACTGGCAAAATTGACCTAACTGGTGTCCCCAGTAAACGAGAAGAAACTTCTACTCTTCTAAATTGTCTCCACCCTGAACTCTACTTGGGTACGTTGAAAATCAAAGGTCCAATGTAAACGATACTGCGTATATAGATACGGTCTGTATGTAAGTGATGACTAAATACGGGTGTAATTAAAAATGAATGTTTCGATCTGAGGCACCAACTGACGCACTAAATTGAACTCTTATCGGTTACGGTTTGACGCACAGAGAGGAAACACAATACCTTAAGAAAGATGTTACAAAACAAATTTTAATGTTTAAGAGACCTTCTCTACGAAATATTTGATAACGGAAAATAACTGTCATAATCGTGTCTAATCAAATAGTTTCTTTAAACGACTATGGCGGTTGTCAGCTCCTAAGTCTCCGGTACCTTGTATCTTCCCTCGACACCAGTCCTTTCCACACCACACAGTCTTGTGATCCTCCTTCCCGTGCCACCCTCATCCCAACGTAACTCCTTGCACCCGAAGAACCCCAGAAAACTTTTAGAATACTTAGACTGTCGTTACGCACTCTGACTCTCACCGGGGTCCTTCTTAACACTCCGGAATTCCTGTTCGTACCCAATATCTGAACCGACCGGGAAAATAAGTGGAGTAGACGTCCAGGGGGTACATAATACCCCGACCGGGAAAATAAGTGGAGTAGACGTCCAGGGGGTACATAATACCGGCTGGCCCTTTTATTCACCTCATCTGCAGGTCCCCCATGTATTATGGGGCTGGCCCTTTTATTCACCTCATCTGCAGGTCCCCCATGTATTATGGGGCTGGCCCTTTTATTCACCTCATCTGCAGGTCCCCCATGTATTATGGGGCTGGCCCTTTTATTCACCTCATCTGCAGGTCCCCCATGTATTATGGGGCTGGCCCTTTTATTCACCTCATCTGCAGGTCCCCCATGTATTATGGGGCTGGCCCTTTTATTCACCTCATCTGCAGGTCCCCCATGTATTATGGGGCTGGCCCTTTTATTCACCTCATCTGCAGGTCCCCCATGTATTATGGGGCTGGCCCTTTTATTCACCTCATCTGCAGGTCCCCCATGTATTATGGGGCTGGCCCTTTTATTCACCTCATCTGCAGGTCCCCCATGTATTATGGGGCTGGCCCTTTTATTCACCTCATCTGCAGGTCCCCCATGTATTATGGGGCTGGCCCTTTTATTCACCTCATCTGCAGGTCCCCCATGTATTATGGGGCTGGCCCTTTTATTCACCTCATCTGCAGGTCCCCCATGTATTATGGGGCTGGCCCTTTTATTCACCTCATCTGCAGGTCCCCCATGTATTATGGGGCTGGCCCTTTTATTCACCTCATCTGCAGGTCCCCCATGTATTATGGGGCTGGCCCTTTTATTCACCTCATCTGCAGGTCCCCCATGTATTATGGGGCTGGCCCTTTTATTCACCTCATCTGCAGGTCCCCCATGTATTATGGGGCTGGCCCTTTTATTCACCTCATCTGCAGGTCCCCCATGTATTATGGCATTTTTAGAAAAGAGTGGAGGGAAACACTAAAATACCACTGGAAAAAAATCAGTGTTGTAAAATATTTACATTAAAAACCTTTAATATAACTGTAAAATAAGGTCACAGTAGACCATTTAACTCTATTAGTGACCCCACGTTTTATGGTAATTGTAGGCCCTCCTGTATTCCTATCGGGAAATTATAGAAAAGGAAGTTTATCTAGATAAAACATGAATCATCAGCTGTGCTTTGACTTGAGGTTCTAGCAGTCAGGTTTTCATAATAGCATAGTAACTGTAGAACAAGGAAATGTGTTTATTGCTTTGAGTAAAGCAACATAAAATTGTGCCAGTAGAAGGCATTTGAATAGTTCAGAAATAATTGGGATTACATTTAGTAATAGTGGCTTATATATAGTTTAGGAAGAAGATTTTCTTTGGACTAAATACTTCTATATGGAGGAATTGAAAACTAAAAAAGCAGAGCCATTGCTAAAAATAAATAAGAAAGGGAAATTAAGAATCTGTTAGTATCATAACATGATATTTTAAGTTTCTCATGTTGACCAGTTACTGTTCAAGTAGAAATTTAAAATACGTTTTGTTAAAAGAGTGTAATATTCGTTAAAAATATACAGGACCAGTAAGTATCTTTTCAGTTGAGAAAAACTATGATTATGTGTTTCAGTAATAATTGCTTTCTTCCTGATGTTCCCCAAATGTGTATGATTATCCTGTTGAGTTGAAAATGATTAACTTCTTACTGACCTTACAAAGTACCTGCTTTAGTGTATTTTCTTAAATAAGGGAATTATAAATATAGTCCTTTAGTTTTCTGATGTACTGATAAAAATTGTCTGAAAAATATAATCACATTGCAGACTATCATGCTCCCCTTCACGTGGGGTAGTTTTTACTGTCGTTCAGCTGCCAAGTCCTGGCCCGCTCTTGGCGACCCCGTGGATTACAGCATGCCACGTTCTCTTGTCCTTTCCTCTCTCCTGGAGTTCGCGCAAATGCATGTTCGTTGAGTCAGTGATGCTGTCTAACCATCTCATCCTCTGCCACCCTCTTCTCCTTCTGCCTTCAGTCTTTCCCATTTTGTTTTATCCTGTTTTTTAGTAGTAGCAAACAAGAGGATATTTCTCTTAGAGAATTATGATCATACCCCATCTTTGACTAGTAACTTTGATAAAAATACACTCTTCTTAAAACTTTAAAATTATTTATATGATTTTTGACTGTGCTGGGTCCTTGTTGCAAGATGCAGGCTTTTTCTAGCTGGGGTGAGCGGGGGGCTCCTCTCCAGATGCGGTCCATGGGCTTCTCATCGTGGGGGCTCCTCTCGTTTGGAGCCTGGGCTCTTGGGTGAGGGGCTCAGTAGGTGGGGCCCATGGGCTTAGCTGCCCCACAGCATGTAGGGTCTTCCCAGACCAGGACTTGAACCTGGATCTCCTGCATTGGCAGCTAGATTTCCTTATTGAGCCACTAGGGAAGTTTTAACTTTGTCTTCGTTTATCTCAGTCATAAGGATTAGTTTTTCTTTGGTTGGTAGTAATGTGAGTAGTAGGAAAATTATTTCAGGTACTCAAAGATTTTTAGTTAAAAACTAATTTTCATTTTTGCTAACGTCTCTTTGATTTTTTACTGTCAAATTAGTGTAGTCTGAAAGTTTCATATTTCTACTGACCTGAGAGTAAGTTGAATATAAATTTAACTTTCTTTAATAGAAGTTTTTATTGAAAAAGTATAAATAGTTGTATCCCTCCCCTTGCACAATTTTGGTGAGAACTACCTAAAAAGTACTTTTAGGAAAATTTTGCCAAAATTGTCTTTGCTTTTTTATTCTTCAAAATTTTCTTTGTTAATGGGTCCAGTAAGTGCATTGTAACTTGCATGTATACAGGTAACTCTAGTAAATTTAAAACACATTATATATGTTGGAATATATGTATATTCTATAGAAAGGATAGGAAAATGATGAAAAATAATAGACTGGAGTGAGAGATTTCCCATGTACTTTTCTCATGAGTATTATAGTACTCAGTTCTTAGGAATTCATAATTTTATAATTTTTCTAGAATAGCACGTCTTGTTGTAAAGTTTTATTGGTATGAATTCTTTTCAGGCTGTGTAATAGAATGCTCTTTTTACAACATGTGTAAGTCATGTTGCAGGTAGTTAAAATTACAACAGTCTTCAAACTGCTATTCCTTTAAAGCTTAGGTGAAAGAAATACAAGTCTGTCCTCGGCAGAAGTACATGCTGTCTCATTCTGTACATAACAAATACTGATTTTTGCCATAATGGTATTTCTGTGGAGTATATACAAAGTTTTAAGTTGGGGTCCTGAAATAGTGTTGTTTTAAAAATCATTTTCCCTTTTCATCACCTTGTCCTCTTTCCCCAGGTTTGTAAAAAGTTACTTTCTTCAGTTACCCTGGGTCTTGGCTGTGCTGGGTCTTCGTGGCTGTGCCGGGGCCCCAGCAGTTGCTGCTGAGCTGCCTGGGCTTCTCACTGTGACGGCTTGTCTGGCTGCAGAGCACGGCTCTGGACGCAGCGGGTTTAGTGGTTGCGACACATGGGTCCCCTGGTTGGGGCCCATGGGCTTAGTTGCTCTGTGGCATGTGGAACCTTCCCGGACCAGGGATCGAACCTGTGTCCCCTGCATTGGCAGGCAGATTCTTCTCCACTGTACCACCAGGGAAGCCCCAGTTGTGTTTTAAAGTACCTATGTTAGTGGCTGTGCCTTAGTGATCAGCATACTGAATAATGCCATCTTTAAAAAATCAGGGCAGGAGCTTGCCTGGTGGTCCAGTGGTTAAGCATCTGCCTTCCTGTGCAGGAGGCTCGGGCTCCATCCCTGGCGGGGCAACCAAGATCCCCCTCGCCGCCAGTAACTGAGCCTGCATCCAGTGGCAGAACGTCCCGTGTGCCACAGTGAACACCCAACACAGCCCAAAATAAATAAATGTTTAAAAAAAAAATCAGTTTATATTTTCATTGAGCATTTACTCATCAATAATCTAACAACCCATATGTTTTGTTTCTGTAGAAAAATTGATCATGGTTTTAGAGAAAACATTTTAAAAAAATTTTGGTTGTTCATTGAAGAAAACTTTAAAGAGTCTTAATTTCATCAACCTAACTCAGCAGCTCCTTTATGTTTTGTACATTTCCCCATGTTTTTCTGCTTTTTATTATGTTTATATTTAGTAGTTTTTGAAGAATTCTATAATGTCATATAGTTTTAAAACAGAAAATTACATACCAAGTAATAATAACCTAAAAAGACCACTTTATCACACACTTTGTTGGGAAGGGCTCAATGAAAAGAATCTCCTTGTCTTGAAGTTGATGATTCATGTAATACTCCTCTGCTTAATCTTTCTGGTCTAGTTGACTTTTGATTTTTGTTGGATGATAAGTGGGAGAGACCAAGAAATCTCTTCTGTAAAATCTTGTAATGAAGGGCTTGGGAAGGTAGTGGAGAGTAAAAGTGGACAGTTGTAGTATCTGAACCTGTTAATTTCAGATTATACAACTGGAAGAGACAGTGAAAACAGACGCTGATATTTTTGTCATGGGGTGTAACTAAGGCAGTGATTTTTTTTTTTAGCATTTTCTTTCTCAAGTGTAAATTGAGTAGTGCTACTGTTTGTAATAGAGTACAAATTAATAAACTTATAGAAATCTAGAACTAGAGGAGACCAAAGGGGTCATCTGGTCTTTGTTTCCTTAATGATGAACCATCTGAAGACTTTTAACATGTAGTAAATGTTTGTCTTAATTAGGGTGCTTCTAGATGAGTTTTATGTGATAGTAGAATAAAAACAGCTCAGATTAATTAATGACTCATCTCCTGTTTTGACAGATCTTTTTTAAGGTAAAATTTACATGTAGTAAAATGCATAGCTATGATGTCCAATAACTTCTTTTGCTGTTGAGGAAATGAAATGATTGCTAGAGTGCAGGTCTTAATCAATGTCTAATCAGTGTTACAGCTAATGTGGTAGATTCAGGATTGATGCCTCCCTGTCCAGGGGCTATTCCTCTAGTAACTCAATCAGGAGCCTACTCCAGAACTTTGCAATTATAGTTTCTTTATATAGCCAGTTTATAGCTTACATATACGTATATTTTATGGGGAAACCCAAACTGTTGCCTTTAAAATTTGATTTGTGATCATTTTAATAGTTTTCTTTTTTATATCTTTTGGCCCACTTTTGTTTCCCTTTTCTTTTATTCAGCAAAAATGTGTTTGAAAGAATGCACATCAGGTTAGCTTTAGATAATTTGTTAAGAATCCTTCGACTACAATATGCTATTTTGTTGTTGATAGAAATTTGTGTAGTTAAGACCTCTGTAGCAAATTACCATCTGAGATTATGCTCATATCATTATTGTAATCTTGTTCACACAAGACTAATTGCAACCATAATTGTTGGCATCCAGTATTGCTTGGGGTCAGGGATTTTGTGAAGAGGAAGGAAATCTATGAGGAAGGAATATTTTTAGTTTTATTTGTAGACCTCTTTTTGTGAGCAAGAATTGATTACTGCAGTGAGGATTTTGTGTTTTGGTGATACAGTTTTTTCTCCATTCTGTAGCCTCTTTGAGGGAAATGAAAAGAAATCACGATTCAGTTCAGCAAAGATTGCGCTGGTATGTTTGCCAGCTTGTGGGAGTTACAAGATCTCTGCCTTCAGCACTCTTACAATCTAGTACAGTTAAAGATGTATAAACAGATTATTTTAATACGATTTTTTAAGAGCTACAGAGAGATGGTCACAGGTTTATACAGGCATGCGTGTGTGGGGGTGGTTACTTACTGGGGTGTGTAATACTTGGGCTGAGCTGTGAATGATGAGGATAAGAATCAGTTGAAAGGAAGGAATGTGAAGTAAGGCGAGAAGGAGAAGCAGGATACAGCAGCGTGGGCAGGAAGCTGTTATTGCTGGATTGGAAAGGAGGAGGCAGCAGACAGCAGTGAAGAAAGACTTGGAGAGGTAAACCTTGGAGCGGGGAAGGCACTGGCACCCCACCCCAGTACTCTTGCCTGGAAAATCCAATGGACGGAGTAGCCTGGTGGGCTGCAGTCCATGGGGTCGCTAACAGTCGGACAGACTGAGCGACTTCACTTTCACTTTTCTCTTTCATGCATACTATGCCAAAGCTTTTGACTATGTGGATCACAATAAACTGTGGGAAATGATGAAAGAGATGGAAATACAGATGTGTATAAGAGACAGGGAGTAGCCTGGTGGGCTGCAGTCCATGGGGTCGCTAACAGTCGGACAGACTGAGCGACTTCACTTTCACTTTTCTCTTTCATGCATTGGAGAAGGAAATGGCAACCCACTCCAGTATTCTTGCCTGGAGAATCCCAGGGACGGGGGAGCCTGGTGGGCTGCCGTCTGTGGGGTCACACAGAGTCGGACACGACTGAAGTGACTTAGCAGCAGCAGCAGCAGACCTTGGAGGGCTCTGTGTCTATTGCTAGGGTTTCGTCTTTATTTTGAAGGGAGTTGGTGGGCAGGAGCAGGCAGATGTGTGGAGTGCAGAGGATGGATTTAAAGCGGACAGACAGAAATATTTTAGAGGTAGAATCGTCAGGATTTGGTGACTGACTGTAGGGGACGAGGGAGAGAAGAATGATTAGGTGTTTAGGATGACTTCTGGCTTGATGGATGAGGCAGATTACCTGTGATCAAGAGTAGAGTAGGGGTCTTCCCTGGTGGTCCAGTGGTAAAGACTGTGTTTCCAGTGCAGGGGGTGTGGGTTTGATCCCACATGTCACACAGTGCGGCAGAAAAAACAGAAGGAAGAGAGTAGCAAAAATAGAAAAGGAATGGGGGTGAGATGGGACAGGTGAGGTCAGCTTTGGGTAAGTTGGGTTTGAGGTGCAGAGTGGAAGTTCTGAGAAAGCTGTTAGATGAGAGTCTGAAATTTTAAGGATGATAGAGAAGCTAGAGGACAAGGAATTAATGATGCAGTTTGGGAGAGCCCCACCCCCAAAGACTGCAGATACTTAGAAAGCAGACTTAATTGCCTCGTTTCAGATTGTTGAACAGTCAACTTTTTTATTCCTGAAATGAGATCTGGTTCAAATGTTGAAAAAGTGGAAATGTTTTCTATTCTGTACTTTTCCTTCTAGTGTCATGAATTCTTAAGCTTGAAATGTTGTTCCACTCCTTGCTATGTTTGTTTTGTGATATAATCTGCTTAAATTGTATCTGTTTCAGTGGTAGATTTATTTCCCTGACCTACTTATTTAAAAATCCTAAAAGGTAATGTTGTTAAAGTGCTGTATTCAGTATGTAAGCAAATTTGGAAAACTCAGCAGTGACCACGGGATTGAAAAGGTCAAGTTTTCGTTTCAGTCCCAAAGAAAGGCAATGCCAAAGAATGTTCAAATTACTGTACAATTGCATTCATTTCACGTGCTAGCGAGGTAGTGCTCAAAATCCTTCAAGCTTGGCTTCAGCACTATGCGAACCAAGAACTTCCAGATGTACAAGCTGGATTTAGAAAAGGCAGAGGAACCAGAAATCAAATTGCCAACATTTGTTGGGTCATAGAGAAAGCAAGAGAATTCTAGAAAAACGTCTATTTCATTGACTATGCTAAAACTTTGGACTGCGTGGATCACAGNACTATGCGAACCAAGAACTTCCAGATGTACAAGCTGGATTTAGAAAAGGCAGAGGAACCAGAAATCAAATTGCCAACATTTGTTGGGTCATAGAGAAAGCAAGAGAATTCTAGAAAAACGTCTATTTCATTGACTATGCTAAAACTTTGGACTGCGTGGATCACAGAAGACTATGAAATATTCTTAAAAGAGATAGGAATACCAGACCACCTTGTCTGTCTTCTGAGAAACCTATATGCAGGTCAAGAAGTAACACCTAGAATCAGACATGGAACAGCAGACAAGTTCAAAATTGGGAAAAGAGTATGACAAGACTGTATATTGTCACCCTGTTTATTTAACTTGTATGCAGAGTACATCATACGAAATTCCGGGCTGGATGAAACACAAGCTGGAATCAAGATTGCTGGGAGAAATATCTTAAACCTCAGATATGCAGATGATACTACTCTAATGGCAGAAAGTGAAATAGAACTAAAGAGCCCCTTGATGAGGCTGAAAGAGGGGAGTGAAAAAGCTGGCTTGAAACTCAGCATTCAAAAAAATAAGATCATGGTATCAGGTCCCATCACTTCGTGGCAAATAGATGAGGAAAAAATGGAAACAGTGACAGGCTTTATTTTCTTGGGCTCCAGAGTCACTGTGGATGGTGACTGCCGCCATGAAATTAAAAGACACTTGCTCTTTGGAAGGAAAGCTATGACAAACCTAGACAACATATCACTTTGCCAAAAACGGTCCATATAGTCAGAGCTGTGGTTTTTCCAGTAGTCATATACAGATTTGAGAGTTGGACCATAAAGAAAGCTGAGTGCTGAAGAATTGTTGCTTTCGAATTGTGATACTGGAGGAGGCTTGAGAGTCCCCTGGACAGGAAGGAGATCAACCAGTCAATCCTGAAGGAACTCAACCTGGAATATTCGCTGGAAGGGCTGATGCTGAGACTGCAATACTTTGGCCAGCTGATGCTGAGAGCTGGCTTGTTGGAAAAGACCCTGATGCTCAGAAGGGCTGAGGGCAGGAGGAGAAGGGGACAACAGAGGATGAGATGGTTGGATGGCATCGTCGACGCAAGAGACATGAGTTTGAGCAAGCCCCGGGATGTGGTGAAGGACAGGGAAGCCTGGTGCGTTGCAGTCCATGGGGGCTGCAAAGAGTTGGGCACGACTTACCCCTGAACAACAGCTTATTTTCCAATCTTTACTTGTATTATTTCATTATTGCTGATAATAGAGAACTTACCTAGTAATGGAACTCTAAAAAACTTAGAGGATGGTTAATTTGTAATGTAAATGGTAGAATTACCAAAATCAGGCTGTATATGTATGTGTAAAACTTTTTAAGTATAGGTAATGAAGTTAGACTATTGCAGATATTATGTAGGTAATTTTTGGCAGTACTTGGCCCAATTAATGTGTATGGTCTTTGGTTTTGATGAGGAAATGTTGGCCTCTTAAAATAAGTTGGAAAGTGTTCCCTTCTCTTTTCTGGACGAGTTTTGTTTAGATTTGGGTTTTGCCGGGGTTAGTGTGGGGGAATTGGTTTGTTTGGGTTTTTGTGTTTTTAAAAATTTTTTGATAGAATTCTTGAGTGAAGTTGAAATCAACCAGAGTTCTTAACCTTCCCCAATTGATAGAAACTGGCCAGAGGCCAAATAAGAAACTCAGGCAAGGCTTTACCGGGGCCCTGAACTGACGGGAGTGAGGAACAGGTTCCCTTGTCGCTTGCTCGCTGTGGCGGAGCCGGCTTGTTCCTTGTACGCGGGGGTGTGTCCAGGGCCAGAGGGGTGGCTAGGAGGCTTGCCCACCCCTTAGGTGGTGGTGACTGCAGAGGGCATGTTTAGTGCCTTGTCTTTGCTCGACTCCCTGCTTTTGTTCCAGGCTCTTCAAGAGTGGCTGTTGGGGTTTTTTTGGTCTCTTTGTATCTTTTGTCCAGAATTTGCCCCAACTGCTCATGCAGACAGTTATTTTTAGTCCCATACAGTTTCTTTGTAATTTTGTTGCTGGAAGAGCGGTTTGTCCAGGTGCAAGCTTTGGAGAACTACAGCAAAAGGGTCCCGGGCCCAGCCTGTCAGAGCCGTCTGGGTCTGGAATTTTTTATGTTTGAGACTTTCTCTGCAAGTTCAGTTTTTTAAAATACGAGCTGATCAGGTTACCTGTGACCTTTGGTGGTACTTTTTTTTAAATTTTTTTAGAGGTTTGAGCATTTCATCTATATTGTTCAACGTGTGGGCATGAAATTGTAGTCGTCTCTTCTTTTTCTGTTAACGGCTGCAGGGTGAATAGCAGTGTTCGCTGAACTATGCTCAATGTTGGTAATTTGTGTGTTCTCTCTTTTTTCCCCCATTCTTGCTAGAGGTTTATCAATTTATTGATTAAAAAAAAACCCAACTTTGGGTTTTACTGAGTTTTCTGTTTTAAACTTCATTGATTTTCTGTTGCTTTTTGACAGTGGGTGGTCTTTTCTTCCTTTTGAGTGTGTGTTTTGCAGTATTTTATTGAATTCCGAATATTGTAAATAGGACAGTAAAGACTGACTAGTGTTTATACCTGCTCAAGTGCACACCCTGCGTGGCACAGTCCAGGGCCCCAGTATGCGGAGGCTTGGTTTTGTTGTTTCATAGGGCGCCTCAAGGGCCTCAGATCCCTCTAGCCTTACTTTGTGCTTAGGCTAGAAGTGGAGGGACGGGGAAGTGCTCCTCAGCTTTCCCGGTTGACTCCCAGGTTCCGCTTTCCCTGCGTGCCTGTAGCTCTGGATTCGGGGCGCCCCTGCCCTTTCCCAGAGGCTGGCGCCGTCGGTGCCTGTCCCGTGTGCTGGAGGCCGGGAGCCCGTTGTCCTCGTCCAGTCTCAGTCCTGGATGGGCTCTGCATGTCTGGCGTCAGAGCCGGCGGGCTTTCCGTGGTGTTGCCGCGGTGTGCCAATCTGGGCCTTGTATCTTTACACATCTCGTTTGGAAGAAGAAGCTGCCTTAGGTGGCCTGAGGCCTGCCCCCGCAGTCGTGCAGAGGCATCAGCAGAGGGCTTTGCTTGCACTCTGCCCCATCCTGGTGCTGGCTGGACTTGCGCTCCGGGGCACTGCCCCTGCCCTCCAGTGTTCGTTCCTTAGAGAAGGAGGGGCTGGTGGGGCGCCCCCGCTGCTCCAGGCTTCCCCTCTCTCCAGCCTCGCGTGCCCCCGTGGTGAGCGCCGGTGGTGGTCTGTGCCGGAGGGCCTGGAGACAGGTCTGGGCTCCCGTGCGTCTGCTGCCCCCAGGAGTGCTAGCCCACACTTCGCGTTCAGTAGTCGGTAGTGACGTCGAGATGAATTGTTTTTACCTGCTTTTATGGCACTGCTGTCTCTCTGCTGGCTCTGCCACAGGTAAGCCAGTGGTTTATCCTGTCTCCTAGAAAGAGCTTGTCTCGTCTTGTATCTTTGTTTGGTTGGCCTGGGTCCTCAGCTCTCTTTTTCTTCAAGAAAAGTTTAATTCTGTAGTTTTTGTTGTACTGGTAGTGGCATTTCCCCCAGCTTTTTCCGTTCCATAGGCAGAACCCTGTTAATGCATAAAAATGAATCTTTAGGTGATATTCCAATTACCAGTCAGAGGAGCGCTCTTTTCTGGAAGCTGTGGTTTGTAATTCCATGACTTCTTTGGTCTCAAGTTGCTTGGGATAACTCCCTTGCCTTCTCTTTGGTTTGAACCAAAGGAAAGGGTTCAAACTAGCTGAACTGGCACAAAAGAAAGAGATTAATTTCTTAACTGGCCCTAGATTACTTTTTTTTTTTTTTTACCACCTAAACACTGATTCCCCCAAAACTATCTTGTGGTCAGCAGCTCCTCTGTGGTTCCCCTTGTCTTTTCCCGGAGCCCCTGTTTCTCCTAAGCTGCTTAGCCCTTTGTTTGCAGCAAAACCGCCCCTTGTGACTGTCAGGAAAAGGGCAGAAGTGAAAACAAAACGGGAAGCAGAGAACTGAACATTTCGATGGCTTTTCAATCAATTGAAGTTTTGTTACTGGTGGACTTTTTGCGTTGCTGGCTATTCCTATTGAAATTATCTAGAGTAACACACTTTTCCATTGTCTCCATCTTTCTTTCTGTCATAAAAGGGAAATGATGAAAAAGTGAAGTGGAAACGATGAGCGCTACTTTTTAAAGGACAGCTATTCATTATGTGTCACTTTAACCTTTTCTGTAGCTGAAGCAGTTACTTTATGTTTGGAAAGTTGACGGTTGGGTCTTCCGCAGTCAACCTACCAGAAAACCAACACAGTAGTTTTTACGCAGTGCTTTGGTTGTGTGTAATATTTGGTTGGATTATGTTTCTGTATTCAGATAAGCATTGACATTTAAACCTTTAAAGTATTAAATATAGTTCTCTTATTTTTGGGAGTTGGGGGAAAATATTGCAAATATCTAAACTCCTCAAAATTAGGCCTTAATTGGCAAACTAAAAAAGATTATATAATTTTTAAACTTTGTGTTTAAAACAGGGAATATTATGGCTAACCAAGTTGCTAGAGTTAAATTCTGAGACATTTATTAAATGAGGGGAATGACAGTACATATTTGCAGGATTTGCTCAGTTTAAAAATGATTTTTTGTTTAGAGTTCATTTAATATTTCTTAATATTTTCATTATTATGCAGTAAACTCTGTCTCTTTCAGCATTCTAGCAGATTCTAGATTACCTTTAGACAGGAATGCTACCTCAGAGGTTTCTGCTTTGGTTGGGACAGTAGAATCAAAGTTTTTCAACCTTAGTATTTTAGAGTCTTAGGGAAAAAAATGAGAAAAGGGCATCCATAGCCATTTAAAGAAATGTTAGTAACCTATGAAGTGACGTGAAGTGAAGTCGCTCAGTCGTGTCCGACTCTTTGCGACCCCATGGACTGCAGGCCACCAGACTCCTGCGTCCATGGGATTTCCTAGGCAAGAATGGAATTAAAATGTTTAGTTTTATTCAGTCAGTTCAGTTCAGTTCAGTCGCTCAGTCGTGTCCGACTCTTTGCGACCCCATGAATCACAGCACGCCAGGCCTCCCTGTCCATCACCATCTCCCGGAGTTCACTCAGACTCACGTCCATCGAGTTCGTGATGCCATCCAGCCATCTCATCCTCGGTCGTCCCCTTCTCTTCCTGCCCCCAATCCCTCCCAGCATCAGAGTCTTTTCCAATGAGTCAACTCTTCACAAGAGGTGGCCAAAGTACTGGAGTTTCAGCTTTAGCATCATTCCTTCCAAAGAAATCCCAGGGTTGATCTCCTTCAGAATGGACTGGTTGGATCTCCTTGCAGTCCAGGGGACTCTCAAGAGTCTTCTCCAACACCACAGTTCAAAAGCATCGATTCTTCGGCGCTCAGCTTTCTTCACAGTCCAACTTTCACATCCATACATGACCACAGGAAAAACCATAGCCTTGACTAGGCGGACCTTAGTCGGCAAAGTAATGTCTCTGCTTTTGAATATACTATCCAGGTTGGTCATAACTTTTCTTCCAAGGAGTAAGCGTCTTTTAATTTCATGGCTGCAGTCACCATCTGCAGTGATTTTGGAGCCCCCAAAAATAAAGTCTGACACTGTTTCCACTGTTTCCCCATCTATTTCCCATGAAGTGATGGGACCGGATGCCATGATCTTCGTTTTCTGAATGTTGAGCTTTAAGCTAACTTTTTCACTCTCCTCCTTCACTTTCATCAAGAGGCTTTTTAGCTCCTCCTCACTTTCTGCCATAAGGGTGGTGTCATCAGCATATCTGAGGTTATTGATATTTCTCCTGGCAATCTTGATTCCAGCTTGTGTTTCTTCCATCCCAGCGTTTCTCATGATGTACTCTGCATAGAAGTTAAATAAGCAGGGAGACAATATACAGCCTTGACGTACTCCTTTTCCTATTTGGAACCAGTCTGTTTTTCCATGTGCAGTTAGTTATGATTATAATTTAAAATAATTTTTACTTTTAATTAGCCAACATTTTGAAAATTAAAAATAAATTATGATGTTTTTTTAATGAGATTCTTTGTATCCTGCTCATGGAAACCATCTTTCCAAAAAATACTGTTTTATATTTTCCAGGCAAGAGTACGGAAGTGGGTTGCCATTCCCTTCTCCAGGGGATCTTCCCGACCCAGGGATTGAACCCGGGTCTCCCGCATTGTAGACAGATGCTTTACCATCTGCACCACCAGGGAAGTCTAGTGTTTCTCGAGGTACTACCAAATGTTAACAATCTTTGACCTAATGAATTCCCTTCTAAGAAATTAAGGATCAGCTATTTGGACTGAAATTTGTATATAAGGTTACTACATTTGAAGTGATATTAGTGAGTAATTATGAACAGTTTAATTTTCGGACAGGTTGGTGGCCATTTAAATTGTAGAACATTTATCTGAATGTTGGAATATTATGTGGCCATTAAAAATTATTTTCTCAGATTTTTCAGAGAATATTAATAGGGAGTTAACAGAATAAAATGGAGGAGGAAATGGTAACCCACTCCAGTGTTCTTGTCTGGAAACTTCCATGGACAGAGAAGCCTGGTGGGCTGCAATCCATGGGGTTGCGAAGAGCTGTGCACTACTGAGCTACTGAGCAGTGGCATAAAGGGGCAGAGACAGGCCAGGTCATAGCTGCAGCGTGGCTCTTAACTACTGGCCAAAGTGCTTGTGTGTGTGTGAGTGGTCAGTGGTGCATAGCCAGATTTCACTCATCTCTGGACTGAGGAGTTCTGTGAGTTCTCTTTGTATTTTTGTGCTTTTAAAGACTTCTAACAACATATGTTTTAGATAAAAAATATGTCCAGTTGAAATGGAGGATATTTTAAACTAGTAAGGGATCAAGGGTGAATTTTGTCTTTCATACATTAAATAGCAATCCATTCCTCTCCTTGGATTGTTGTAAGCCTGGCATATAATACATATTCACAGCTCCCCCCCCCCCCCAAGTTTGGGTCATATTTTTCCTGTTTCATTGCATGTCTCATAATTGTTTGTTGAAAACCAGTCCCTTAGCTAACATATAGCCACTCTGGATTCAGGATTTTTTCCCTGAAGGTTGGTTGTTTCGTAATCCCCACAGGCGGAGTCTGTGGGCTGTGCTTTCCTGCAGGATGTAGCTGCCGATGCCTTGCTTAGTTTGTTCTTGGTGTTATTTGTTTTTTTTTTTTTTTAATTTTTGTTTTAATTTTGAAGCCTTACTAGGGCACACTCTGGTGTCTGCATTGCCTTGCGGTAAGCTAATGATTGAACAAATATCATGCCTAAACATCTTGTGCAGTAATGCTTCTGTCTCTTACCTGTGGATTCGAGTGGGGTGCACACTCAAAGTTCAGGCCTTTTGCAGGTCTTTCCCAGCTCTTATTTTCCGCTGGTTCACTTTGAATCTCCTGTGTTCTTACACACAGCTGCAGAGTTGGCCAGGAGAGTGTGGTAGCTTGTGCCTCCGTAGTTGCTGCTGTGCCTGTATGCTGCCTCCGCCAGGAACATTGTCCCAGCAGCCCCAGAGCTCAAGGATGGGGAAGTCTCGGCCTTCTTAGTTCTGCTGCAGAAATTATCACTTAGACCAGGATTGTCACTTATACTGATGATACACCAGAATGTGGTCATTGTCCAACTGCTCTCAATCATGTGAGCCTTTTTTTATGGTAACCTAAAAGCTACCAGTCATCTCAGCCTGCCAGACTTTGGGAGCTTGCAGATGGGTGTAGAACGGAGCAGCCCCGAACAAGAATGACACAGGTGCTCAACGTTTTGTTTCGTTTTCAGACACTTCAGTGTTTTTACTAATAGCTGAATATTTTTTAAGTACCTGGTGGCTCAGAGGTTAAAGCATCTGCCTCCAGTGCGGGAGACCTGGGTTTGATCCCTGGGTTGGGAAGATCCCCTGGAGAAGGAAATGGCAATCCACTCCAGTATTCTTGCCTGGAGAATCCCATGGATGGAGAAGCCTAGTAGGTTTCAGTCCATGGGGTTGCAAAGAGTCAGACACGACTGAGCGACTTCACCTCACCTTACTCTCAGATTGTTGTTTGCCTTTGGTTGATTTCCACAGTGCTGATATGGTATGAACAGTATGATATGATATGAACAGTATGAAAAGGCAAAAAGATAGGACACTGAAAGATGAACTCCCCAGGTCTACTACTGTGTGAAAGAATCCCTTAGAAGAAATGGATTAGCCATCATAATCAACAAAAGAGTCCAAAATACAGTAGTTGGATACAATCTCAAAAACCACAGAATGATCTCTGTTCGTTTCCAAGGCAAACCATTCAATATCACGATAATACAAGTCTATGCCCTGACAGTAATGCTGAAGCAGCTGAAGTTGAACGGTTTTATGAAGACTTATAAAACCTCTAGAACTAACACCCCCCAAAAGATGTCTGTTTCATTACAGAGGACTGGAATGCAAAGGTAGGAAATCAAGAAACACCTGAAGTAACAGGCAAATGTGGCCTTGGAGTACAGAATGAAGCGGGGCAAAGGCTAACAGAGATTTGCCAAAGAAGGCACCGGTCATAGCAAATACCCTCGTCCAACAACACAAGAGAAGACTCTACACTTGGACATCACCAGATGGTTAACACCAAAATCAGATTGATTATATTCTTTGAAGCCAAAGATGGAGAAGCACTATAAAGTCAGCAAAAACAAGACCGGGAGCTGACTGTGGCTCAGATCGTGAGCTCCTTATTGCCAAATTCAGACTTAAATTTAAGAAAGTAGGGAAAACCACTAGACCATTCAGGTATGACCTAGATCAGATCCCTTATGATTATACAGTGGCAGTGAGAAATGGATTTAAGGGACTAGATCTGATAGAGTGCCTGATGAACTATGGACGGATGTTCGTGACATTGTACAAGAGACAGGGATCAAGACCATCCCCATGGAAAAGAAATGCAAAACCCAAATGGCTCTCTGAGGAGGCCTTACAAATATCTGTGAAAAGAAGAGAAGCGAAAAGCAAAAGAGAAAAGGAAGGATGCGCTCATTTCAATGCAGAGTTCCAAAGAATAGCAAGGAGAGAGAAAAAAAGCCTTCCTCAGCCATCAGTGCAAAGAAATAGAGGAAAGCAACAGAATGGGAAAGACTAGAGATCTCTTCAAGAAAATTAGATATACCGAGGGAACATTTCATGCAAAGATGGGCTCAATAAAGGACAGAAATGGTCTGGACCTAACAGAAGCAGAAGATATTAAGAGGTGGCAAGAATACATGGAAGAACTGTACAAAAAAGATCTTCACGACCCAGATAATCATGATGATGTGATCACTAATCTAGAGCCAGACATCCTGGAATGTGAAGT
>SJYX01005821.1:357668-410974 GCA_006410675.1 Oreotragus oreotragus | reverse complement strand
GCTGTCTGGGGAGGCCTTACAAATACCTGTGAAAAGAAGAGAGGTGAAAAGTAAAGGAGAAAAGGAAAGATATAAGCATCTGAATGCAGAGTTCCAAAGAATAGCAAGGAGAGAGAAGAAAGCCTTCATCAGCGATCAATGCAAAGAAATAGAGGAAAACAACAGAATGGGAAAGACTAGAGATCTCTTCAAGAAAATTAGAGATACCAAGGGAACATTTCATGCAAAGACGGGCTCGATAAAGGACAGAAATGGTCTGGACCTAACAGAAGCAGAAGATATTAAGAGGTGGCAAGAATACATGGAAGAACTGTACAAAAAAGATCTTCACGACTCAGATAATCATGATGATGTGATCACTAATCTAGAGCCAGACATCTTGGAATGTGAAGTCAAGTGGGCCTTAGAAAGCATCACATATACTAACACAGAGGTCCTATTTTTCATAAACATAATCTCATTTGATCCTCCAACACACTGGAAGGTAGGCAGTCACAGTATCTACCCAAGTCCATAAAAGGTGCCATTAGAGACAGACAGTATGTGACCTCAGCTATCAGGAAGATTTCAGCCTAGCTAGGTTTACAACTAAACACCGAATACTTTTGGAGAGTAAGTTGACAGTACATATGTCACTTTTGTTGTGGATAACCCAGCAAGCCCACTTCTGGGGAAGGTATGCCCCCCATGAGTTCGAAATGAAGAAAAACTAAAGAATCTATAAGACCATCAATACGGAGCTCATTTATAATCTATAAATTTTAACATTAATGAAAAGTATGAGTTAAGGACTTCCCTGGCAGTCCAACGGGTAAGACTCTGGCTTCCACTGCAGGGGGCATGGGTTCAATCCCTGACGTGAGAACTGAGATCCTAGATGCCTTAAAGTATGGCAAAAAAAACCCACAACCTGCTTAATTTTTTTTAAAGTATGAGTTAAATTATGTTTCTTTTCTCACTGTGGCATACAATGCAGCCATTACAAAGGATGAGGTAAATCTACTTAAATATGCTGACATGGAATGATCTCCAAGACTTATTAAGTGAAAGGAACAAGCTATAGAATAGAAGTAGCACTTATGTAAAATGAACAAACAAAAAAAAATGCAGAATTAAACAAAAAGGATACAAGTATACATACTTATGGGCTTCCCTGGTGGCTCAGAGGTTAAAGTATCTGCCTGGAATGCGGGGGACCCGGGTTCGATCCCTGGGTCGGGAAGATCCCCTGGAGAAGGAAATGGCAACCCACACTCCAGGACTCTTGCCTGGAGAATCACATGGAGGGAGGAGCCTGGTAGGCTACAGTCCATGGGGTTGCAAAGAGCTGGACACGACTGAGCAACTTCTTCACTTCTTCATACATACTTATAATCATATCCATCAACCTATCTATATACACATATACATAGCAAAAGGTCTAGAAGGATCCATTCTGAACTGTTACTCAGTAAGTATTAATAGCTGAATGAAGGAATATGAACTCTGATAATCTCCAAGAGGAAACAGGATTAGAGGGCCTATGAAAGAACCATCAACTTCCACTCTATCAATAGTATAATTTAAAGTTCTACAATGAATCTTTGTATATTAGTTGAATAGTTAAAAATCAGCTAATTTTTAAAGTCAAACAATAAGCAAATAAGTAAAGGCTGGAACTTAGCTAGATGAATTCTATATACATGTTGATTAAAATGCCAGGCTGGATGAAGCACAAGCTGGAATCAAGATTGCTGGGAGAAATAACAATAACCTCAGATACACAGATGACACCACCCTTATGGCAGAAAGTGAAGAAGAACTAAAGAGCCTCTTGATGAAAGTGAAAGAGGAGAGTGAAAAAGTTGGCTTAAAACTCAACATTCAGAAGATCATGGCATCACTTCATGGCAAATAGATGGGGAAACAATGGAAACAGTGACAGACTTTATTCTGGGGGGCTCTACACGTATAACAGTAATGCAGACAGGACTGGGAGCTGCAAGTTCTAGAGACCCTACTACTTTTATTTAACTCATTGGGAAAGTCACTTAATCTGTGTCCTCAGTACTCCTCCCCCTGCCCCAAAGACAGTGATGGATTAAAAAAATCCCTTTATAAGGACTTCCCTGGTGGGCCAGTGGTTAAGACTGCCTTCCAATGCAAGGGGTGTGGGTTTGATCCCTGGTCAGTTCTAAATGCCTTGCAGCCAAAAAAAAAACACAAAACATAAAACAGAAGCAATATTGTAACAAATTCAATAAAGACTTTAAAAAACAGTCCACATTTAAAAAAAATTCTTAATTGATAAAAAGCCTGTTATAAACGATAGTGTACTAGGCTTTGGGGATACAAGGTGAGCAAGAACAGGACAAAGTAATGCCCTCATGGAGGTTACAGTCTAGTAGGGGAGAGAGATGTCACTCATATAATCACCCGAATAAATGGAAAAACCGCAACTGATCTAAGGGAAAGTGCATGAGATTAAAACGAAAATAGCTAAAATTGATCGAGCATTTATTATGTGCCAAACACTGTAAAATGTTCTCATGGATTTTCTAACTTAACACAGCCATCACATGACAGTTCCTATCATGGTTTTCCATTTTACAGAGCAAAAGCAAAGACCCAAACACGTTATGGAACTTGCCCAAGTCGCACAGCAGGTAAGCAGTAGAGTTACGAGTCTGCAAAGGGAGATAAAACATGTAAAGTGCTTGTGTTAGTTGCTCAGTTGTGTCCGACTCTGCGAACCCATGGACTGCAGGCCGCCAGGTTCCTCTGTCCTTGGAATTTTCCAGGCAAAAATACTGAAGTGGGTTCTTGCCATTCCCTTCTCCCGGGGGCTCTTCCTAACTCAGAGATTGAACCCGGGTCTCCCGCATTGTGGGCAGATTCTTTACCGTCTGAGCCACCAGGGAAGCCCATCAAGTGCTTAGTACACAGTGCTGCTGCTGCTAAGTCGCTTCAGTCGTGTCCGAAAACTCCAATACTTTGGCCACCTGATGTGAAGAGCTGACTCACTGGAAAAGACCCTGATGCTGGGGAAGGTTAAAGGCGGGAGGAGAAGGGGACGAAGAGGATGAGATGGCTGGATGGCATCACCGACTCAGTGGACGTGAGTCTGAGTGAGCTCCGGGAGCTGGTGATGGACAGGGAGGCCTGGCGTGCTGCGGTCCATGTGGCCGCAGAGGGTCGGACACGACTGAGCGGCCGAGCTGAACTGGTGAACTGCTCTTGGTCGTTTGTCCAGGGGCGCTGCTGGTTTTCGAGGGCAGGGTCTGTTGGCGTCCTCGCTGGCCGTGGTCAGCTCCGCGGGGCTGTGTTCTGGCTCTCTGTCCTGCGTCCCTGTTGTTTTGCTCCATGCCGTGCCTCGGCTCTCAGGAGCCTGGTAGATGACAGACGTGGGCCTAGAAACCGAAACACCAATAAAGTAACCCACAGCAGTCTCAGGAGCAGTACCAGTACTCGAAGATTTGAAGACAAGATGTATGACTACCGAAATGCTATGTAATTTTTTTTTTTTTTTTTTTTTTGGCAGTGCTCTCCCCACGCTTCTCTACTTTCTTTCTTTCTTTCTTTCTTTTTTGGCCATGCTGGGTGGCATGCGGGGCATCAGATCGGTGCCCCTTGCAGTGGAAGCGTGGAGGCCTAACCACCAGGGAAGTCTCTCCCTCACTTTTAAATGGTTGAGTGAATCTACATTTACGTTGTCAGAGGATATAGCTATTACATGCTCGATAACAGTCTGTAGCTATATGTTTTATGTTTGACAATCTCCATTGGTTCTAAAGGAATACCTGTAGTCAATTTGGTTTTCTGAAGTAATCATTTAAGTTTTTCAGGAAGGATTCCCTGAGCACAGTATTCACCTAATTCTTACATATTGGTAATAGTTTGTTCATAGCCATTATTTTTGCAAGTTATTTTTGTTGGATATAAAATCTTTGGTTTGTATGTTCTTCCCTTGATTATTTTATTGTAAATATATTATTCCATTTTTCATCTGGCGTGAAGCATTGTTACTGAAAAATTTAGAATAGTCTAGTTTTGTTATAAAGTCACTTAGTGAATGTCTGCAGACTGCTGCCCGTGGACTGACTGGCTGCTTCTAAACTCCGGTGTGTTTGCTTTGTCCACAACTGTGTCCATTCACTTACCTGTCGGCTTCGGCTGCTTAAAAGCTGTGCAGAAACCAGAGAGCATGGTGGCCGACAGCGGTGTCTCAATTTCATTTTCACTGAATGATTCTCGATTTAAGACAGGTTCATTCATAGATATTTTTGAAAGTATTTTTAAAAAGTTTAAATCAAATACAAACAACTTTCTTTGTGAAAAATTCCCCTATGCATTTGCTATATGGGAATTTTCCTTTTCTAGGGAGTGATGTGCTGAAGAACAAAGAAATTAAAATTTGTACACTGTAAATAGAGTTTTTAAGTAATACATGCCTTGAGTAAATCCCTTTAGAAGTTCACATGCACTCTTCAGGGAAAAAGGCAACATTTATTTTATTTGGGGATGACAGCTCAGAAACTGAGCACTTTTTGGTGATGAAAAGCAAATGGCCATCCGGAAAGACAGTGCAGTGCTCTTCCGGTGAAGCCTTTGCATTTGGGCTTTTGGTTGAAATAGATTGTGTGTGTACGCGTGTGTGCACTTTCTGTATTTTAAAAAAGGGAGGCATCCTAACTTTTCCTGTGAACATTGTGTTGGGTTATTAAAGACATCACTTCTTCAGCTTCCTAATTTGTCTGTAAGACCCTACTCTTTGCCAAGAATTTTTGTACCTTTAGGAGTTCAGCATGCCTAACGGGTCAGACCTCTCTGGGACTGCACTCACTGCTGTGAGTAGTTGTATGTCCTCTGCACTTTACAGCCTTTTCTAAGTCCATTTGCATTTTGAGCGTCAAGATGAATGTATTCATTATACAGGGGAGAAAATAGTTAAGGGGCTATAGTTTAGTGATGACTGAAGTAGGGTTAGAAGTAACATCTCTTAATTCTTAGTATAGTAGTTTTCATTCTATTCTCAGTCGTCTCTTTAACAGATTCTAATTCAGGGAACATTCTCAACTACTGAGTCTTGGGACAGCTTTGCCAGTCATTAGTTTTCTCATCAGTAAAATGAGAGAGTTCAGATTGATGCCCTCCTATTTTCTTTCTGATGCAAGCTTTTTCCTTTATATATTTTTCTGAGGCGCAACAGATTTACAGAGTTTCAGGTACACAGCTAGGTGATTCAGTTATACGTATACATATATATTATTTTGAAATTATTTTCCATTATAGGTTATTATAAGATTCGTCCTCTAGACATGCAGTCTCTAATATGATAGACATTAGGCACAGGTGGCTATTTAAAATTAAATTAATAAAAATTAAGTGAAAATAAAAATTCAGTTCCTCAGTCACACTAATTACAGGTTAAGTGCTTGGTTTTCACGCGGGTCTAGTGGCTGCCGTATGGGACAGTGCAGCCATAGAGTGTTTCCATCATTGCAGAAAGTTCTGTTGGGTAGTGCTGGGCCTGGATGTTTTCCGTTTGGATTTGATGCTGAAACAGTGGTAGCCATCTGAAAAACCCTGAAAGGGGCTAGGAGTTGCAAGTGCAAATGGGGATAACTTGAGATTTTGAAAGGTTGGCTTCCTGATAGCTCAGTTGGTAAAGAATCCGCCCGCAATGCGGGAGACCCCGGTACCATTTCTGGGTCAGAAAGATCTGCTGGAGAAGGGATAGGCTACCCACTCCAGTATTCTTGGGCTTCCCTTGTGGATCAGCTGGTAAAGAATCCACCTGCAATGCAGGAGACCTGGATTCAATCTCTGGGTCGGGAAGATCCCATGAAGAAGGGAAAGGCTATCACTCCAGTATCCTGGCCTGGAGANACTCCAGTATTCTTGGGCTTCCCTTGTGGATCAGCTGGTAAAGAATCCACCTGCAATGCAGGAGACCTGGATTCAATCTCTGGGTCGGGAAGATCCCATGAAGAAGGGAAAGGCTATCACTCCAGTATCCTGGCCTGGAGAATTCCATGGACTGTATAGTCCATTGGGTTGCAAACAGTCAGACACGACTGAGCGACTTTCACTTTACTTCATGAGATACTGACTGTAGTTCCCTGTGCTGTACAATAAACCTTTGTTGCTTGATGCATATCTGTTTTTTTAAATTAGAAATTTAGCATTCTATTCGTACTAAATCAAACAAGTGGAATCAAAATGTCATAAAGTTTTTAGTTAGGCAAAAATTTAAGTTTCTAAAATATGTATGTTGTATATATGATTTATATATATCTGTACAAAGCTTTTCTACTACGCTTGATAAAGGTTGAGAAAGAACATAAAAAAAAAAAGATGGAAAAATTGGAAAACATAAACTTAAGTGAAATGGGAACACTGAATATGAAATAGGGAAAGGGAACCAAGCTAGATAAAGGTCATCATATAGTCCAGTTGCTTTTAAACATGACTGCTCGTTAGAAACATGTCTGGAGCGTGAGAAAAAAATCGATCCTTGGACATTTGTATTTTTCAAAAAATGTCAAGATAATTCTGATGTGCATCTGGATTTTGAAAAGTGATTATAGATGTTTCTGTTAAACAGTAGTCCTGTGTGACACAGAGTTCTGTCATTTTCCTTTTGGCCAGTCATGATGCAGTAGAGTTAAGTGAGTAATAGTTGCATAATCACAATAGTAAAAGATATTGGTCAGTTTTCACAATCAACAGGCTGACAAAAAATAAAAAATGATTGCAATTGCAAGCCACAATGGGAACATGATTAACAATATAAAGTAATTACAAACAATGGGGGGCTGTCAAGCAGAGTGACGTGGTCAGTGGAAGTGCATGCATGCACGCGTTTTCATCTGCCCAGCCAGCCTCTGTCTTTTGGTTGGTTCATTTGATCCTGTTACCGTCTTCTTAATTGTTTTGGGCTTATTTTCTGTGGGTCGGTCTTTTCCTTCTCTCGTTCCCTGTCTAGAGAAGTTCCTTTAGCATTTGCTATAAAGGTGGCTCGGTGGTGCTGCATTCTCTTAGCTGTTGCTTGGCTGGAAGGCTCTTGATTTCTGTGTCAGATCTGAGTCTTGCTGGGTAGTGTTTTTGGCTGTAGGGTCTTCGCTTTCGTCGCTTTAAATAAGTCATGCCATTCCCTTCTGGCTTGTGGAGCTTCTGTTGAGAAATCAGCTGGGAGCCTGGTGGGAGTTCCCTTGTGTGTTACTTGTCATTTTTCCTTGTTGCTTTGAATAGTTTATCTCCGGCTCTAATGTGTGTCAGTTTGCTTGCTATGCGTCTTGGTGTGTTTCTTCCTGGGTTTATCCTGCCTGGGACTCTGTGCTTCCTGACCTTGGTTGACTCTTTCCTTTCCCATGTTAGGGAAGTTTTTAGCTGTTATCTCTGTAGGTGTTTTCTCAGGTCCTCTCTCCCTCTCTTCTCCTTCTGGGACCCTTGTAACGTGAATGCTGTTGTGTTTAACGTTGTTCTAGAGGTCTGGTAGGCTGTCTTCCTTTCCCTTCCTTCTTTTTCCTGTGTTATGCTTTGTGACAGTCGTGTCCACTGTTCTGTCCTGCCGGCCATTCTGTTTCTTCTACTGTAGTGTTCATCTCTGTTCTTGAGTTCTTGCAGGTCTTTGGTTTTCCCAAGACCCTGGATCATCTTCACTTTGATGATTCTGAATTCTTTTTCTGGAAAGTTGCGTATCTCTACTTCGTTTAGTTGTTTTTCTGGAGTTTTATCTTGTCCCTTCATCTGGGACATAACTCTCTGCTTTTTCTTCCTAATTAGTTTTTGATAATGTGGTTTCTTTTGAGCCACTGAGGGACTGGCTCTTACTTCTTCTGATGGAGGAGGTGCAGAGGCAGGAACTAGGGGTGAGGAAAACTGGATCTTGCTCTGGTGGGCAGGGCCTTGCTCAGTAAAACTTTGCCCCAGCTATCTGCTGATGGGTGGGGTTTCAGTCCCTCCCTGGCAGTAGTTTGGCCCTGGGTTCTACAGGCTCTGCGGTAGGGTCAGTGGTGACTTCCAAGGGGGTTTACGCTGAGGGGGCCTGCCCCACCTGCAGCCACCAGCACCCCATCTCTGTGCTGAGCCCCTGCCGACCCCCACGCCCACAGGAGGCTCTCCAATGCCAGTTGGTGTCTCTGCTCAGCCTCCTGTGGGGTCACGGCTCCTTTCCTCTGGGTCTTGGTGTGCACAGGAGTGTTTCTGCCCTTCAAGACTGCAGTTTCTGTTTCCCCTAGTCTGTGGAAGTCCTATGAACAAATCCCGCTGGCCTGCGAGGCCGGATCCCATGGGGATTCCCAGTCCCTCTGTCGGATCCCCAGGCTGGGAAGCCTGACGTGGAGTTTTGAGGCTCTCGCAGATGAGCGCCATCCTTCTACTCTGGCAGCTTGAGCCAGATGAGTTTGGTTTTTAAAGGATCGTTATATATGGTAAGATCAAATCCTGTAAAATGATTGACTCAATCTTTTCACACTTGTGTACTTGTTGATTATTAGAATTGTGTTCTTGGAACTAATTCATTGAGTGACTTAAGGGTTTTTTCCACTACACTGTGATCTCCAGAGGGTAAAAACCTTCTCTCTCTTGTTTTACCAGGTACTTACTTACCCAATAAATACTTGTTGAATGAATGAGTGATTAAATGAATGATAATGTCAGCAAGATTGGAGGCAATATAGTATTCTGAAAGGACCGTGCACATTCTATTAGATCACAGGGTATAATATTTCAGAAGTTGTGGGAAGGTTATTTGGAAGAATGTAATAAAATTCAGAGCACTATACCTTTTAATTAAAAAGTTAGTTTCTTGGGAATTCTCTGGAGGTCTAGAGGTTAGGACTCTGCACTGTCACTGCTGAGGGCCTGAATTTGAATCCCCATCAGGGAAACTAAGATTCCACAAACTTAGGTAAACTGGGCACCTTTGGGTACGCTAGGCTTAATTTTGATAACCTGTATTATTTTTCTTTTATAGTTTTACATGTGACACCCATAAAAGATGAGGCTGAGAACACGGAAAGCTTCTCAACAATCAAATCAAATCCAAACGCAACGCACTGCCAGAGCCAAGAGGAAACACTCAGAAGTAGACGACAGCCCGCCTTCAGGAGAGAAGCCACGGAAGAGTGAGACCGGCCTGCTGTCTTCAATTAAAAAGTTTATTAAAGGGAGCACACCCAAAGTAATGGCTTCACCGGCTAAGTATATCGCTGAAGAGGGAACCTAGATTGTGCAAGCTTAGGAAGATGAGAAGTCCAATACTGCTAGAGCCCCATTTAACGGAGTGTGTCGACATTTTGGTGTTGAGTAGTTACGTGTCAAATATTTAGTGGTTGGTCAAGAAAACAGTATTCTACTTAACTGATTCAGTTAGCCTTCTGTTTTTTTAGCTTCGTATTAAGGGATGCAAAAGAAATTTTTTCTTAGTCATTTGAGTTATTTCTTTTCTTTTTTTTTCTTCATTTCAAACATAAGTTAAAGTTTCTTGTTAATATTGATATGTTGTCTAATTAGGAAGATGATTTATCTGTCTGAATTCTAACCGTTGTACAATGAAAATGTTTGGTTCATAGAAGGGAGAACGAAGTTACTAAAGAAAGAATGGGGAGTTCCCTGAAGGTCCATGGTTAAGACTTGGCACTTCCCCTGCCATGGGCCTGGGTTCAGTTTCTGGTGAGGAAACTAAGACCCCACTGGCCATGGGGCGAAAGAAAGAAAGGGCACTAACCAGGGGGCGGGAGCTCTGGATTCATGCTTCATACTCCGCACCAGCTTGAATTCTGAGGAAAGCCATTTTCCCCTCTTGGCCTCAAGAAGACAGTAAAATGGGACTAGTACCAACTGCCTTGTCTGCCTCAGAGTTGTCTTCAGATTAGGTGGCAAACAGGTGGAAAAGCAGTTTGAGAAGTTTTAATGCACTCTGTAAATAATAGTGTTATTATTCATTGTATGTTGATTTTATTATCACTGTTGACTACACTTGTGTTCTTACTTCGGATTATTATATATGAAAAGTTTCTTATAGTGTAAATTTGTCACTTTGGTAAGTAGAAAAGTAAAATCTTATTTTTTCATAATGATAGATTTCTTTTGCTAATTTTAAGTATAATTTTTAAAGTTTCTTTGAGTTAATTTACATAGGCCTATAAGTATTCTAGTATCATTGTGTAAAAAAGATGAAATTCCAGAAACAAGAATGCCTGAGTCTTTAAATTCCCTTTGGGCTGTCCTTAGTCCTTTGATGAGAACGTCACTGTGTCGAGTTCGTCCCTGAGTACCCCTAACTACTGGGAAGCCCTTCTTCACCCTGAAGAGAGTGCGCCTGCCCTCTCCTTCCCCACGGGTCCTTTTTCCCCTTGTGCCTGTGCAAGCACTCAGTTGCTGTCCGGGCTAAATGGTGCTAGTTTTCGTTACATCGCGCTGTGGGACAGTAGGCTAGCATCTTGGGCAGCTGCTTCTTGGTCACCTTGCTCCTGAAAGGTAACAACCAGAAATGAAAATAGGCTTGTCGGCTTTTTTTCCTGTGTCTTCTGACTTCTGCTCATGTTATTCATGCTTTCTTGCTTTCTTTCTTTTTTTTCATTTAGTAGTTTTTGTGTTTTTTTGGTTGGTCAGCAGATTTTTGCCCATGTCAGTTAAAACACTCAGGGTTGTCAGTTATTTTTTTTTTAAGCCAAAAACTAAAATTTTGTTATTAATGCCTATCCATTAGTGGATGGGGCCAATAAAAACCTGTTTGCAAACTAATATCTTATTCATTAATGAATATTTTTGAGCAAGGTTTTCACCACAGCTACAAATTCATTTAATTCATCCCAGATTTCATTATTATATTCAGTAAGATTTTTGTGATAATTAGTATTTGAATGCCTTACTGAAATCAGAGTATACTGTTTCTTTTCCCATCTACTGGCCTTTTGTTAGAAGTAAATTAAAATATTATTTTGTCATTTAACTCCTAATTAGGTTATGCTGTTGTATTGTTTATTTGCTAAGTTGTGTTGACTCTTTGCAACCCCATGAACTATAGCCCACCAGACTCCTCTGTCCATGGGATTTCCCAGGCAAGAATACTGGAGTAGGTTGCCATTTCCTTTTCCATGGGATCATCCCAACCTAGGGATCGAACCTGCATCTCTGGCATTGGCAGGCAGATTTTTTACCAGTGAGCCACCTGGGAAATTTATACTGGCTTCTAATTGTTAATTCTTTCTTGTCTAAATTGTTATTAAACCATCTTCTTAATAATGCATTATTCTTCTTAATATGTTTTACTGTAAACTAATAACACCTCTTAAAATGAACAATATATGTTTATTAAATTTAAGTATTCTAATGACTTTTATATCAAGTTAGGGCTAGAGTACAGATTAAAACTTACTAGCAAAATGTTAATAAAAATGGATCAGTGATACTAAACTGGCAAGAATACCGGTAGCCGTCGGAACTAGAAGTTCAGTTCAATTGCTCAGTCGTGTCCGACTCTTTACGACCCCGTGAATCGTGGCACACCAGGCCTCCCTGTCCATCACCAACTCCCAGAATTTACCCAAACTCATGTCCATTGAGGCGGTGATGCCATCCACTCATCTCATCCTCTGTCGTCCCCTTCTCCTCCTGCCTTCAATCTTTCCCAGCATCAGGGTCTTTTCAAATGAGTCAGCTCCTCACATCAGGTGGCCAAAGTACTGGAGCTTCAGCTTCAGCATCAGTCCTTCCAATGAAGACCCAGGACTGATCTCCTTTAGAATTGACTGGTTGGATCTCCTTGCAGTCCAAGGGACTCTCAAGAGTCTTCTCCAACACCACAGTTCAAAAGCATCAATTCTTCGGCGCTCAGCTTTCTTCACAGTCCAGCTCTCACATCCATACATGACCGCTGGAAAAACCATAGCCTAGACTAGACGGACCTTTGTTGGCAAAGTAATGTCTCTGCTTTTGAATATGCTATCTAGGTTGGTCATAACTTTCCTTCCAAGGAGTAAGCGTCATTTCATGGCTGCAGTCACCACCTGCAGTGATTTTGGAGCTCCCAGAAATAAAGTCAGCCTGTGTTTCCACTGTTTTCCCATCTATTTGCCATGAAGTGATGGGCCTGGTTGCCATAATCTTCGTTTTCTGAATGTTGAGCTTTAAGCCAACTCTTTTACTCTCCCCTTTCACTTTCATCAAGAGGCTTTTTAGTTCCTCCTCACTTTCTGCCGTAAGGATGGTGTCATCTGCATATCTGAGGTTATTGATATTTCTCCCAGCAATCTTGATTCCAGCTTGTGCTTCCTCCAGCCCGGCATTTCTCATGATGTACTTTGCATATAAGCTAAATAAGCAGGGTGACAGTATACAGCCTTGACGTACTCCTTTTCCTATTTGGAACCAGTCTGTTGTTCCATGTCCAGTTTTAACTGTTACTTCAAACTAGAAATCATAACAGTAAAGAAGAGCAGAAAGCCTGGTTGATATGCAGAGACCATGTTTCAAAAAGCCAGAGTCATAAGCCAGGCATGGGAGGAGCACCAGACGCCCGAGAGGGAGGACGGCTCAAAAGGGAAAGCAGGAAGGTTCAGTTTCAACCCTATGATTTTAAAAGTTCAAAAGAAGAGAAAGCAAAGAAGCCAAAGAAGCCAGTGGCTGCATAAGAAATTTTCTAACTCACTTGGATTTAAAAAGGACCCTTGTGGAAATAAGAGACGTAGTCTGTCACCCAGTCAGAAAAACTGAAGACAGAGGATGAGGAGTCATGAAAAGTACGAGGCAGCAGGTTTTTCCAGACAGAATGAGCTTCAGCTTCGAGCTGGTGATAGAATATAGATAGATGACCAAGTCAGTGGCATAGACTCAGTCTTTCTTTCTTTCATCAAGAACATTTTCAGTCCTTACATAAGGTAGGTGATGCTGTGAAGATCCCATCTGACCGCTTTGAGACAGAGTCGAATTGTACCTGGGTTGGATCCCAGCCTGTCCCTCGTTGGAGGGACAGTTGTGCACAGTAGGCAAGGGTGCAGGCTCTGAGACCAGGTGCCTCCATTTCAGCTCCAGTGTCGCTGCTGACAGCTGTGTGACCCTGGCCAAGTTGCTTTCCTCTCCTGTGCCTCAGTGTCCTCACCTGGAATGCAGAGATGCCTGTAACAGCGTCATTTTGAAAGCGTAAACGCTTATAAGAACGTGTTTTCTGAAAGCGCCAAGAATGACACGGCATGCAGGAGTGCATAGCAACTGTTCACTGACTGTGATATTTGCCTTTGATTTTTTTATCTTGGACAGGCTATTTATTGTGATCATTATTGTTGTAATTAACATTGTAAGTTATCTAGATTCACTGAGCCTGTTTCCTTTTTAATCTATAAAATACCAAATGAAGGTTATAAAGTACCTGATACTCAATAAACACTAGCTGCCAGCCCCTATCCAAATTCTGAAAAAGACACCACTGTATTTAAGGTACTGAGATAAAAGGTAGCATTGTAAATACTATTTTAGATCCCTTTTTTCTCACGTGTCAGTTTTAGAATTAGCTTGTCTGTTTCTCCAAAGAAAACCTACTGGGATTATAATACTGTATCACGTGTATATATCATTTGGTGAGACTGTACATCTTAACTGTATTGAGTCTGCCAGTTCATGATCATGATATATCTCTGTGTTATAGAAGTGTTTTTAATTTTTTTGAGCTGATCTGAAGGTATTACACATACTAATTAGTTCTGTTCTTAGGTATTTGATGTTTTATGGTGCTGTTTTAAATGATATAATACATTTAAAGTTTTACTTTGTTTGTTGCTAATATGCATAAATATAATTAACTTTTCTGTGTTGACTGGGGTGCTATGTGAAATCTCTAGGTTTACATAATCATTCTAGTCTAAGATTCCATAGGGCTTTATACATACATAAATCATTTCATATACCAGATATGGTTTCCTTTTCTGATTTCTAGACCTTTTATTTCTTTTTCTTCATCATTGCTTTGGTTAGGACCTCTAGGACATTTAGTTGAAGTGGTAAAAGCAAACATTTGTCTTGCTGCTGGTCTTAGGGGAAGAGAGATTGTTTACATTAGGTATGATGTTAGCTAAATGTCTGCCATAGTTATCTTCTGGCAGTTTGAGAAAGTTCCCTTCTGTTCCTAGTTTGCTGTTAGGTTTTATTATATTGGATTTTGTCAAAGACTTTGCTGCATCTAATAAGATGTTCTTCAGATTTTCCTCTTTCAATGTGGAATAGAACATAAATTTTTTTAACTGAAAATTAAACTTGTATGGCTGGATACGGTTTGCTGCTCTGTGTGTTGTTGTTTTTAAAGAGTTTCTGTGTCTGTACTCATGAGGGTTTGGTCTGTAGTCTTGTATCTGTGACACTTGAGATTTTGGGCTCAGAGTCACGCTGGCGTCAGAGTCACGTTGACGTCAGAGTCACGCTGGCGTCAGAGTCACGCTGGCGTCATGACTCAAGAACTGTCCCTGTGCTCCTCTGTTTCTGAAAGAGCTTGTAGTGACAAAGTATTATCTCAGCCTTAAATTACTAGTAGAATTCAGTGGTGAATTCTGGAGAGGGATTTTTGGAATGTGACTGGGATTTCTTTGTGTGAAAACTTTTTACTATACATTTGAGCTTTACTATTTCGGTTTGAATTTTGGTCATACGTGATTTTCAAGGAACTTGTCTATTCATTGAAGTTGTCAATTTATTAGATATAAAGTCTTTGCAGTATTTCTCTACTAACCTAATAATCTCTGTAGGGTCTATAATGTTGTCAACAATTTGTTTTTGTTTCGATCCCTTTGCAGCTGGAGCTTCGTCAGTTTGATTACTTTTTCAAAGAACCAACGTCTGTCTTTGTACATTTTCTCCTGTCTTTCCACTGTCTATTTGATTTCAGCTGGTTATTTTTAATATTTTCTTCTACTTTATGTTTGGTTTACTCTTACTTTTCCAGCTTATACAAGGGAGAACTTAGATTAGGAATTAGTGAACTTTTTCTGTAAATATTTCAGGTAAGTAATATTTAAGTCTTTGCAGACTGTCTTGTCTGAAATTGCAGTTACTACTCGACTCTCCCATTGCAGACAATGCATAAATGAGTGAGCATGATTTGGTTGTGATATTTGACTTTCATGTAATTTTCATAAGTCATAAAATAGTGTCATTCATTTCATTCCCACCTCCCCCACCACCATATTAAAATATAGAAACTACTTTTGATTTGCTGGTCATATAAAAACAGTGTGTTAGACTTGACGTTTGTACTGTAGTTTCCCAGCCCCTTGCTTAGATCAGTAATACTACACTTCAGTTTCTTTCTAATTCACATATTTAAAGCTATGCGTTTCAAAGTACTGCTTTCCCATACATTCTGACTGTATTTTTATTACCTTTTGGTCCATGGATTATTTATAAATATGTTATTTAATTGCCAGATCAGATGTTTGGGCATTTATTAGATATCTTTTAATTGCTTATTTCTAATTTAATATCATTGTGACCCAAGAACATATACTGTGTGACTTCACTTCTTTGGTGTCTTTTGATATTTTTTTAACATATGGACTATTTTGGTAAATGTCCCATGTGTTTGAAAAAAATATGCACATTCTGGAATTGATTAGTACAGTTCTATAAATACCAGTTCATCAGATAGTGTGATAATATTCAGATACTCTGTGTCTTCTTTTAAATCTCCATCTCTTACTTATGAACTCGTCTCCTTTCAGTTCTGTCAGTTTTTGCTGCGTGTGTTTTGCAGCCCGCTTGTTAGGGACATACACGTTTGTGATTGTTGGGTATAAGTTATTACCACTGTGAAATCTCTCTCATTTCTGGTAATACTATTTGCCTTGAGATTTACTTGGCCTGATACTGATAACCACACAGCTTTCTTTCTTACCAATTGGCTGATACACCTTTCCCCACCCTATGTATTTGTATTTAAATTGGCTTGTTTATTTATACTTAATATAGTTATTAATATGGTTTAGTTTAAAGTTTCCCATCTTGTAATTTATTCTGCATTTATCCCATTTGTTACTTTTTACTCTGTTTTGTCTTCTTTTTGATGAACTAGTTATCTTTAGAATTCCACTTTATCTCCTACATTGACTTTTTCACAATTAATTTTATGGGATATAATGAAACACAGTAAGACACACTGATTTAAATCATATGTTTTCATGAATTTTAACAGAATTATACACCCATGACCAAAAAGTATCCTTGGAGTATTGCAGACCATCTCACAGCATCATCCTGGACAACCATTGATCTTCTATTATTATAGATTGTATAAATCTTCTTTAAAGTTACCTTTGCATATAACATGTCTTGCTTCCGTCATTCAGCATAAAGTTTTTGGATTCATTTGTGTTACTGCATGTATCTGTAATTTATCCCCTCTCTCTCCTGTGCCCCAAACAGTATTCCATTGTGTGACTATACCACATATCACAGGACTTCCCAGGTGGTGCTAGTGGTAAAGAACCTGCCTGCTAATGCAGGAGACAGAAGAGACGCAAGTTCAGTCCCTGGGTCGGGAAGATCCCCTGGAGGAGGGCCTGGCAACCCGCTCCAGTGTGCTTGCCTGGAGAAGCCAGTGGACAGAGGAGCCTGGCCGGCTGCTGTCCATAGGGTCACAGAGAGTTGATCACGACTGAAGTGGCTTGGCACTCAGGCACCACATACCATAGTTTGTTATCCACTTGAGTTATTTCTGGGTTTTGGCTATTGTGAATGAAGTTGCTATGAATATTTATGTTTTGAATCCATGTGTGGACATTTGTTTAAGTTAAACCTGGGTGAATAAGATTGATATTGTTGGATTATATGATAGATACATATACGGTAACATTATTGAGATGTGATTAACATGGCCCAAAACCCACCCATTTAAGACATAGGTTCAGTGGCCTTCAGTATACGCACAGTTATGCAGTCGTTACCACGGTTAATTTTAAACCCTTTGTATCCTTCCCTGAAGAAACTCTGTACCCTTTGACTGCCACTTGTCAGCTCTCCCTTCCAGCTCAAATTTTCTCCCCATTTGTTGGGAGTGATTTTTTACATTTTGTCTTGTGAATTCATTAGTGGTCCCTCTTGAGCAAGTGGTTCTTAAACTTTTTGAACTTAGGATCCTTTACCATCGTATAAATTATTGGAAACCGTAAAGAACTTTTTGCTTATGGGGGTAATATCTATCTATATCTCATTAGATAACTAACTGAGGAATTTTGAAAATATCAGAATTTTAATTCTAAACCCATTACATGTTGGTACAGTTAATATTTTGACTATTTTCTAAAGACAAAAAGGGAACTGGTGGGAAACAGGATAACGTTTACGGTTTCATGAGCCTCTTTTTCTTTTAATGTTTGCTCTCTTCTAAGCTTGTCTCCGGCTGTGCCGGCCCTTCGTCGCTGTGCGGGGGCGTTCTCTGGCTGCGCCGGGCGGGCTGCCCTTGCGTGTGGGCTTCTCCTCGCAGCGCCTCGCTTGCCGAGGGGCACAGGCTCTGGGCTCGAGGCTTCAGTAGGTGCGGTTCGTGGGCTCTAGGGCTCGGGCTCGTCAGCTGTGGTGCTTTGCAACCAGGGGTCGAACCGGTGCCCCTCGCATTGCACGGCGGAACCCGTGCCCCGCGTTGCACGGCGGGTTTCTTCACCCGCTGGACCACCACGGAAGCCCTGTAGACCTCTTCAACGGCTGCCTCACAGAACGGAGTTTGTGGTTATCATTGATGCACAAAAAGAAAATGTACATGTATTTAGAAAACGGAAAGGTCTTTTAATATACTTTTTAGATAATTGCAGACTTTATACCAAAACTTGACAAGAGGTGTGATATCTTAAGTTCTTGTTCCAGTATTGACTTTGAAAGCTCTACAGTGGATCTTTTTATTGGTCTGTCCTGCACTTGGAATGAATCTTTTTATCCACATATGATTTTGTAACATCATGCACTGTTTTTTTGGTTGGGAAAATAATGGTTCGCTTTATTAAAATCTTCCACATATGTATCCACATTGACATATTTCATTATTTATTTAATGTTTAGAAATCACATTTCTGAACAACCCCACTGATCTCAATAGAACAATATTGGGAAACTCTTGAGATTAACAATGCCTTGTCCAAGGTTCCTGAAATCCCAGTTTTTATCTGAATGCTCAAATTTTATTGTTGGCAACAAAAAATGTATTAGTTTCTGTTGAGTTGCTTTGTGCATTTTTCAGAAAATACTCTACTTCAAGTAAAGATAGTTTTCTATCATCAGAAAAAGTGATCTACACTTGATCTTAGCCAAAAGGCCAAGAAGCGATCAAAAAAGTGCTCTAATTCAGCTTACAACTCAACAGTCAGTCAGATGCTTTTCCTCAAGACAGTTGTGGAAGCACAGTATGCAGCAGAAGCATTGTGTGTGTACTTCCCATCTTGTCATATAGAACTTAACACATATTTAAGGGTTGAGATTTAATTAATTTTGCTGCTTCATCAGGGACGTTCTTAAGTATAGCTTTTTTTCTCCATGCAGGTGCATGGCTGTGAAAAATACAATAACCTTGGGTGTCCACGTTTTGATTTGTGCTAAGGTAGCAGTAATCATAAGCCTTTTTTTTAAATTTTGCATAGTCATCACAGACATTGACACAAGTTATTCCAGGATAAACTGAGATGCAAAAAATTAATTCACTCGTGTGTCTTACCATGCATTCGTGGTGAAGAAGATCTTTGATGAGTGGTTGACACTAGTATCAGATAAGTGCAAGTCACATACCAGTGCTGACTCATCTTCTCTTTTACAGTTAGTCTTCTAGTGATGTGCTTGATCACTAGACAGTGGAAACGTGTGTTTCTGTCTCTCTCACTTGCCTGCTGGTCTGTCTGCCTGTGTTTGACGCTGCTGCGCGCAGGCTTCCTCTGCTTGTGGCAGGAGGGGCCAGTCCCTGTTGCGGCTCTTGGGCGTCTCGTGCGGCGGCTTCTCTTGCCCAGCACAGGCTCTAGAGCTCAGTTGTGGGGGCAGAGGAGCTCAGTTGCTCCGCGGCACGTGGGATCTTCCCTGATCAGCATCGAGCCAGCTTCCTGCCTTGGCAGGTGGGCTCTTAGTCACTGGGCCAGCAGGAAAGCCTCTGCTTGTTTCTCTTACTGACTTTCACTGCGCAGGTTTTCAGCACTAACTGCTGTGTAAGGGTTTGTAAGTCTCTCATAAGTATATACCTTTTTTCAACCAAAGCAGTATAACAGACGTATTTTCTGAGACACCTCATTGGGTTTTGTCATTTACGTTTGAAAGGCTATAACTATTTTGGCTTTTAAAGATCTCATCGTGTACATCTAAAATATTGTTTCTTCTTAAAAAACTGAATGATTGTTCTCAAACGACAGTGCAACTGAATTGGCCGTATAATTCAATTTGAATATGTTCTGTTGCATAAGACAGTTTTGCAGCCAAAGGGACGCTAACTTTATCTTATTTTCATTTGTAATTTACAATTGCATTTAGCTTCCTTGGAGTACATTTCCCTCTTTCATGAGCTGTAGCATTCTGTGTCAGTTTCATCACTAGGAGTAGTGGACTGAAATCACAGATCACCCAGCTCCCTTTTTCAATCCAATAATCTGTTCTTAATTATAAATTGTAATTTTTTTTTAAAGAATCACTAAATTCTAAAATAACTTCAGAGTAAATTTTAAAAACCAAATTCAATAATATTGCAAAGCAAAACAATAAGAGTCCTTTGTTGTGTTTCCATATGTATGGAGAGAGAGAGAGAAGCTCTGAGACGTCAGAGTACTTGATTGGGTTATAATGAGGCTGCAGAGATTGTAGCAGGTATCAGTGTTGAAGACAGCTAGAAAGAACATATTAGAGCTATTGAACACAAAGATCTTTTGAATTTACTCGCGTCTGCCTTAGTCGTGTCCATTCCTTACTGCAGATTTAGAATCCCATCTGGTATTATTTCTTTTACGCCTGCTGCTGCTGCTAAGTCGCGTCAGTCGTGTCCGACTCTGTGCAGCCCCATAGATGGCCGCCCACCAGGCTCCTCCGTCCTGGGATTCTCCAGGCAAGAACACTGGAGTGGGGTGCCACTGCCTTCTCTGTTCTTTTATGCCTAGATAATGCCATTTGTTATTTCTTACCAGCTAAAAGTGAATTCTGTCAGCCTTTCTCAGAATGTCTGGGAAGTGCACAGCTTTTAAGCTCACACCTCTCTTACCAGTGTCTACTGTAGTGTCTGTGTGCTGAGCCTGTAGCCAGTACTCGTGGCCCCTGACCCCTGTTCATTTTGCACAGGTCCTGTGTGCGCGCAGTGTGCTTAATGCTCTCCTCGCTCCTCTGGTGGTTGTCTGTAGTCATTTTTCGGCAGATGCCACGTGAAGCAGACACAGAAACATTATTCTGAGTTCTGGGCTTTAAAACCACTTTTACTGCATATGATATCCTTGTCTCACAATTTCTCTTCTTGTTTTTTAAAAGTGTTATTCCATTTTCTTCCAGCATTAAATGCACTGCTTTCAAAGTTTGATGATAGTCTAATTTTCTCTTTTTAAACAAACATTTTTCCTTGTTCTCCAAAGGATTTTTTTTCTTTAAATTCTGGCAAGTTTAGGGTCTGTCTTGTGGTTTTTCTGGGTGGACGGCTGTGGTCCAGCAGTGCACTCTCAGAGCCCCCTGGCAGCCCAGTGGTCAGGTTAGAACTCTGAGCCCTCCCTGTCGGAAGCCCTGGACTCGGTCCCTGGTGTGGACTTTGGAGACTGTGAAGCGGAGTTGCACAGAAAAGCAAAGCCAGGGCCTGTGCGCCCTGGAGCACCCTCAGGTGTTCCATTTGAGGAGAAGCCTGTGATGCTCAGATTTGGCTCTTCCTTAGTGCCTGTTCCGTTGCGACGTCCTAAGCGCCCCTCCCGCAGCCTGGCCGTCTCATTCCCAGTTACTGCCTCCTCGTCTGCCCTAGTCTTTGTTTCCGGACTATTTTTCTCTTTTATCTCTCTTTTCTCCCTTCTCTCCATTCGTGAGTTTCTCTAACTCTGATGTATGTGTCCTATCACTTTTTTAATGTCTTTTGTCACTTTTGAAATAAAGGTCTAATTTTAGTCTGTTCTCTTAATGCATTTTGGGGGATTTCACCACAGGGCTCTTAGCTTCTTGACCAGCCATCGGCCCCCCACCCCGTGCAGTGGAAACATGCAGTCTTAGCCGCTGGAGAGCCAGGGAAGGCACTCTCAGGCATATTCGTCCGAGATGCTTTCTTTTCCTTCTCCTGTGTTTTGTTATGGGCTTCCCAGGTGGCTCAGTGGTAGAGAATCTGCCTGCAAACGCAGGAGACACAGGTTGGGTCCTTGGGTTGGGAAGGTCCCTGGAGAGGGAAATGGCAACCCACTCCAGTATTCTTGCCTGGGAAATCCCATGGACAGAGGAGTCTGGCGGCTACAGTCCACGGGGCTGCAAAAGAGGACAGACTTAGCTACTAAGCAGCATTTTATTGCAATGATTTTGTGTGGAATTTGAGATCTATGCTTTCTTTTCTCTCATTCTTACATGAGTTTTTCTAAATTTTTAGAAGATTGTATGGTTCAGGGTATCTTTTCTAATCCATTTTGTTGTTTTTGAATAGTGTTAAAAATACAGTGATTGCTTTTTGAGTTTTGCTATATGTTTATCCCTGTTTATTTTTGTTTAGTTGATAAGTTGTGTCTGACTCTTTTGCAACCCCATGGACTGTAGCCCGCCAGGCTCCTCTGTCCATGGAATTCTCCAGGCAAGAATACTGGAGTGGGTATTCCATTTCCTTTTCCAGGGGATATTCCTGGCCCAGGGTATATTCCTGTCCCAGGGATTGAGCCTGAGTCTCTTGCTTGGCAGGTGGATTCTCTACTACTGAGCCACCTAGGAAGCCTTCTTTATCCCTATTCATTGTTTACCTGGAACTTTTCTTTGCTTTTCTGTTGTGCCTTTTTCTGCAGTGAACTTTCGATGCCATCCCTAGCAGTTTCCCCTCATGCCACTCTGTTCTGTGAGGGAGCTGCAGCTGGTCCGTGCCGGGAGCTCCTGGGGCTACGCTGCCCCCGTTCCAGCTGTGGGTCCTCCTGCGCAGCAGCCCCCTCTGCCCTGTTTGATCTGCCGTCGTCAGATTGGCCTGCCACGCTCTCCATGTAATACCTACCCTGTTGGCCGTTCTGGGTGGCTTCTCCTGGCCTCGGATGGGTACCGTTCTGTGTTGCATTGCTTTGCTTTCTCCAACACTGATAAAGATAATTCCTTCAGTATTACGGCTGTTGGTTTGTCCTCACTGGCTTGGAGTTTGGGGGAGAAGCCTTGTTTCCTGGTTTTGTTATAAATGTGCTGTTGGGTTTTTGTTGCTTCTTTAGTTCTCTGTATTTCCTTTGGGATTCAGAGATTTAGAATGCCAGCTGCCCAAGACTTTACCCTTAAAAGCATGTCTTAGAGGCAGCTTTGAAAAATGCAGATTCCAGAGAAGACATTGTAGGGTTATTAAAAAATTTTAAATAACCTGTACAGTAATGTAGAAATGTTATTTTTCCTAGTTCCTCTTCTAAAACTCATCCTATATCCAAAAATGTCCCAAATTATATATACGAGTGTTTAAGAAAGATGAGGATTTGGTGACAAATCTCAGAATTGGCGCTTCATCAGACATTTAAATGCATTATTCTGAAGAATAGAATTTTATTGTCAATGACTGCGGAAGTCTATCCCTGGTCTTGATAGTTTCTGTTTCTCTTATAGATGTGAGCTAAAGTATCTGAATGTACCCTCAGCTGACCACAGTGTAGTGTTTCTGCTGTGTGTGTGGCGCCTCCACACTAGGTGCTCATGTGCTTGGCTTATGTGCTGTTGCGTAGTCACTGAGGCGTGTCCAGCTCTTCTGTGGCCCCGTGGACTGTGGCCCACCAGGCTCCTCTGTCCATGGGAGTCCCCAGGCAAGAGCACGGGGTGAGTCGCCGTTCCCTTCTCCAGGGGGTCTTCCCAGCCCAGGGGTCAGACTCTCATCTCCCTCATTGCGGGTGGATTCTGCACCACTGAGCTGCCGGGGATGCCTGTCAGCTCTCACACGCTGATCTTGATGTATGTTGATGAATAGGGAAATAGTTTCAATATAACGTGAGTGGGTTTTGGTTTATATATGATTTCTTTTCTAAACTGGACAAGAGATTCCTGAATAATGGTGGTAGAATTTTATGCTACACACGGTTTTTAATTAGAAGTAGTGACCTGTATCAGGGACTCCCTCCTGGAGAGGTAACCCCCTGGTCTGTCGTGGACTCCTCCTCTCATCTGGCAGTTTGCATTTCCTTTGGTGTCCATTTCTGCAGTCTTCCTGCCTTCAAGCTCCACTTTTCGGCTCCCATAACCCTTTGTTTCTACTTGTTTTAAATCCCTTTTATTAAACTCTGAGGTAGCATTTTAGCTGCTCTTAGCTGCTTACCTGGGGTGTCCAGGTCATTTCTGGAAGTCCCCATCACTGGTAGTGCTGTGGTCACAGATTTACATGGGGCTTTGGCTCATCTGCCTCCCATGTACCCTTCTCTGCCCTCGTGGACCCCTATTTTCCCCGTAAACTTCGTTATTTTTAGGGCTGCAGAGTGAAAATTTTCTAGGAATGCGCGTATGTGTTTACATTTTAGCAGCTGTGCTAAGAGACTTCTTCAAGCTGGAGTTTAGAGTAGCGAGTGTAATAAGGCTTTGTGGCTTTATTTCTACTCTTGAGGACTTTAGGAAAAGAGCCCCTATAGTTTCCTTGTAATGAAGATCCAATGTTTCAGATTTGAGGCTTCCTTGTCATCATGTTTAAGTGCAAGGGAATAGTAAACAGTAGAGGAATTACATTGTGGATCATTATTTTGCGCTAAGGAGATTGTCTGGGTGAACCTACCTAAAATTAGAGAAACTGGTGAGAAAAGTAAAATTCTGTATTGAGTGATATTTGCAGTTTTATCTTTTTTTCATTTTGATCCAGATAAGGAATTGTGGAATTATAATTTTGGTTAGTTGCAATACCGAAGTTTGTTTCAGAGACAGTAAAATAATATTCAACTTTTAGAAAATGCACAATAGTATATTATTATTTGCTGTGGAAACATCTGATCCTTAGCAGAAGATTTCAGGTATTGAAACAGCAAAAAATTATAGGCCAGTATTACAGTCATGTAAGCAAGCTGCTCATGTAGGGGATGACTGGAAGAATTGTACTAATGACAAAAAATGGAGGTACGGATGGAAGAAACTCCGGTCGTTGCATGGAGCATACTATTTTAGTCAGTGATACAGATCTTCCTTAATTTATGGTTATGTCCTGATAAACCCATTGTAAACTGAAAATGTTGTAAGTTGAAAATGCACTTAATACACTTAATACCCCACCTGACATCATAGCTTATCCTAGCCTACCTTTAACATGCTTGGAACAATTTTTAAGTGTTGCGTATCTTATTTAACGTATTGAATACTGTACTGGAAGTGAAAATGGCTGTATGGATACAGAGTGGTTGTGAGTGATCGTGATCAAGCGGCTGGCTGTAGCCCGGCATCACATGAGAGTGGAGTGCCTGCACGTTGCTGGCCTGGGGAAGAAACAGACTTCAAAGCACAGTTTCTACTGAGTGTCATGTATTGCTTTCACATTCTGACTTGTGAAAGTCAGAAAGTCTTTAAGGCAGACTATCATAACTGTGTATCGTGAAATAGTGTAAACTGGCGATGTGGATTTGCCCCCTACATAAGGAAACTAATTGAGAACTTTGTTAGAGAATAGACTCCTTAGTGTTGATTTGGACCTTCTGAGGATTGAGGTTGGCATTAGATGGATGGCGGGGGACAGGCCCTGTTATTTTTATGTCCTTCTTGGTTATACGTGATACGCCAGCAGATTCCAGTCGGCTTCACTCAAGGGAATGGCCCCTGTTCTCCTGAGTGAGTGTGAGGCGTTTGTGTGATGACGTTGATGGACACTTTCGTGACTCTTGCCAGAGTTGCTTCTGTGTTTTCTTCTGTTGTTAGATATTTCTGTTTGTTTCTCCTTGATACGAAAAAAAAGAGAGTAAAGCAATTTACAACATATTTTATCTTGTAAAAATCTGAGAGAAGTGACATATGTTAGTTTCAGGCATATAGCCTGACTCGGTATTCTTATATATTGCAAAATGATCACCACGCTAAGTCGGATTAATATCTGTCACCATTCTTGGCTGCAGATTTTTCTTGTGGGCAAACCTTTGAAGGTTCGCTCTTAGGTGCACTTTCCCCCGAGCAGCGCGGCTTGTGGGCACGGCTGCCGCGCTGCGCGCCGGGCCCCCGGGACCTGCAGCGTGGTGTGACGCTGTGTGCCTTTCGACGGTGCTTACCAGCCGTTTCATTCACCCCGCCTCCCTCCTCCGGCAGCCACCGGTCTGTCCTCTGTGAGCCTGGTGGCTTTTTGGTTTTGGTTTTGAATTCCACATGTAAGTGAGATCATATGGCATAAGTCTCTCTCTGTCTGACGTTTTTCACTTAATGAAATGCCCTTTAGGCTCATCCGTGTTGTCACTGGTGACAGGAGTTCATTTTTTAATGGCTGAATAATATTCCGTTGTGTACGTGCATCTGTATTCACTGCATTATTTATAATAGCCGAGAAATGGACACAACCTAAGTGTCTGATAATATTGGCTGTTGTAAATAATGCATTGACCATATTTTATCATTTTAAAAGTGTGTAACATGTAGAGAATTCCCCGGTGGCCTAGTGGTTAGGACTTGGCGCTTGGATCACTGTGGCCTAGGTTCAGTCCCTGACTGGGGAACTAAGTCGCGTAGAGCGGCAAAAAAAGTGTAACCTCTTCAGCAGAATGACTGTTCAATGCATGTTTTTTCTTCTTATATCTTAAGGAAGAGAGAGAAAATCCTTCAAAACGGAGTAGAATTGAACGTGATATAGATAACAATCTGATCACATCGACACCAAGGGCAGGAGAAAAGCCCAGCAAGCAGATACCTCGAGTCAGACGGAAAAGCCAAGTGAATGGAGGTCTGTTAACGTTTACCTGTCGCTTTACTAGGTGTGAGCAGAGACCACCTGACATGCTTTTTTCTCTGTTTTCAAAAAATCTACTTTGAGCAGTTTCTGCCTTTTTATGTATAATCTTTGTATTAAGTATGAATACCCTGAAGTAAATTGAAATTTACCTTCCTAATGTACATCGACTTTGATGAGTTAAAGTGACAGTTAAAGGCAGAGCAACTAGCTTTATACTGTTTGGTAGGAAAATATATATGAAATTTCTTAAAGCAGTAATAATTTTTATTATGAATAATAATATATATGAGTAATATATGTTATATATAATATATATGAATAATATAATAAACATTTTTTGAAATGTGTATGAAGAATTTGTTTCTGGATCATGAAGTTTCGAGGCTCAGAGGCGGCTTGGAGCTCTTGGCTCAGTGTTTCTCAAGTAGGCGTGTCTCTGTCCGCCAGTCGATAGTTTTCAGCGTCTGGAGTCCTTTTGGTTTGCCGCAGCCTGTGGAGAGGTTGCTGCTTGCATCTAGCAGATAAAGGTCAGGATACCGGTAAACGTCATGCGGTTTACGGGACGTGCCATAACAAAGAATCCTCCGGCCCAAAGCTGGTGGTGGTGCTGTTTGTAAACCCTCTTCTAGGCCACTGTCAACATCTAGAAGGAGGAGAACTCAAGATGGACAAGCAGAGAAAGCTTGAGTAGCACTTTAGAGCACGGAGTGCTGCCTTTTAACAAATGCGATTTTAAACACAACAGTAATAATAATTCCTCAGTCTCTTTCCTCTTTTTTTAAAATGATTTTTTTTCCCTCAACTTCTTTCCTCTTAATGCAGTGATCTATCTCTAGAATTGACCATCAGGGAGAAAAGGGATAGACAAGTTAACAGATCTCTAGCAAAGAAAGAAGAAAAGAATGTGGCAAAGTTGTGGAGGGTTGAGGATGATTTATTTAAACATTTCTAACTATGTTTTCCCAAAACCCATTAAATCTTTTATTTATAAGAAACGTAGGAAAACCTGGTTATCCTTCGTAAGCACTCTGAAGTGCTGCCGCAGGATCCCTGAGTGGCGTCCGGCACTGCTGTGTGTGTAGTCTTTTTCTGTACATGTAGTCTTCAGAAAAACGGGTTGCCTCTATTTTTTAGCTGTTATTTGTTAGGCATAGAAATAGAGGGTAAATTTTGTGAAGTAGACAGCATCCCAAAACGTAAATAAACCAAGGCAGAATCTTTACATTTATGTTTTTCATATTATAACTTGTTTGCTTTACTTACAAAGAGTTTGTTTCATTTTCTTTTAAACAATGTTGAATTTAAGGCTTCCAGACTATGTAGTTCTAGATATAAATCTGCTTTGTAAAAACTCAGTGAATTTAGCATTACAAAGCATTATAAATTTATTATAAAGATCATTTGATTTGCTAGTGACTTAACCTCAAGATTTCTTTAAACAATAAGGCTTTTAAAATTAATGTTAATCAATTTTCATTGTTTTGAGGGAAAAAGTTTCTTAATGAATGGTTCAGAACACATTTGTTAAAGTTATGTTTTCTAGGCTGCAACTTTTTTCTTTTGTTTCTTTCTTAGAAGCTGGTAGTTATGAAATGACAAACCAACACGTAAAACAGAACGGAAAATTAGAAGATAACCCTTCCTCTGGCAGTCCTCCAAGGACTACATTGTTGGGGACCATATTTTCTCCTGTCTTCAACTTTTTTTCACCAGCAAATAAAAATGGTAAATATAAATCATTAACCATAATTTGGATTTAAAAATTGTTTTCCTGGTTTTTTTAAAGGTGTATTTTTGGGCATATTTATGGATTTGCCCCCTACATAAGGAAACTAATTGAGAACTTTGTTAGAGAATAGACTCCTTAGTGTTGATTTGGACCTTCTGAGGATTGAGGTTGGCATTAGATGGATGGCGGGGGACAGGCCCTGTTATTTTTATGTCCTTCTTGGTTATACGTGATACGCCAGCAGATTCCAGTCGGCTTCACTCAAGGGAATGGCCCCTGTTCTCCTGAGTGAGTGTGAGGCGTTTGTGTGATGACGTTGATGGACACTTTCGTGACTCTTGCCAGAGTTGCTTCTGTGTTTTCTTCTGTTGTTAGATATTTCTGTTTGTTTCTCCTTGATACGAAAAAAAAGAGAGTAAAGCAATTTACAACATATTTTATCTTGTAAAAATCTGAGAGAAGTGACATATGTTAGTTTCAGGCATATAGCCTGACTCGGTATTCTTATATATTGCAAAATGATCACCACGCTAAGTCGGATTAATATCTGTCACCATTCTTGGCTGCAGATTTTTCTTGTGGGCAAACCTTTGAAGGTTCGCTCTTAGGTGCACTTTCCCCCGAGCAGCGCGGCTTGTGGGCACGGCTGCCGCGCTGCGCGCCGGGCCCCCGGGACCTGCAGCGTGGTGTGACGCTGTGTGCCTTTCGACGGTGCTTACCAGCCGTTTCATTCACCCCGCCTCCCTCCTCCGGCAGCCACCGGTCTGTCCTCTGTGAGCCTGGTGGCTTTTTGTTTTTGGTTTTGAATTCCACATGTAAGTGAGATCATATGGCATAAGTCTCTCTCTGTCTGACGTTTTTCACTTAATGAAATGCCCTTTAGGCTCATCCGTGTTGTCACTGGTGACAGGAGTTCATTTTTTAATGGCTGAATAATATTCCGTTGTGTACGTGCATCTGTATTCACTGCATTATTTATAATAGCCGAGAAGTGGACACAACCTAAGTGTCTGATAATATTGGCTGTTGTAAATAATGTATTGACCATATTTTATCATTTTAAAAGTGTGTAACATGTAGAGAATTCCCCGGTGGCCTAGTGGTTAGGACTTGGCGCTTGGATCACTGTGGCCTAGGTTCAGTCCCTGACTGGGGAACTAAGTCGCGTAGAGCGGCAAAAAAAGTGTAACCTCTTCAGCAGAATGACTGTTCAATGCATGTTTTTTCTTCTTATATCTTAAGGAAGAGAGAGAAAATCCTTCAAAACGGAGTAGAATTGAACGTGATATAGATAACAATCTGATCACATCGACACCAAGGGCAGGAGAAAAGCCCAGCAAGCAGATACCTCGAGTCAGACGGAAAAGCCAAGTGAATGGAGGTCTGTTAACGTTTGCCTGTCGCTTTACTAGGTGTGAGCAGAGACCACCTGACATGCTTTTTTCTCTGTTTTCAAAAAATCTACTTTGAGCAGTTTCTGCCTTTTTATGTATAATCTTTGTATTAAGTATGAATACCCTGAAGTAAATTGAAATTTACCTTCCTAATGTACATCGACTTTGATGAGTTAAAGTGACAGTTAAAGGCAGAGCAACTAGCTTTATACTGTTTGGTAGGAAAATATATATGAAATTTCTTAAAGCAGTAATAATTTTTATTATGAATAATAATATATATGAGTAATATATGTTATATATAATATATATGAATAATATAATAAACATTTTTTGAAATGTGTATGAAGAATTTGTTTCTGGATCATGAAGTTTCGAGGCTCAGAGGCGGCTTGGAGCTCTTGGCTCAGTGTTTCTCAAGTAGGCGTGTCTCTGTCCGCCAGTCGATAGTTTTCAGCGTCTGGAGTCCTTTTGGTTTGCCGCAGCCTGTGGAGAGGTTGCTGCTTGCATCTAGCAGATAAAGGTCAGGATACCGGTAAACGTCATGCGGTTTACGGGACGTGCCATAACAAAGAATCCTCCGGCCCAAAGCTGGTGGTGGTGCTGTTTGTAAACCCTCTTCTAGGCCACTGTCAACATCTAGAAGGAGGAGAACTCAAGATGGACAAGCAGAGAAAGCTTGAGTAGCACTTTAGAGCACGGAGTGCTGCCTTTTAACAAATGCGATTTTAAACACAACAGTAATAATAATTCCTCAGTCTCTTTCCTCTTTTTTTAAAATGATTTTTTTTCCCTCAACTTCTTTCCTCTTAATGCAGTGATCTATCTCTAGAATTGACCATCAGGGAGAAAAGGGATAGACAAGTTAACAGATCTCTAGCAAAGAAAGAAGAAAAGAATGTGGCAAAGTTGTGGAGGGTTGAGGATGATTTATTTAAACATTTCTAACTATGTTTTCCCAAAACCCATTAAATCTTTTATTTATAAGAAACGTAGGAAAACCTGGTTATCCTTCGTAAGCACTCTGAAGTGCTGCCGCAGGATCCCTGAGTGGCGTCCGGCACTGCTGTGTGTGTAGTCTTTTTCTGTACATGTAGTCTTCAGAAAAACGGGTTGCCTCTATTTTTTAGCTGTTATTTGTTAGGCATAGAAATAGAGGGTAAATTTTGTGAAGTAGACAGCATCCCAAAACGTAAATAAACCAAGGCAGAATCTTTACATTTATGTTTTTCATATTATAACTTGTTTGCTTTACTTACAAAGAGTTTGTTTCATTTTCTTTTAAACAATGTTGAATTTAAGGCTTCCAGACTATGTAGTTCTAGATATAAATCTGCTTTGTAAAAACTCAGTGAATTTAGCATTACAAAGCATTATAAATTTATTATAAAGATCATTTGATTTGCTAGTGACTTAACCTCAAGATTTCTTTAAACAATAAGGCTTTTAAAATTAATGTTAATCAATTTTCATTGTTTTGAGGGAAAAAGTTTCTTAATGAATGGTTCAGAACACATTTGTTAAAGTTATGTTTTCTAGGCTGCAACTTTTTTCTTTTGTTTCTTTCTTAGAAGCTGGTAGTTATGAAATGACAAACCAACACGTAAAACAGAACGGAAAATTAGAAGATAACCCTTCCTCTGGCAGTCCTCCAAGGACTACATTGTTGGGGACCATATTTTCTCCTGTCTTCAACTTTTTTTCACCAGCAAATAAAAATGGTAAATATAAATCATTAACCATAATTTGGATTTAAAAATTGTTTTCCTGGTTTTTTTAAAGGTGTATTTTTGGGCATATTTTTGTTAGCATCTTATGTTTGTTTTCAGCTTTATTAAAAATATACAATTTCTAAAACATACTTTTTTTTTTGTAGTGAGTGAAATAAATGTAGGTTATGTTTAATTTTGTGTAAGTTAATGAACTCTGCTTTAACTGTCTGAAAAGCTAGATGATGAACTTAGGGCTGGAGGGAAAGTATTATTTTTTATGTATTAGAATGATTTTTGCATCTTTAGAGTATGTACAGGAGAGAATTGAGAAGCATTTTCTATATTCTAGAGATCAGTAAAGTAGAATTTGTTGAATATTTTAAGTGAATTGAGACCAGGTTATTTTTTGTAGTACAATTTATTTTTATTATCATTTGCTTGGTTTTTTTCCCACCTCTGAGAATCCTCAGTTTAGACAAACAGTAGAACTACCCGAATTCAAATGAATTTAAGATTTCCATTGTATAATGCCTTTGCAAAAAAATGGCCTTCTCAACATATTTTTCAAGTGTTTTCTGATGTCCTGTCTTTGCTGCTGCCAGAAATTAGTATCTAATTTCATACATGAAATTATTTGAGGGTAAGAGGTAGTATTTTTATTTTTGCATCTGCCATGTTGTTTGATGTATTATTCAGCTCATGGGAAATAGCCATTAAATACTTGTTGCCTGATTATTTAAATTCTAATTTGAATTATGTTTCTGGATGATAAAGCAGTTTTTAAAAGGCACAGTGGTACACTATAAAGTCAAGATACTGTATGGCAGAAAAATGTATTAGCACATTAAAGGACTGTGAAGTCTTAGACTAGAAATAAAACAAAAAAACTGCATTTAGGGACTTCCCTGGCAGTCCAGTGGTATGATTCCATGCTTCCAAAGCAGAGGACATGGGTTTGATCTCTGGTTGGGAAACTAGAATTCCACATACCTCACGGTGCAGCCAAAAGAAACCCTCCCCCCCCACCGCCCCCACAAAAACCCCTACCTTTAACCCAGCATACCCTAGACATTTCTTTTAAAATTTACCTATAGTTGCATTGTTGCCTATCCCAGGCTGGGTCTAGTGCCTGAGAAATCTGATAGATGGATTCAAGAAGGATTTCCACGGTGAATGGCAGTGGAAAGACAAGGAAGCAAGGACAGTGAGGCTGCAGGCGTGAGGGTGGTTTAAATGGTGCACCATGAAGTCTAACTGGATGAGGCGGGTGGGGTGTGAGTGGTGTGTGTGGATAAGGGGAACTGGCTTTTCTCAGACGTGAAGATCACATGTAATAGGAATATATGAGAGAGACACTGATTAGAAGATTAGGCGGTTGTCGTAGGAGAGAAATTGTTTGAATTTTAGGTTTCAGAGAGGAACGGTTTCTCAATGATAGTGTCCAGGCTGTGCCCGTGGAAGTGACTACTGAAGAGCATGACGAGTGTAGATAGGGCTGAGGAGGGCAGGACCTTTGAGGCCGGTTATTGGATGAGTTGTTGACATCTGCTGTAATAGCAACTCTGTAGGCATTGAATAGAGCGTGAACTTGTAGCTGGGTGTTAAATTGCTCTGTGATTAAGAGGATGCTGGCAATATGTGGTAGGGGACAGCACGGGGGATAAGAGAAGAATTGTGTAGTCAGGTGACATCAGCCTCAGAGGAGCAAACATTTTTACACATTAGGGAAAAACCAATGATCTGGCAGCAGCAATGGAGGTAAATGAATTCTGATTGAGTAACAAGAATGAGACAATAAACAGCTTTCGGGGAAGGATAATAGGAAGAGAGACATTTTTTTGAAAGAAGTTAAAATTAAGGCAGTGGAGGGAGAAGGGATATTCTGTGAGAAAGTTGAGAGTTATTGGAGGTTGATTTTGTTGTTGAAAATGATATTTGGAGGATTCCAGAAAGAAAATGGAGAGATGATTTGGAGGATTCCAGAAAGAAGTGGAGAGTTGGGGTCAGTCCATAGTGGGAGAAGGATTGGGCAGCAGGTCCATCTCGGTGATGGTTGAATGTAACGAGGAAATTGACTTCCTTGCTAACGAGGTGGAATCTTGTTGAGAAATTGTTCCTGTATCTTGGAATAAAAAGGTTCTTATGGTTACGGGAATAGCTGACTCATTTTTAGAGAACTGTCTGTGGTTTAAACCATCAGAAGCTGTTTGAGGCTAGTGGAAGAGTGTGTACGTGTGTATGTTGCCCAGGATGTAGTAGGCACTCCATAAACGACACTTACTCTAATGAAGTTCCCTGGCCAGCAGTACTGGGTTACACTTGACCTTGAAAAACATGGGTTTGAACTGTATAGGTCCTCTTGTACAAGGATTTTTTTCAATATAGATACTACAGTAGTACACAGTCTGGTTGGTTGAATCTGAGGGTTTGGAACTGTGGGTGCGGAGGGCTCACTGCCTCCAGCCCCTATGTTGTTCAGAAGTCAACAGTATATATTGATACTTCAAAGTTGCTAAGAGCCTAGATCTTGAATGTTCTCACCACAAAAAAGAAATAATTATGTGGCAGGATAGAGGTTTTAGCTAATGCTCAGTTGGTAATCATATTTCATTATATACAGTATTAAATCAGTTAATTATATCTCAATAAAAAATATTTTAAAGTTCTGAATTGACTCATTTAACTATAAATGGGTATTTCTAAGCTATTTGAAATAGCTTAAGCTACTCTTAAGAAAAACTGTTCACAAATAGCACTCTAGCTTATAATAGTCTTTATTAATGTTTGAAATGTCTAGTGAAGACTCACTGAATAATGGTGTCCTCGACTTTGTTTCTGTTCCAGAAAGTTTTTCTAAATATTGATGAATTTTTATTTTTATTAAATATACCTGACATATAACATTGTGAAAATTTCAATTTGTACAACATGTTGATCTGATAATTTATGTATTGTCCTGTGATCATCGGCTGATTACACAATCAGCTAGCTTAAAACTCAGCATTCAAAAAACGAAGATCATGGCATCCGGTCCCATCACTTCATGGCAAATAGATGGGGAAACAATGGAAACAGTGAGAGACTTTATTTTGGGGGGCTGCAAAATCACTGCAGATGGTGAGTGCAGCCATGAAATTAAAAGTCGCTTGCTCCTTTGAAGAAAAGCTATGACTAACCTTAGACAGCATATTAAAAAGCAGAGATATTACTTTGCTGATAAAGATCCATCTAGTCAAGGCTATGGTTTTTCCAGTAGTCATGTATGGATGTGAGCGTTGGACCGTAAAGCTGAGTGCCGAAGAATTGATGCTTTTGAACTGTGGTGTTGGAGAAGACTCTTGAGAGTCCCGTGGACTGCAAGGAGATACAACCAGTCCATCCTAAAGGAAATCAGTCCTGCGTGTTCATTGGAAGGACTGATGTTGAAGCTGAAACTCCAATACTTTGGCCACCTCATGTGAAGAGTTGACTCATTGGAAAAGACTCTGATGCTGAGAAAGACTGGGGGCAGGAGGAGAAGGGGACGACAGAGGATGAGATGGCTGGATGGCTTCACCGACTCGATGGACATGAGTTTGGGTGAACTCTGGGAGTTGGTGATGGACAGGGAGGCCTGGTGTGCTGTGATTCATGGGGTCGCAGAGAGTCGGACACGCCTGAGTGACTGAACTGAACTGTGATCGTCATAGTGGTGATCAGCATGTGCTACTTTGTTATATGATAATTCTTTTAATGGTTGGATTAACTGACTTCTAATCTCTTAGCAGGTCTGATGATCTCGGCAGTGTTGTCTGTATTCACTGTAGTGTACGTTTTGTCTAGCCTGAGTGACTGAACTGAACTGTGATCGTCATAGTGGTGATCAGCATGTGCTACTTTGTTATATGATAATTCTTTTAATGGTTGGATTAACTGACTTCTAATCTCTTAGCAGGTCTGATGATCTCGGCAGTGTTGTCTGTATTCACTGTAGTGTACGTTTTGTCTCTAAAGCTTATTTATTACTTGTTTTAAATTTGTGTCTGTCTTTGCTCTCCCACTGCAAGCCGTTAAGTAATGGTTAACGTACACTGAATCATAATTTCAGGAACATCAGGATCCGATTCCCCAGGACAGGCTGTGGAAGCTGAGGAGATAGTGAAGCAGCTTGACATGGAGCAGGTGGATGAGATCACTACCAGTACTACTACATCGGCTAATGGAGCAGCTTACTCACATCAGGCCGTTCAAGTGAGGCCGCCAATAAATAATGGTTTAGAAGAAGCAGAGGAAACAGTTAGTCGTGATATACCACCCCTTACAGGTGAAACATATTTTATTTCTTATACATTTTCATAAAGTTTGTAAAATTGCAGTACTTCATATTTTTTCTTAAATAGGCAGATTAAACGCATAAATTTTTCTTCCTTGAAATTAATAAAATTAAAATTGGAAATAAAGCGTTTCCTCCCAAATCTAGTCATTTTGAAACAATTTTCTAAAGGGTATTTTACCATTTTAGACACTTAACAGTTTTTATTGTACCAATCTAAATTTAACACAGCTAACAATATGCTTACATTTATGAGCATATTTATTATAAATGCATGAGTTTTACATCTTAAGATCTGAAGTCCCTGTGTAGAGCATACCTTCAGATCTGTTTCATGTATGGACGACATCCCCAAAGAAGAAACTTCTGTTCTCGGGTCTCTCTGTATACAGACTTCGCAGCCTCATCTGGATCCTTTGAAAGGCCTACTGTAACTGGTAGGTCCCTGAGCCAGTTAGAAATATAGAAACATGTATAGTCAGCGTTTATTACCTAACTTAAGAGTAATACTGAATTTAACAAGCAAGTCAGCATGAATTATGCACATAATTTATTCCTTATTGGTGGATAAGACTTGTAAATGAACTTACTGTTCACCTGTCATTTAATGCTGATTGCTTTCCCCCGTGTTAGAGGCTTGTGAGATACAGACTGAAGCCGAGGCTCTCGACTTTTTGTTTGATGTTTTTCTGTTTTTGTGGTTCTTTATTAACCTTTGAACTTATTTTTTCTGACAACTATGGCGACAGAGAGGGGATTTCTAAAACTTTAGTTTCTAGTGGGGAAAAGTAAGATTTACTCCATCTTTCATTCATTAGTTGTTCCTCTAACACTTGTAAGTGCTGCACTCAATATACCAACAAATTTGGAAAACTCAGCAGTGGCCACAGGACTGGAAAAGGTCAGTTTTCATTCCAGTCCCAGAGAAAGGAAATGCCAAAGAATGCTCAAACTACCGCACAATTGCACTCATCTCACATGCTTAGTAAAGTAATGCTCAAAATTCTCCAAGCCAGGCTTCAGCAATACGTGAACCGTGAACTTCCAGATGTTAAAGCTGGTTTTAGAAAAGGCAGAGGAACCAGATATTCCAACATCTGCTGGAACATGGAAAAAGGAAGAGAGTTCCAGAAGAACATCTATTTCTGCTTTATTGACTATGCCAAAGCCTTTGACTGTGTGGATCACAATAAGCTGTGGAAAATTCTGAGAGATAGGAATACCAGACCACCTGACCTGCCTCTTGAGAAACTTATATGCAGGTCAGGAAGCAACAGTTAGAACTGGACATGGAACAACAGACTGGTTCCAAATAGGAAAAGGAGTGTGTCAAGGCTGTATATTGTCACCCTGCTTATTTAACTTCTATGCAGGGTACATCATGAGAAACGCTGGGCTGGAAGAAACACAAGCTGGAATCAAGATTGCCGGGAGAAATGTCAATCACCTCAGATATGCAGATGACACCACCCTTATGGCAGAAAGTGAGGAGGAACTAAAAAGCCTCTTGATGAAAGTGAAAGAGGAGAGCGAAAAAGTTGGCTTAAAAGCTCAACATTCAGAAAACGAAGATCATGGCATCCGGTCCCATCACTTCATGGGAAATAGATGGGGAAACAGTGGAAACAGTGTCAGGCTTTATTTTCTGGGGTTCCAAAATCACTGCAGATGGTGACTGCAGCCATGAAATTAAAAGACGCTTACTCCTTGGAAGAAAAGTTATGACCAACCTAGGTAGTATATTCAAAAGCAGAGACATTACTTTGCCAACTAAGGTCCGTGTAGTCAAGGTTTTTCCAGTGGTCATGTATGGATGTGAGAGTTGGACTGTGAAAAAGGCTGAGCGCCGAAGAATTGATGCTTTTGAACTGTGGTGCTGGAGAAGACTCTTGAGAGTCCCTTGGACTGCAAGGAGAGCCAACCAGTCCATTATGAAGGAGATCAGCCCTGAGATTTCTTTGGAAGGAATGATGCTAAAGCTGAAACGCCAGTACTTTGGCCACCTCATGCAAAGGGTTGACTCATTGGAAAAGACTCTGATGCTGGGAGGGATTGGGGGCAGGAGGAGAAGGGGACGACCGAGGATGAGATGGCTGGATGGCATCACGGACTCGATGGACATGAGTCCGAGTGAACTCTGGGAGTTGGTGATGGGCAGGGAGGCCTGGCATGCTGCGGTCCCTGGGGTCACAGAGAGTCAGACACGACTGAGCGACTGAACTGAACTGAACCCTTTATAACTGAACACCTGCTTTTTGTGACGGACACTGTTTGTAAAGGTGAATAAGATCTGCCCGTTGACCCTGAAGAGTATACGGTTTAATAGGTGAGCCAGGTATACACAGACATGACTACGCCGTGTGATGAGCACTGTTACAGATAAATGAGCGGGCTGTGGAGGTGGCACTTTGCAGTTCCTCTGGGAGGATCAGGACAGGAAAACGAGCGAGAGTTCTGCTGATGTCAAAGATGCGGATGAGTGACCGAGGTGTTGCTCTTCCTCAGCTTCAGGACGGTCGCCAAAGAGAACAAGGAGGAAGGAGGCTGGCCGCACCGTTTACGTAGCTGAGTGACTTTAGATCACCTGAGCTCTCTGAGGTGGTTTTCTTAGCTTTAAAATGGCAATGATAACTTAGAGCTTTGGAGACTGAGATGAAATGTGACAAATGCTCTAGTGTGAGGCGTTCAGACATTGTGGACACTTCCTCTCCCCCTTTTCTTGGGTAATAAGATCCTGAAGCAGTGAAGTGGTAGATGTGTTTCCTTGTCCCTTGTGCTTATGAACCGTGACCTGGAGTAAAGTTGTTGGGGATGGACCAAGTCCTGCCTTACATTTGTTGTCATTTATTGAGCATACACACTGCATTGACTCTGAGAAGGTATTGATACGTAAAAATAGTAGAATAAGAGAAAGGTAAGTTTTTGGCCTGAAAGGCTATTATCCACTGGTCTTCCGTTCCTGGGGCTTCCCTCATAGCTCTGTCGGTTAAGAATCTGCCTGTGATGCAGGAGCCCCAGGCTGATTCCTAGGTCGGTAAGATCCCCTGGAGAAGGAAATGACAGCCACTCCAGTATTCTTGCTTGGCGAACCCCATAGACGGAGGAGCCTGGCAGGCCACATACAGTCTATGGGGTCGCAAGAGTTGGACACGACTCAGTGACTCCACCTCCACCATTCCATTCCTGTAGATGGCTCACAGCAGTTTCTGTTGTGGCCCGTTAGTTCTTTCAGGCTGTTGTAATGACAGACTACCACTAGACTGGGTGACATGTAAACAACAGATACATCTCATAGTTCAGGAGTTTAGGAAATCCGAGCCCAAAACCCCAGCAGGCTCAGTGTCTGGTGGAGATCTGCTTTCTGGTTCGTGGACAGCCATCTCTTGCTGTGCTGCCATCTGCCAGAAGCTGTGTGAGCTCTTGGGGGTGTCTCTTTTTAAGGCCATTGATCTCATCCATGAGGGCTCCACTCTCGTGACCTAATGACTTCCCAAAGACCCCATCTCCAGATACCATCGCTCTGAGGACTAGGTTTCAGTGCACACATTCAGTCTCTAGCCCACCCTAAACTTTCATCTCTGAGACGTTACCTGTTCAGCTTGTAGGGTATCTTTGTCCTCTCATTGAATTTAAGTTATAAATATTAGAAAGTTCTCAACATAATTTCTGAAGCTCTATCAATTGATTGAATTTTATAGAATTTTTTCTTGATTATTTTTAAATTACTTGTAAGTGAGAAGTAAAATAATGGGTCATCTAAAGCACTGATTTCTGTGTAGAGCATCATTTCTTAACTTTCAAGATCATAGGCGCCCTTGAGATCCTGCATAAGTCTTCAGGGGTTTGTTCATGGATCTTAAGTTGAAACTGCCTTTGAGTCTTTTTTCAGCACACACGTACACAGATGAATGTTTAATTTTTGGCTGTGTCAGTTCTCAGTTGCGGCGCACAGGCTTAATAGTTACAAGTTGTTAGTTCCCCAACCAGGGATTGAACCTGCATTTCCTGCATTGAAAAGCCAGGGAAGTCCCAGCACGCATATTGACTGCCTGTATGTGCAGTGTACTTTGTGAAGAATTACTGCTATAAGAGCACCGTGAAATTTTTCTTATACGTACAAACATCATTCAGTTAGAAATGGAAATTTTGTGGAGTGTAGTTTCCTAATAATAAGTAGTAAGTTTTCTCTTAGCTGTTAGGCATTTAAATTTTGTTAGCCATTATACAGCTTGCCACTTTGTCTGTAATGGTATTTTTTTCCTTTGGATCCAGAGTTAGATCTCTGTGTTAATAAAGTTACTTTTAAATACTGTTTACAAATTATTTCTGTCTTATCTTTAACCTAAAATGCACAGGGCTTCAGGACAATCTTAATAAAAGCAGTAAATGTGTATACTTCATGGAAGCATTGAGTAAAAGCAGCATTTTGTTTTTCCCTTTATTAAATAGCACCAGTAACACCAGATAGTGGATATTCATCCGCCCACGCAGAGGCCACCTATGAAGAAGACTGGGAAGTATTTGACCCGTGAGTTTTTATTTTTTCCTTTCCCTCTTGGGACAGAAAGAAAGTACATGTGTACAGGGGTGGCTGAATGGTATAGTGCAAGGAGCATCTTACCTGTAGGTATTAATACTTGAAATATTAATTTTCAGTTTTACTTACATGTTTTATAATTTTGGTTTACTAGGTTAAATATGTACTATTTAATTAAAAACTTAAAGATGGGCTGAGTTTAGTTAGATGTTTTATATTTACAAAAAATAGAAATGTTGAAATTTTCTTAAAATTTGATTTATAGCTATTATTTCATCAAACATGTTCCACCACTGACAGAAGAACAACTAAATAGGAAACCTGCTCTTCCATTGAAGACGAGAAGCACACCAGAGTTCTCCCTAGTTTTAGACTTGGTAAGTGTATTGTTTCTAGAGTTAGGAAAAATAAAGGAGTTAAATTCTTTTTAACAAATATTAGCCCCAGATACCTAAAAGAATACAAGAGAGTGAATTGCCTTACACGTACATTTACTGTAATAACATGTCTTAGGTGTTCTGAAATGTTATTTTAAGCACCATCTAATGCCAGGGCCTCCCATTGCATTGATATCTAGTACCATTTGAAAATAAATTAGGCTTCTTTTTTTCTCTCCCCACCCCGTTGCTACTTTGCTATTTAAATTCAGTTATTTTTCCAACACTCCTATACCTTTTGTTCTGTTTTTTAATCTCCCAGTTAATTATAATTTCATGCCTAGATTTTAGTCTAGGGAATCCACAGTCATGTCCCCCTGAGGACCTGGGTCTTGATGAGTTAACCTATGCAAGACCATACTCTTTTTCCTTTTTTTTTTTTTTTTAATATTATCTCATACCAATAACTTTATTAATAGACTGTCAAAAGCATGACTTAATGTTGACTAATAAGACCTTTTAGTATGTTTTCTTGGTGTGATTTTAAATTTATATTTTAGGGTACCAAGAGAGCTTTGAAAACTGAATACCTCTTACCTTTTCCTAACCAAATTTAATATATAGTCACCATTATTTATATCTGCCAGCAATTTATTGACATTAACAAAAATATAATTCATTATGTAATGTTGGAAAACATTTTACTATTTAGTCTTTGTTACTAGTAGCCTGTAATTGGAGATGTAGTTTAGTTCTCATTAATTTGTTTCTTATCTTAGGAAAAGGTTATTCTTTTAAATCTTAACTAGCAGGGACAGTTCTGAGAGTTCAGCACCTTAGCCTTTGCCTGGCCAAAGAGATAGAAGCTAGGTATCCAGAAGTCCTAAGTATTTAATGTGTATTAGAGGATTAAGTAGGAAAAAAGAAAGAAAAATATTGAAACGGATTGAGTAATTAAGATTTGATATGCAAGTGGAGAAACTGAAAAAGATTTCGCTAGACTTTTATATTAGTAGTTGATACCATGATAGCAAGCTTGGCCGTAAAATTTTTAAACCAATATGAAGGGTAAAAAGAGAAGGAAAGATAAGCATTGGTGAGCGTAAGTGAGTGATTTCACAGACGTATATAAAGAAGGATCAGAATTTAGATAGGCTGTAGATGAAGACCAGTATTGAAATTAGGTGTGATTCACTTAAAGGAAAGAGGAGCCTTTTTAAAAGACGCTAAGAAGACATCTTGATTTGTGTGCTCTGATAGGCTATTAAAAGAAAATGAGGTATATCTAGAGTGTTTTTTGCTCTTTTCCTCCACCAAGTTTAACTTTAGGTTTGAAGAAACACTGCAGCTAGTAAAATGTGGAATCTTAAGGTGTGAGCATTTGTATTTCATTTTAATGCATTTTAAGCATAAAGTGTTGTCACTTCTGCAAATGGAAGACTTCTTGTTTTCGCTCCAGGATTTGAGAAATACATATACTTGCACATACCTTAGATGAATGATCCTCACATTCCTTTCCTCACAATGAAAAAAGAGGGTTTGGTAATCAAAGATGAGAAGTCTTGATTAACTGCTAATTCAGTTTACAGATAAGGAGCTATATGTGAGTAAAAGACATATCTTTTTAAATAATTAGATGCTGAACGTCTATTGCTGAGTTGTAAAACTAAGAAGACAAAAGTGTCTGTGTGGTTGAACAGAAGTGGGCAACTGCAGGCCTGAGAGCAGTGATTCTCAGTCTCGCCCGGTCACCCTAACCCTGCAGGCCTCACTGGAGCAGAGAGTGCTGGGCTCCGCTCTCTGCTCCCTGCAGGATTTGAGTTATCACAAGAGCTGGCAGTTTTTCATTTCTCACTGGCAGTCCCCAGATAGTGCCCCTGCCACATGCGGTCCTGGGGGCCGCCGCCGGAGAGCCAGTGACTTGGAAAACTCTGTCCCCGACTCCTGTGCCAGCGCGCACAGGAAGGGGTTATAGACGTAAGACTCAGGTGTCAAAGGTGCTTTAATAAATGTTTCTGGTGGTCATCAATGCATGTAATTATCATTTGAAAAGTCTCGGTGTCTTAGTTCATTCAATATGTGCTTTTTATTTTAAGGATGAAACGCTAGTACACTGTAGTTTAAATGAGCTAGAAGATGCAGCACTTACTTTTCCAGTCCTTTTCCAAGATGTCATTTATCAGGTAATTAAAACTTTTTAACTTAAATTTTGGCCTGTTAGATATCCTGAACCAAGAAGTCCTTTGTAAATATATATATGTGTGTGTGTGTGTGTGTGTGTGTGTGTGTGTGTGTGTGTTTTTTTTTTTTTTTTTATTGGCTAAAGTTTAAGGTGTATATTCCCAATGGATTTCATCTCTGTTTTAATGATTTAATAACACGAGGTAGAATCATGCTAAAGGACTACATTTAAACATTGTCACCAGAAAAACATGGACTTTTTCTACCCACTGATCTGTACTAATTTCATAACCTGTTTGCCAGCAGGTGGAGGCAGGAACACTGACACCTTAGGTCCCCAGGACCTTGGCCAGGTTAACATCTGGCATTATTGTTGTTTTTCCAAAGCGCAGCTCATGTGAAGAAAGCTTCCTTGTTGGTCCTTGTCACTGCCTTCCGTAGTCATGTGGTCTGTGGGCTGCAGTGCAGTGAGTCTAGGTTTTAGTCGGAATTCCAGGACACTCTCCCGGTTACTCTAGTCACTCTGCTTTTACTGTAAAAAGTTAAGAGCGTGTCTCCCTCATTTGTGTTGATGGACAGGGAACAGCGCAAAATACAAATATGAGTTACAAATATCACTGCGAATTATCTGTTGACCATAGTTCTTACTTTGTTTGAGATTTTCCTATCATAAAATTTGAATTAATATGGGTGAATACATTTTGAGAACTACAAAGCACCTTTCTGCCCTGGGCGTTGTTAGCAGCATTGCCTTGTGTCCCAGTTCTTGAAAGGCTTGCAGAGGGTCCAGAACCTTGCTGCTTGTCAGATAAAGCCCACCCAGGGGCTAACTGAGTGAAGTCACAGCACGTTTACGAGGAGCGGTGAGGACGTGCTCACGGTTGCTTATGCGCTCTTAATAGGCAGGATGTTGGCGTAGAGTTCTCGGCATGTGATAGTTATTAGATCTTAAGAATCATAAGATTTTAGAGTTAGTTTGTGGTTCAGGATCTACTTTACCTACCTGATCTTGTAATTAGTCATAAGAGGATTTATTTAAGCAGTTATTGTCAGTTCTAGGGTAACCTAGAAAGGAATTGTGGGTATTGTAAAACCTGGATACTGTATTTATTTCCCTTTTATGTAAACTGATTTTAGTTCTGATATATGATCAGAGGATGAACAAAATATACATAAAAATAAGGAATTTTAAGATTTTTAATAACTGGATGTTATTTAAGGTAAATCTTTCTTTTAAGCCATTTCCTGCCAAATAGGTTGTTCTTGTTCAGTGTACTTCAAAGACAGGAATCTTGTGGCAAATATAAATAGTATAGCAACATGTTCTCTCTTTTTAGCTGGATAACCTTGTTTTTATGTTCAAAATTGCCCTTAAAAACAATGACTTTCAAGCTTTGAGTTTGGAAAAGAAAGCTATTACTGAAAAATACAAAGAATTACTTTGATGTGATTTCTCAAGCTTTCCAGATTTGAAATTTATTTCTTACACTTGATTTGTCTGTTTCCATAATTTTTAGTAGTGAAATAAAAAACTTGGAGAGTGGATAAGTTTGATTTTCCTTTCATGAGGATTTCTTTTCAGTGTGACCATAAAGGTGAATTTTTTCTTACTGCTTTCACCATTTCTTCTTTAGTTCTCTTCTGTGTAAAATCCTTATTATTTCATGTGGATCCAAATAGTTGTCTTATTTTGAATAAAAGGCTCTTAGCAGTGCATATAATACTTTAAAAATAATCTTCATATGTACTGCATCTACCTCTGTGGAATTCAAAGAAATCCTTCCTATATATCTGAGTTCCGCTTTTTGAAACAGGAAAACTAAATGGTCTAGCTAAGTCAGGAAAAATGAGCTGGAAGTTTGAATCTAAGTTACAGAGATGACTGCATTTTAATATGATTTAGTTACTACATTATGTACAGAATTTAGTTCCCTTTCAGTAAGTTGTTGAGGATGTCCATAGTTAATGCTAGATTTCTGGTGTTGGCATAGCCATTCTGTCTACTTTTTAAAAATAGCTTTGCAGAAATCTTGGGTTAGGGCTCCCCCAGGTTCCAGCCCGGCAAGCTCCCTTTAAACAGGGAATGATGTCTTTTAAACTTTCAGTGGTGTTGTCTCCATCTACTGGCAAAGAAGAGATATACACAAGGGTCTGGGATGATCTAAGAGATTTTGGAGAAACCACATTATTAGGTAAGATGTGCCTTATGTGTTTAACAACTACGGTGTAATGTGGCCCACTTAAAGGCAGACATCTGTAAAAGACTGTATATGCTCTTAAAAGATAATTGGTTGCGATTTAAATTCTCAGCAGAAACCATTTTTACGGGAACAGTTTCATGGCATTTATCTGTATACTCTTGGATCTGTCAGCTGTGTAACATTTGCATGTATGTGGTTACAATGAAATGGCTAAGATAGGGTCGGATTCTTCATCTGAGTCAGAGCCAGAGCAGGTGTCCTCCTGGGACTTGCGCCTTCTTTTTATGGTAAGCTTGCTGAGGTAGAACTAGGTCTAATTCTAATTCTGTGTGCTGTTCTCTTTCAGAACAATTTAAAATGTGATTTGTCTTCTGTATGTTTTAATAATTGTCTGTATCAGGAGTTGGCAAACTTTTTCCTATAAAGGGCCAATTGTTATTATTTTAGGTTTTGCAGTCTGTTTTACAGCTACTTTTTCTGCCATTGTAGCATGAAAGTAGTCATAGATAGCACATAATGAATAAGACTGACTGCATCCCAGTAAAACTTTACTTAACAGAAATAAGTGATGATCTGGATTTGGCTCAAAGGCCATAGTTTGCTGACCCTTGGTCTAATAATTATGAGAGTATATGCAGTACATTTACGTAATCAAATTCTAAATGGAAGTAAGTGATCAAATGTTGATCAAAATTCTTGTTAATACAGAGAGAGATTTAGAATTAGATCCACTATACCCTGATTATGGACTTTCTAAGGTTTTGCAGATGAAAGTTTGAGGGAAATTTTAAGGTGGTCACTACTCAATGTTTAAAGATTGCTTTACTTCTTTTGATTGATAAGTAGGGATCAGCTTAGTTAATGCAAGACTTAGAATAATAAAGAGATAGATTATTCAAGCCTCAATTTAGTACCTTGAGTGTATTTGAATTTCCATTTCTCTAGAGGATAAACCTAAAAGATCCAACTCAAGTGAAAATTTTGATGTACGTTACCACTGACACTGTATAGATTAGACAGATTATAGTTTGTGGAAAGTCATTTGAAAGAGTAACTGAGTGTTTAAGGTGAGAGTGTGGCATTCACTAAGGCGAAGTAGATAGATATTTTGTTTGAATGTTTTTTTCCTTTTCCCTTAATCGGTAGTTTTTCCATGAATTGCTTTGCAGTTAGATACTGGAAAACATACTTATCCGTAGAATGGTACGAATGCATTTGGTGTCTGGAAAAGCAAGTGCATGATCGGCGCCAGTGCACGTGCTTTCGTTTCGATACTTAGCTTATGTTGACAACGTTGTCAGGAAATCCGTCTCATGGTGTTACTCAGTTAAGAGGTCTCCACTGTATTTAGTTTCTGTTCCTGCAGATCCACCAATTCAAGACTCTAGGTCATCTCACTCCCTCTTCCATCCAGAAGATGACTTCTATCCTCAAGCAGGACTGAATCAAAAGGCAGATTTTTCACTTAGCTCTTGAGCTGAACCACCTCCTCAATGACCTTCCTCTGTCTCCATCAAGAACTGGAGCTCAGATTTTTGAAGATGTAATAGAGCTACCCAGCCCAAACGTGGCTAATTGAAGACAAAAGGAAGATGCCTCATATGTTTCTCCACAGTGCCACCAAACGTAACTGTTGTCCAACTCCTCATTCTGTAAAGTATGGCAGGGGCATCTGGTTTTTGACTCTGTTCACCAATAAGACTTTAGCCAGTCAGTGGCTTTCTGAAGATCAGTAAAATCAACAAACTTTGGGTCAGCTGTCCAGAAATCAGATTGTGGTAAGCACTCAAGGAGAGTTAGGATCCTATAGGGAGCCACTTGCTAAAGTATGCTTTGTTTTAATAGTAGAGGTTGCTTTTATGGGAAGAGCTGGGGGGAAAGGTGGGTGGGAATCCCCATGTTTAGCAAAGCTCAGCCTCTTCCTCGTTGCTATAGTTTGTTTTCTGGGGGGCTTACAGCCTAGGATAATTTTTGTAAGGATTTCAAATATTTTATACTACAGAAAAATAGAAGGAGAAGGTCGGTGGGACCTATCTCTCTTCTGCAGTCTTTCCTAGAAAAGTCAGCATTTTTGCTTGATGACGAAAATAAGCAATTGTTTAAATGACGAGCTCTGTTAGTAGATACTTAATCAAGCTTTCCCTCCCCTCATGCTCAACTTAAATTGATACTAAAGAGGAGGCATTTTGTTTTGACATTCATAAAGCATAATTTTATTATCTAAAAGTAGTATGTATACTTGTTCCTTAAAATATCTGGGGCCATGGACACAGTATTGAGGATGAAAGTAATAATTTATATCTGATATGGAATAATATTTTTGATAATGAATTGTAAGTCAGCATTTAGAATAATTTACCATCCTTTTTAGTAAGTATAGTCAGTCATTGGTACTAATTTTTTCATCATGGCTTTTGTATTCCTTATAAATGTATCTTAAAATTAGAAGTAGTTCATTTAAAAATATACAGAAAATTCTTGTTCAGTGGCTGAAAATATTTTCCAACTTTAGGAGAGGTGACAGTTGACTATTAAACATATTAAATTGGAGTCTTAAGAATTTAGAATTTGGTTTTGAAGACTTTGTGGGCTTTTGGTTGTTTTTTGTTTTTTTTTTTTTGCTTTTCAAGTCAGTAAACTTGATTTTAAGAAACACATTAAACCTTATATATATATATACATACACAAATATGTGTACATACATACTCAAATTGAAAAATTGTGTGTGTGTATGTATGTATATATATATGTAAATGGCCATGACTTGAAAAGTGTGCTTCATTGCTAATTTTTAAATATACCTTCTGTATGAATACATGAAACATTTGATCCCGTTTGGACTCCATAAGAAAGTGTCTTTTCAAATTTATTTCTATTAAGTACAGTGTAAGGTTTTACAGGAGGCTTTAGTTTGAGAGTTTCATTTGTATTGGTTATGATGTTTCAGTATTCACCTATTCGTTCTCAGACTGATCCACCTACAGATACTATCCCCAGCAGCACTCTGCCTTTTATTGAAACTGTGTGAAGCAAAAGATGACTTGTAAAATCACCCATGGATTATGAAGTTGAGGCCTCCACAGGGTGTATCTGAGCAACCCTCTTTCTATGGAAAAGATTTGGGTTTTGTCTCTGTGATCTGGTATTGATGCAGACAGTGTTAACCAAGTTAAATAATTAAGTAATCCGTTGACTTACTTTACCTCTTCTACAAGTAAAGATAGAGCTTTCTTTTTGAGTGTGGTTGCCCAGTCCTACTCCCATTAAATCCTTCTCTTTCCGGGTATTCTCCTTATGGCTGATGCCTTTTAAATAATCACGTGAATAGTAGTAATTACTATTGAGGGTCTCGATGTGCTGGTAGTGTTCCAGGTGCTTTATATGTATTATTTACTACAGTAACCTTATGTAGGTACTGTTATTATACCCATTTTATAGATGAAGAAACTGAGGTGTACAGGTGGTTTAAAAAAATTGCCAGAGCCTCTTATATCTCTGTGGCATATACTGGTGTATGTGTGCTGATACTCTTTGTTCTTGGTTTTCTGTTGTTTTAAATTCTCACTGCTGATTAAATAAGTAGTATCCACCAATCATCCTTTAATTTAAAGGTGCCATACTCTTCAGTGGGTGAATACCACCAAATTTGATCTTTTCTTTTTCTTCCTGCAACAGTGTAGCAATAAGTTCAAAGGATATCATGGAAAAAATCTTAAAAGATACTTTTTTTCCAAAATATGTTAGGGTCATATTATCTGTGCTTAAAACTAGAAGTATTTTTCCTACAAAGATCTACATATAAGAATTTTTCCCAGCTTTGCTGCAAATTGAGATTGTTGGGTGTCCCTTCGCTTTCTTCTCATGCTCATGAAGTCACCTAGGTAACTGAGGTACTGGTTTAGTCACAGAAACCAGTGTATATAACTGACATTGCACAGCTAGACATGAATTTGAATTTAGATAGACTTCCACAAATACTGTCAATTTGTAACTGGGTAGCTATTTTAATGACTTTTATTAAGTCTAGTTCTGTTAATCATTTATAACCTATTAGCATCATCTTAGGAGAAGGCAGTGGCACCCCACTCCAGTGCTCTTGCCTGGAAAATCCCATGGAAGGAGCAGCCTAGTGGGCCGCAGTCCATGGGGTCGCTAAGAGTCGGACATAGCTGAGCGACTTCACTTTGACTTTTCACTTTCATGCATTGGAGAAGGAAATGGCAACCCACTCCAGTGTTCTTGCCTGGAGAATCTCAGGGATGGTGGAGCCTGGTGGGCTGCCGTCTATGGGGTCGCACAGAGTCAGACACGACTGAAGTGACTTAGCAGCAGCAGCATCTTATATGCACAGTTACAAAACATTCTCTTGTCTTAGTACTAAAGAAAGTACAGGCTGACTGTCAGATATCATCTAAGTTTTGTAAAATCAGTTCACAAGGTATTACACAAGATTAGTTATCACTGTTTTTACAGATATTATTGTAGTAGATTTTGTTTTAAAAGTTTACAGCGTGAACATATAATGAAACAAGTGAGGGGAATTAAGAGGTACAAAGTTCCAGTTCCAAAATAAATTGAGTCATGAGTATGAAATGTACAAAAGTTTTACATAATAAACATTTCATAGCAGGAACATCTTTGGGTAGTAGGCAGTCTTATTTAAGACATGTCTTTGTGTGTGGTGTTCTTATATAATAATTGTTCATCATTATAGCATTATGCACTAAGACTTTGACTTTTTCAAAATATATTTGGTTTAGTGATTAAAACTATTTGTTCTGTACCTAGAATAATTGCTGTATAGTTAAAGGAGCATATATACACCAGCCTGAAATGAAACTTACGGCCTGGTTTTACATTTGGGTGACTAAATGATTTTGAAGAGTTGCAAGTGTAAAGGAGGATGTAGTGGAAGAATGTGGGGAAGGCAATGGCACCCCACCCCAGTACTCTTGCCTGGAAAATCCAATGGACGGAGTAGCCTGGTGGGCTGCAGTCCATGGGGTCGCTAACAGTCGGACAGACTGAGCGACTTCACTTTCACTTTTCTCTTTCATGCATTGGAGAAGGAAATGGCAACCCACTCCAGTATTCTTGCCTGGAGAATCCCAGGGATGGGGGCGCCTGGTGGGCTGCCGTCTATGGGGTCACACAGAGTCGGGCACGACTGAAGTGACTTAGCAGCAGCAGCAGTGGAAGAATGTAGAAAATAGGAAGTAAGTAACGTGGGATGGGAATCTTTGTTATGAGACGGTCAGGAGAGGAACAGGGCATCTGTGGGGTCGCTTCGGGAGCGGGTAGAGGCAAGTCTGTGTGTGTGTGCCTGACTGTCTCTCTGGCCTAACCCAGGGAGTGGTGGCGGCCTCTCTGTCTCTCTGGCCTAACCCAGGGAGTGGTGGTAGCCTCGCTGAATTGCGCATCCCTTACAGCTGTTCTTATTTCCTGCTGGACAGTGCTTGGTGCTTCTTGACTTCTGTATATTTCTGCTTCAGTACATCCATCCAGATGGCTTAGATCCTGCTGGCCTTGTGACTATTTCTGTTTTTCTTTCTGAGATTTTGTCTTTACAGCAAATGACAGAACCTCACGGGGTCCCAGTCCCATCCCTGCTTGCTGTTGCTGTGTACCTCTCAGCCCTTTTTTCCCCTAACCGTCTCAATTTCTGCTTATGTCTTTTAATCCTGAGACACCTTCCTGCGTTTCAAATAGTGAACCTGCGCTGAGAGTAGGAACATTTACAGTGAACGGTTTCTCTTCTCGTGGTAAGAAAACACTCTGGCGCTCTGCTCCCCCATCTCAGCGCTGCCTTTCATCCCCAGTAAACAGGCACATTATGAAGATAATGTCAGATTTTAAGATGTGTGTTACATTTTTAAGTGTAGTCAAAGTCGTAGAATCATAATGAAATCACAGTTTTTACCTGATCCAGAAGTGCGAGAAGCGGGAAATGTCCCCTGTCTACGGTGCTCCACTGATTATGCTTAGGTAGTGCTGTCTAAGGAGAAGTGTTCCTCCACAGCGAGAGTGTTCAGTTGTAGAGGCCCTGCTTATTTTAGTCTACAGTATGAGCGAGTGAAAGAGATATTGAAAGCAAATGGAAGCATTTATACACAAGCAGAAATGAAGCATTTTTGGTTGTTAAATGCATTTAACTGCTTCTTAGCAGCAAACAGAGGGCTCTGATTTTTCATGGTTTATCATCTTCCATGAGATAAGGTTGACTGAAAAAAAGTATTGACTGAATTGATAGTTTTTTCCTTAACCATTACAAATATATTTTGAAGTGTTCCATAATGAATATAAGTTGATTTTGTCAGTTAAGGTAGTAATATATCTAAATCTGTCAGTTACTTGGATTATCAAATAAGGTGTGTTGAAAACTACCAAACTATACCAAATATTTTAGGATGCAAATGTTAAAATTAATTAGAAGCACAAGTCTAGTTAAAAATTTTGTGTCTCATCCTGAAGGATAGGGATACTAATGATTTTGTGATTTGCTAGTGGTGGGAGTGTGTGACTTACTTCATTTTTGATCAGTCAAAGCTGCTGAGATCAGCTGCCTTATAATAGGGTTAGAAATGAGTAAATCTTGATTATGCTGGGCTCCCCTGGTAACTCAGACTAAAGAATTTGCCTGCAGTGCAGTAGACATGAGTTCAATCCCTGGGTCGGGAAGATCCCCTGGAGAAGGGAATGGCAACCCATTCCCGTATTCTTGCCTGGAGAATCCCACGGACAGAGGAGGCTGGTGGACTACAGTCCGTGGGGTCGCAAGGGTCAGGCGCTCCTGAGTGACTGACGCGCACTTTGACTTATTATTCTAGGCTGTAGGTGGGAATGGGGTGATACTATTGCCGTATCAGTAGTTGTTTGAGGTCTGTCTTCCGCAGTGATCGGCTCTTAAGGAGATTCAGTGGCTGGTCCTTCTCGTGTGTAGTTGTCCTGTAGTATGTGGTCTTGCCTTTCCTTCTCAATTTTGTTTATATTGCTTAAGGCGGGTTCATTTGCCTAAATCTATTTATTATTAAATTCAACTTATTTAACAGATTTTTGTCATTTACTTACTATATATTTGGCTTTCTCTTACACTGTTTGGGCTTTAGAAATTACGAAGACTGTTAGTACGTAGTCCCTGCCTTCTAAAATCCTTTGCCTGATTTCCCTGTTCTGCTCGGAAACATTCCCGGAACTAGCTTTTTATCATAAGGTCATTTTTGTTTAGATGTGTACTGATGACACAATTAAATATGATGAAGCCTAAATTTTGAATTTGTTGCCACCACAACTTTAAAAAAAAAATCTGAATCAAGTGAATCTGGTGCATAGATGTTCTGTAAGTATTTGCTTTTCATGCGTTTTGACTTTAATAATCACCTTTGAGTGAAGTACAAACTCCTCAAAATTTTTTTGTCACAAAATAAATATAATTTAAAGGCGTTAAAGTCTTTTGCAAATCAGATTTTAGTGGTTGTTCGTGACTCCTGTTTCTGTGCTTCTCGGGCATATTACAAGAGCTCCGTTAAATACAGGCAGAAAGGCGGACAGGAGCAAGAGGATGACGCGTTTAGAGTCAGCTCTTTGGTTACTGTCGTCTGTCCCGGTACTGTCAGTTGGTTTTGATAACTGGTGTGTTTGGTTATTATATTTTCAATCTCAAGTAGCCCAGTAGAGCTAGTTTAGATACCACATCTGAATTCAGTAAGTGTAGAACAAGCTGGATTTCTGAAAAATTCTTGTTAGTTAAACCCTCCAATCCAGGCATCTCCTTCTTAATCATTATTTACCTTAATAGAAATTGAAAATAAAGGTATTCTTAAGCAAGTGAGAAGAAATTCAGAGTGATCATTGAGGAAGGTCATTGAGACAGGTCAGCTAGAGGTGGACACACAGCCGGCCTGATAATTGGATGGATGCTACCTGGCTGGAAGATGGAGCTGATTGGTGGATCAGAATCTCAGGGGGCAACCTGCCATTCTTAGTTTATTAAAAGTACATTCACAGAGGTCTATTATATGCTGCTATTTAACTATTAAAAAATGAAATGATCACCAGCAATTATTATTACCCTACCAAAAGATTGTTTTAAGTGATTTTTGGTATGTGAAATATATTTGGTCAAGTGGTACTTAGTAAACTTTTTTATTCATATGAACTTTTAAATTATATTCGAAGTTAGAACATATCTTATAAATAAGTTGTTTCTGTTTCATATCTTTATTTGCTGAACCCTGTCCTTGTGTTTTTTCAGGTTTACGTGAGATTAAGACCATTCTTCAGGGAGTTCCTGGAACGAATGTCTCAGATGTATGAGGTGAACATGCTTAAGTTAATTATTTAAGCATTTTTATTTTATTCAATACAGTGCCCATATTTAGATCATGTATAATGATTACTTCTTTTCCCCTGAATTTGTAGATCATTCTTTTTACTGCTTCTAAGAAGGTGTATGCAGACAAGTTACTGAACATACTAGACCCTAAAAAGCAACTGGTCAGGTAAATTTAATTAAGAAATAGTGGAAATGTCTGTCACACTGAGCTATGAAATTACTATGATTCTGTTTAATTTTGAGGCCATTTTTAGTTGGCTGCATTCATAGAGATTTGTTGTGTTAAATGGTGAAAATAAGTGATTTTGTTTTTTACGCCCCCAAACTCTTTAAGAGTTCCTAATTAAACTCCAGACAGACGTTCTTTAATGGATACAAAGATCAAATGTGTTTACTCACTTGTGCATCTGTATCCTCACTTCGGGACTGAGGGGAAATTGGGGGTGCGAGGAGTTTCCCTCACTTTGGGGCTGGGGGGACTGGGGGTGCCCTCACTTGGGGGCTGGGGGAATTGGGAGTGCATGGAGTTTCCCTC
>SJYX01005821.1:333283-352479 GCA_006410675.1 Oreotragus oreotragus | reverse complement strand
GGGGGCGGGGGGGGGAGGGGGGGGGGGGGGGGTGGGGGGGGGGGGGGGGGGGGGGGGTGGGGGGGGGGGGGGGGGGGGGGGGGGGGACAGCCCCTGTTAGTGTCAGAAGCGTAGGCGAAAAGCACAGTGCAGCACGGCAGGCGGACTCTGGTTTTGGGGCAGATGCAGGAGCAGGCTCAGCCAGGCTCCCTTAAGGCCGGGCTCGCCTTTGCCTGTGGCGCCCCTTAGCCTCGTGACCTTTGCCACAGGCGGGACTCCGCGTTCTCGTGCTGGCTCCCGGCAGAAGGGCCTGTAAGATACACACCGTTTGATGGCATTCTTCTTCTTCTTCTTCTTGTTTAGTTGCTAGATCGTGTCTGTTTTGCAGCCCTGTTGACTGTAGCCCACCAGGCTCCTCTGTCCACGGGATTTTCCAGGCAAGAATAATGGAGTGGGTTGCCATTTCCTCCTCCAGGGGATGTTCCCAGCCCAGGGATTGAACCCGTGTCTCCTGCATTGCGGGCAGATTCTTTACCACTGGGTCACTAGGGAAGCCCCATTAGCATTCTTATCAGTTGTTAAATCAGTAATTTCAATTGTAAACAAATTTGAGAATTACACTGTGTTCTTCTGGTCTGTTTAATTTGACATTTTGAAATCTTAGACTGTTTTGTAAACCCGTGTCTCCTGCATTGCGGGCAGATTCTTTACCACTGGGTCACTAGGGAAGCCCCATTAGCATTCTTATCAGTTGTTAAATCAGTAATTTCAATTGTAAACAAATTTGAGAATTACACTGTGTTCTTCTGGTCTGTTTAATTTGACATTTTGAAATCTTAGACTGTTTTGTCCATATATTTATACCCTTTGTCAGTGTCTGGTTGAGTTCGGTGGCAGTCCAGTGTTGAGGGCTCGGCACTTTCACTGCTGAGGGCCTGGATTCCTCCCCTGGTCAGGGAGCTAGGCTTTCCTAGGCCATGCAGCACGGCATAAACAAACAGATAGATGCATACGTAGGTAGACAAAGAGATGGGCCATCTTTGCAAGATAGATTTTACATTGAGTATGTTCATGAGATACGACTGAGATTTTCGTCAGAATAAATCCGTGCAGAACTGGGATGTGGGAAGGGGGTTGGGTGCAGATGAAACAAGACTTGCCCTCAACTTCTGTGTTGCAGAGAGCCCATAATAAAACATGGAAGAGAATGCATACAAGGGGGAAAGGTGGCACGTGGCACTGAAACATGTTCAGTGTAGGTCACTACTTTTCATTTCCTTGCATTTTAAATGTTTTTAAGAATTGGTTTGTAAATAAAATAATTTCAGTTACCCTCCATCTTAAACACAGTGTTCTGTGTAAATATTAAAAGATATAATATCCTAGAGAATATTTACTATAAAACAAATACGGATTGTAGTTTTTAGATTTCAGCGAAATACCACTGAGTCAATTTGTTATGTTCCTACTGTGTTTCAGGGTATCTTGTTAGGGAGTAAAGTTTGTTGGGAGTAAACCAGTGAACGGGCCACAGTCCTTGTGTATATGCTTTCTCGCTGTTTACGACGGCAGCGTTCCCTCCTTTATTCAGAATGCCTCGCATTGACTAATAGTCTCTAAAGAGTAATGTTAGTTATGTTAACACAAAACTTATTTTAGTGAATATTTCGTGTTAAGTTTTAAATACGCTAGACTGGCTTCCCTGGTGGCTCAGACGGTAAAGCGTCTGCCTGCAATGCAGGAGACCCGGGTTCGATTCCTGGGTCGGGAAGATGCCCTGGAGAAGGAAATGGCAGTCCACTCCAGCACTCTTGCCTGGAAAAATCCCGTGGACGGAGGAGCCTGGAGGGCTGCAGTCCTTGGGGTCACAAAGAGTCGGACACGACTGAGCAAATTCACTGCCACTTTATATACACTAAGAATTACTCTGAAAAGCCAGTCAGGCTTCAGTTTATTCCTTAACATCTGTGTCTGGCACTATTAAGGTGTCAAAGAATGTGACAGGCATAAACTCTGATGCCACTCCTTTTTTAAAGGAACTTAATAGATTAATATATACTAAAACCTGTTATTCCTTTTTATAGCTTTTCCAACTTAGGCAAACTGTAAATGAAAAGTAGAGGTAATTCCTTATTTATCATTTTAGCTATCTAATGGAATCCCTATAGAAAGCTGGTTCATGGATAAAAATGACAATGAACTGCTAAAATTGATTCCATTTCTGGAGAAGCTAGTAGAACTGGTAAGTATATCTTTTCATTTATATTTCTGTTAGGTTTTTGTTGCTTTAACGCTATTGCAATAAATCTTTTCATTTGTTTTATCTGTACTGACGTTTTAAGTAAACGTGGTGAGAGATTAGGGCAGAAGTTGAAAAAGATTATACCTTATAAATTATGTTTATCAGTATTTAAGATTTTATACATTGTTTTATTTCACCAAACTTCTATGGGAAGTCACTAACTAGTTGTGTTAAATTGGTTTTGTAGTTCAGGTCTAGAATTAATGCTTATGGTACTGAAATTTTATTCTGGGAATCTTTTCTGCTCTATCCATGGATTAAATTTAAAACTACTGTGTAAAGTAGACTTCGGTGGCTTAATGCTTTACCTGTCTTTTGGTTTGATCTCTTACCTCATCATTGTTCTTACAAAATTGATACATTGAGGACAGGCTTTTCTTTTTCATCTAAGTTTACCTCCATGTAGTGTCTTTGTATTTGGCAATAATAATAATAATGTGAATGATAAAATAAGTAGCCACCGTTTCCCTGCAAAGTAAGAATGTTCTTAGTGCTCTGAGGCTCGCGTCTTTTACATCACGTGGCTTTTTAAAATGTCTGTCTCCAACAGAATGAAGACGTTCGACCGCACATCCGAGACCGGTTTCGCTTGCATGACTTGCTGCCCCCCGATTAAGTACACAGACTTGTCAGATCGCTGAAGGGGGAGAGGATGCAGGACCCTTTTGGACTAAGACAAAAGCATTGCCATTACTGTTGAAATTTTGCATTTTTGTACCCGTCTTGCTTTTCTTATCTTGGTGCCCAATAATCATCAAGGGTTACAGAAAGAGACTTTCTCTCAGATTGAATACACGCAGTAGGTAGGCGAAAACAGAAGCGTCTTTAGAACTAGTGCAACTCCAGTGAAATTTTTTTATGTACAGGACATCTGCAGTTTATAAAGAATTCTGTTTCTGCCACCAGCAGTTTGACCTGTAGTCACACAGGATTTTATGATAATAACAGAGACGAAAACGGACTTTTATTTTCTCTCTGTTTGGTGCTCTAAGTGGGTTTGTAGCCACTTTTCTGTTACTTTAAAATTCTCATTTCAACAGGAATGGCCAGTAAAAGTTGTTTTATTTTTCCTGTTAAGGTTTATAACCTTTTTACATTTTTGACCTGTATTATTAATAGATTAGAATTTCATTATGCATTCCTTTTAGTTGAGGCGCTTCATAGTTTTCTGGAAATAGTAAATTTTTAGTTTTTTATTATACATTTGAATGGCCGTTTTCCTGCTTTGTCTGCCTGCATATTGTATATTTGTTTAAAACTATCCTCTACTTTTAGTCCATGTAAGTTTCATTTAGAGAGAACATGCATTTATATTTTGTTTCCGTAATATTCTACTGTAGGTGAAATCTTTTCAAAAATCAAGAGACTGGGTAGATAAGAATATACGAATGGCTTAATATTCAAAAGTTGTAGACCATTGTGATGGCAGGTGTTCCGAGGGGCACTATCTCGCAGTGGCACGCAGACCTGATGGTTAAAGGGATACCTCAGACCTCACTGTGCTCACCAGTCTTTGAGGAGGATGGATTGGGTCACCTGTTGGGCTTGATTTGGTCACTGATGCCTTGGGTTTTCTCCAGGAATGAAGTGTTCAGCACAGTGATTCAGTATTTTTAGTTACTTTGCATGGGCTGGTAGGACCTCTGTTATGCTCTCGGTTACAATCAATTTAAGCTCTGTGTAACAGTCTTGGTACCTTGCGGTGGCTGTGCATAGCCCCGTGGCACAGGAGACCCCCAAGCCCCCAGTGCAGTCAGTATGCTCTCCTAGTGGTTTTCTATGCCATATGAAAATAGTCTTCAAGCCTTGGTTCTCTGATGCAGCTACCACAAGAGGTCGATATTTTTATAGTGGCGTGTAATCTCTTTTTCGGGAGGCTTTTTATGGAGGTAGAATTTGTAAAAGTTAGAATGCTTTGCCTCTCAACTGCATTAACATGCCACAGGCTCAGACTGTTTTTGTGTAAAGGATGTCAAAGAACGGCACTTTTTCTAAAGAGAAGTTTGATATTTTGTATGCTTGTTAAGAAAGTACAGTATTGGAAATTAAAGGTGGACAACTGATAATTGAGGAGTACGTCACTTAATTTTTTATGTATATTACCTGTTTACTTGTACAACTTACTGTACAAATTACATGCAGCTTCATTTTCAAATGAATCCTTAAAATAAGGAAATCTTTTTAGGAAAACATTTAATTTTTGTATTTTTGATTTTAAAGGCATGAGTTATGTCAATTTTCAGTGTATTAATGAAGATTTTAACTTTTCATCAGGTTGAGTGTTTTCTTACTATATTATCTGTTGTGTATGTAGTTAGCATATTGTGTCACTGAACTGTTTAAAAACCTAGCATGTAGAGCAAGCCTGTTTTGTGGAAAATCCTTATTCATTAAAAGAAATAATCATGGCAGATTTTCTGCAAAAAAAAAAAAAATTTGCAATTCAGAATATTGGGGTTTTTTTGGTTTGTTTTTAATTTAAAGAAAGGTATTTTGCTTGCAGGAAAAAACAATACAGATTCATTTTAATGAGAATCTTTGAAATGTATTTATCTTTAGGGCATCTGGGCATCTTTATGCTGTTTGTCTCCTGTCTTTCTTGAAATAAAATGTACATACGTTACCTTTACATATGCTCTTGCTCAAAATTGTGAACCTGGTTACATTTCTCCTTGCTCCCTTTTTATGTTCAAACAGCAGATCTAACCTTTCAGCTTACATTATAATTGCTGAAAGCTTTACCAATTAAGTACGTATATAGACTCTATGGGCTTTCCCAGAACTAGAAGGGAAATGTAAGCACCTGTATAAACCATTGTGCCAATAGGCACTTTAAAAACTACTTTAACCACCTTTTATTTGTAAAGCTGCTTTTGATCCCCTACTGGAGAGTTCCTTTAAGTCAACTGACAAATGGATCAAGCCTAACAAGATTCTGTAAAGAAATAAGCTAAGGGAAAATTTTCTATGGCCTGAGAAAATGTCTTGATATCAATTTAATATATTTTTTCATTACTTGATTTTAGTCATTTTAAATTTGTTATTAATACAAAATTTAGAATAAGTCAGAGACCGTTATCCAGCTTCCTTCCTCCTTAATATGTTTTATTAGTCCTTCTTTCCTTTATCTGTTGGTAGATGTCGTCTTAAACACATTTCCATTTAGTTAAATGGGGGTGTTTATGAATTGACGTGCCCAGCCCCTTCAGTTCACACAGGAAACGTGAACTCTTAGAAACTGACCACAGTAAATGCAGGAGAGATGGATACCTGATATGACACAGAAAAGGTGACCTGTATACACATTACAACTCTGAAGTACATATTATAATTGTGATATTTCCAGTGGTAAATGTCTGACTTTTAAAGACATTCTTTTAAATATTTGTATTATTGTTAGGATGTTTTAATCAGTTGTGTTTTTTAACACCCTGTAATATATGTAGCCCTGATCAGATTTATAGCAGCGTATTTCTCCTTGGGTCTTAAAGTTGACAACAATTTAAAAGCATAAATTGTTTTATATTAGCTAGTATGTATATTTATTTACCCAATGGCTTCATCTTATTTCCCAGAATTTGGAGGGGGATTTGTTGAAAGCATTGTAACTTCTATAAATGGCTATTTTCTTGTAACTGTCAGTGAAATGGATGTGTATACTGTTTTTTTATATTCTCTGCTTTTCCTGGTTTGTTTGTTTGGGGGGTTTTGGGGGGGTATGGTTAAACATAGAATCTTTTTTTTTAAAAAGGTTATCTTTGGCCAATGGCTTTTTCAATTAGATATTTCTTTCATTTAACCATCTAAAGAAGTTTGTTTTCCATTGTTTTGTTCAGTCAACTTCCCTGAAAAACAGAGACTTCATCTCATCAATGAAGAACGCATTTCATTATTCCTACAAATCTTTACAGCAAGCACAGACTTCTTCATAAGGACCAGATCTTTTCCACGTCTTCTGTCAGTCACATAAAGCTGAAATGTAAAGGACACTGACGCCTTCATTTAATTGTACTGACATGATGGTGTTATATTCTACATCATTAGCTAGTTAAGGTTTTCTGACCTGAATTCTCTTTGTCTTCCTAGATATTTATTTGTTATCTCTTAATCCTGTGTATCTAAATTAACTTAGTGTTAATAGTCACCCACCGAATAACTATGCCAAGCAACTAGGAAAGAATGTTTATTTTATTTCCCCTTATAGGGGAAGAGCGGACTGGGAACAGAAGCGTATGGGCCAAAAGGCCTTAGGTTGTCGTTCATCCACTGTCTTCTTCCTCTCATGCAGCTGTTTTTGAGTTTAATATTTTTTCAGTGCTTATGTGCTTGGTCATGTCATTACTTTTCATGTCTTCCCTGAGTTAAAAGCCTACGAGGAACCTGTATAGAATAGAATCTGACATTTCAATAAGAACCACAGAACTCAGTATCCTAGATCTAAAATGCTACGTAAATTATAATTGGAATCCACGTCTCAACTCACTAGGATACATTTTTATAAAATGTTTCTCTGTATCTTGAATTAAAATTACTTGCCCAGAGGCAGAATTCCAGGGTTATAATGCATTTTCAGGAATTTTTTAAAAGGGGAGTTGAGAGCAAGAGGTGTACACTTACTTTATGGTTTTGATGCTAGTATTTTAAAATACATCAGTGGTTCCCAAGCCTGATTGTTCATCTGTGTTGCTCTGTGGAGCTTTCGAAATACAGATTCCTGAGGCCTTAACCTCTGCAAGATTGTCTTTGAGTCTAGAGTGGGGCCTGAGATTTCCGTGTTTTTTAAAAGCTCTCCAAATGATTCTAATAGATTTGGGCAATCGCTGCTTAATGTGACAGTGGTTTGAGAGTAGGCAACAAAATAAAGTTTACCAGATATTTCTTTGTGGTGGAGTTTACCAGATTTCACAGAACTTATTCAGGGTACATGGAGGAATAAAGAAGATTGAGGCTACTGCTCATTATCATTGTCCTTTCAAGAGTTTGTGTTTCTAGCACTTGAAATAGTTGATCATATACACAGCTGAAGGACATATCCCTGAATGAGACCATTATATATATTAACTGTAAAATATTTCACTATTTTTTTATTTTATAAATCTTTGTAGAAATAAGCAATGAAATACTACTTTCATCTTTTGAAATGGGATTTTTCAAGGCAGTGTCCTTTTGGCATTAAGGTAGGGGGGAGTTAATATTCTCTCTGCCTTTTTCCACATGAATCAATATAAATCATGGACATTTAAAATACTCGATTTAATTTCTACATATTTACTATGCAGTATAGCCGTGAACAAGTAATGTAGATTTAGTTTTCTCATCTTCAAATGCCCTGATCACCCTACCTCACAGGGTTGTTGTGGGGATAAATAAAACTTTTATGGAAGCACTTTTCTTTGGTGGTGTTTTATCAGCCACTGGAAACTGTTATATCTCACAACTTACATTTGTATAGTGCTTTGTTTACAAGTACACAGCCTTTCCACATTGCTTTCCCTTTGGGTGGGTGACCTCTCAGGAACAGAGTAGGTTGGATATGTGTATGTATGTGGCTTAGTCACTTTGCTGTTCTCCCGAACCTCAACAGCATCGTTAGCCAGCTATACCCCAGTAAAAAGGAGACGTCTGGGGGCGGGGGGGGCGGCTGAGCGGGAAGCAGACGGGAGAGAGGGAGCAGTGCTGACGGGGAGGGCACCCGTGTCACGGATGCGCTTGGAGGTGATGCTGAGTGGGGAGGAGAGACGGACGCTGCGGAAATTAAAGCGCGATTATTGAATGGTTCGGGAAATCTGGTAAGTGATTGGGGTAGCAGGCTCACATAAATGACGCCAAGTTAGCATTCAGTGAACCAGATGAACTAAAGCTTTTAGTAGCTCATATAATGAGCTTTAATGTATTTGGTGAATGACAACCCTTGAAGGTACCTCTGACTAGACTTCCTGATGACAGTTAAAGTAATGTAAAAGCACTGCTTTACTCTGCCAGGCTCTGGATGGCAGAAGAAAGCAAGCCTGACCCTGCTCTCAAGCTGTAACAGTCCAGCAGTGGAGACTGACGTTGTTGCGAAAAGGGGCGTGAAGGAAAAGACTCACTCGGAGAGCGCTAACAGCACAATCTGCAGCCAGGCTCCGATGGGCTGAAGTATCTGTGCAACACTTACGGGGGTGGGGTAAATTAAGCAAGGGCGTGCATCAGGTTTGTTTTAGAAAGATCACTGGCGATCAAATAGGGAATAGAATGGGTGACCAGTTAGAAGAAATACAGGTGTGGACCTAATTCTCCTTGCAACCAATTTCCTTTCCCCGTGATAACAGATGGTTAAAATGTATTGGGTGCTAGCACCGTGAGTGGATAACCTGAGCCCGGAGGTTGGTACAGCTCTAGGGGGAGTGTGGCTTGTCCAGGTTAATGACGAATAGAGAGGCACTCTGATTTTATATCACTGTATAAAAAGTACAGAAAAGATGTATAGGAGTTGAAAGGAGACTTGCTGTCATTGATTTCGTGTTATGGGAAGGCTCTTCAGGGAAGGAGGGTAAACGTGGAGAAAGTCACTAGTTTCTACCTCAAGTCAGTGGTTTTGGTATTTTGTAAATTTTTTAAGGTGGGGCACACAACACGTGTCTTGGTTCCCTGCATTAGACACAGGGAGTCACCACTGGGACTGCCAGGGCAGCCCCTGTAAATGAGTTTTAACTTGGAGCACTCATTTCTAGGCTCACTTTGATTCATTCACCTTCTTAGGAAGCTAAACCACAATCATGGCTGTTTGGCAAGGGTAGACTAACGAGAACCCTGATGGCTAATGGCAAGGCGACCAGATGCGCTCGCCTTCCTCTCTGCTGGCCATCTGCCAGAAGTCTGCAGGGCAGCTTCGCCTTATTTCTGGGGACTGAAAGTCTTGTTTTTTGGTCTCCTATCCCCTATATCTCACCTTATTTCTATTAACATTGAAGAGACATTGTCTTAGAACATCTTCAAGCGAGTTAACACAGATGACTGCATTACCACTTCAGAAATGGTGTTGCTTCCCTGGGTCTTCACCTTGGTGCATCTGATTGAATCTGCCACCTTTTTAGCCAATTATTTACTATTTCCTAGTTCGGGTCATGCTACAGTGTGTGGGCTGACTAGTAATATAATACAAAAGCAGCTCTCTCTGGGATGAGGCTACCTTTCATGAAGAAATACAATGGCCTGATGGGTGGATTTTTGAGAAAAATGCCTAGAAATTTATTCATGCTGTCATCCAGTTTATTAAGTGACCACTATGTGCCAAACAGACTTTAAGTATGGCAGACCTCAGCGTCTCAAGATTTCTCACCTGCAGGTACGATTACTAGGATGTATTTGTTAAAAATGTTAGCTGAGGGCAATCGTGGAATTGACTGGAAAGATACTGGAATACCTCATGGCATTTAAGGAAGAGCTGGACAGCTGGACCTCAAGGGAAGGCGAGGAAGTAAGGTGGCTTGGGAAATCATCACTTCAGCAGGAGGTCTTTCCTTCAGGCTGTCATCTGCCACCAACTCCCAGGCCTGAGTCTTGAGTTCCAAATTCTAAAGCTCTAGGAAAGATTATTGCCAGGGTCCAGCCCCCACAGGATCCAGGGGAACCTGAAGGAAAAATGGCATCGGCGGATGATTTAGAGAGAGAGAAGGAAAGAATATTGTAGATAAGAAAATAGAGGAGAGAAAGAGGCTGATATCCCTTGGTTTACATAGAAAGCCAATAAAACTCCAAGACAAGGAGTTTGCCCTGTTGATGGAGGCAACAGGTGCCCTCCCGGTCTCCAGAGGGAGTGAAGATGCAGAACGTCTTCCCGTTCAGGTCTTAGAAACGCGGGCAGATAAGTGAATGCAGAGAGCCTCTATGCTCCAAGGGATCAGCCTGAAAAAGAGAGTAAGACAGAGAAAGAGAGAAAAAAGAAAAACTTGGGGTGACCAAGCTTCTTTGGTGAGTGAGGCCCATTATTTTTATTTTCAAAAGGGTCTTTTATACCTTTACTTGTACAAAGAGGGAAATGAAAGATGCAAAGTCATACAGAGTCAGTCCAAACATTACATCTGTTTTGTCTTTATCGAAACCAGGATTTTTTTCTGCAAACCTTTCCCATAGACAATGTTGTGTACATTATCTTCTGGCCTTGGAGGCCTGTGGACATTTTATGACCCTCTTTTGTTAAAGGCTGCTCAACCAGAAAACTTATTTTCCCTTGAAATGTTCTTTCTTTTTACATTTCTATGTCAGCCTCAGAAAGTATTAAACAAGTTACATTTCTCACCGAGCAAATGTGCAGTGAGTTACAAGAAAGAACCAATTAGCTCAAAGGTCTGATGTGGTTAATTTCAAGGCTACGCTTGTTTTTCTTACTTTCCAGCTCTGTTAACTAATGCACTCCCAGGTGCACAGTGGATAAGAGATGTGGGAACTTAGCAGCAAGCATTGGCCCAATAAGGAAATCCTACGCCAGCACTACTCTAATAACTTTTCCCGTGCGTCTCACAGTTGGGGGGAGGGGCGGTTATAAACAATCACATGCGTAGTTGTAAAAGTCTGGGGAAACCTGCCAAGCAAGCTAGAATGCTAACAGAGGGGATTTGAGCTGAGACACTCCTTTTATATGCAGGAGACTGTAAACTGGAGCTCTAAATTAACTTTTTCCAGAGAAAGGTGGTCGGGGATAGCCCCCTGTTAATGTCAGAGGAGTTGGTGAAAGTCATGAAATAGTAAAACAGACATATTCTGGTTTGGGGGTAGATGCTCGAGAAAGCCTAGGGAGCCCCTCGAGTCCTGAAGCCTTGCTTAACAGTTCTCTTCCACACGAGCTTGTCACGGGTGGGGTCTCCCCTGGTGGCTCCCGGCAGCATGTTTACTAAGAGCTCGCTCTCAGGCCTGTGGGCTGACTGGGCTCAACTGACAGCTCCTGCCCGGGGTCTTCTGCAGCAGCTGTGCTCAGTCGTGTCTCCTTTGTGACCCCACGGGCTAGCCCGCCAGGCTCCTCTGTCCACGGGATTCTCCAGGCAAGAATACTGGAGTAGGTTGCCATTTCCTCCTCCAGGGGATCTGCTTGCCCCAAGGATCGAACCCTTGTCTCCTGCATTTCAGGCAGATTCTTTACTGTTGAGCCGCCAGGGAGGCCCAGGGGTCTTCTGTGATTACGTTCAAATGATAGTTGTAGACTGGGAATTCCCTGGTGGTCCCCTGGTTAGGACTCTGAGCTTCCACTGGAGGGGTCTCAAGTTCAGTTTCTCATCAGGGAACTAACATCCTGCAAGCTGCATGACCAAAAAGATGGTGCTTGTGGAAGGAATCGTTTGAGAGCTCGACTAGGCTGGACATCCAGAGTGGCTTCTCTGCTCCCACGTTTGACATCTCTGCTGAGATCATCTGAAACAGGCTGGCTGAGTATTTCTTTCTCCTTAAAACAGGTTCAGACCGCTCCAGTTTCAAATGTACGCTACACATTTCTACTTGAATGCCTCAAAGGATTGTCAAGATCTGTGTGACCCAAACTTATCCTCATTCCTTAATGTTGAGAACCACCATTCAGGCATTTTCAGAAACATGGAGCATTTACTACATGCCAGGCACTGAATACAGCAGCAAAGAACACAGACAAGATCCCTGTGCTCCAAACATATTAAACAGGGAAACAAAATCATTAGAAATTGCGACAAGTGCTATGACAAAAGCAGAGTGACGAGATAAGGAACTGGGGAGGCCCCTTGCTGGAGAGAGGTCAGGGAAGAACTTTCTGCAAAGGTAAGGCAACAGCTTCGAAGGAAGAAGGAAAGCCAACTGTATAAAGGTGTGGGAAAAGCATTGTAGGCAGAATACAGCAGGTACAAAGTCCAAAAACAGGAAAAGGCTTAGTAGCCTCACAGGGCCAGTAGCAATGCTGTTGGAGAGAATGGCCTAGGGGGCTTGGTGGGAGGCAGGAGTCAGACTATGCAGAGCCTTGTAGGCCTTCATAAGGAGGTGAATTTAAACCCCAAACAAACACCAAGAAGCCACTAAAGGGATTTCAACGGGGAGGAAGAGGGGTACGATGTTTGACTTTTAAAATAAACTGCCTGGTGTGTAGTGAATGGGCTGTGGAGAAAGAAGAGCAGAAGACGGAAAACCCGCCAGAAGCAGATTCTAGGAGAAGCGTCTAGAGAAAGCTTGGGCTACCGTGGTAGCAAGAGACGTGGGGACAGTTAAATGGGCTCAAGGTTCATAGTGGAGGCAAATCGCAGACCTCGGTGACGGGCTGAATTTAGGAGTAAGTGGGAGGAGGAATGCAAGGATAGCTCCCAGGGTTTTGACTTGAGCACCTCTAGGCGGGTGTCACTTCCTCTCCTCCAGTTTCCAAAGGCATCGTCCTCTACTGATTCCTTCCCCTCCTCCTCCATATCCAGGCTGTTACTGTGTTAATCGGGTTCACTCAGAGAAACAGAACCAACAGGATGTGTCTCTATGGAGAGAACATTTTAAGAAACTGGCTCACAGGGAATTCCTGGCGGTGCAGTGGTTAGCATACCCAGCTTTCACTGCTGAGGGCTCAGATCAGTCGTGGCTGGAGGAATTAAGATTGTGCAAATTGTAGGGTGTGGCAAAAAAATCAGAGAGAAATTAGCTTATATAACTGTGGGAGCTGGCAAGTCTCAGTTCTGCACAGAAGGTCCACAGGCTGGAACCCCCAGGAAGAGCTGATGCTGCAAGAGTCCAAATGCAGTCTGCAGGCAGAATCCCTTTTTCCTGTGTTTCCTCAGTGCCTTCAACTGATTGGATAAAACCCATCCACCTTATGGAGGGTAACCTGTTTCACTCAAAGTTTGTTGGTTTAAAGGTTCAGTCAGCCCCGTCTGTCAGTCGTGTCCAGTTCTTTGCGACCCCATGGACTGCAGCACGCCAGGCTTCCCTGTCCAGCACCAACTCCTGGAGCCTACTCAGACTCATGTCCATTGAGTCAGTGATGCCATCCAACCATCTCGTTCTCTGATTAAAGGTAATTACAAACAAAAAGTACATTCACAGCAATAATTAGACTAGTGTTTGACCAAAAACAGTACCTAGCCAAAGTGACACATAAAATTAATCATCACACCACTAAATCCTGTTGATTCTGACAGGTAACGACCTTTCAAATTGGTTCCTGCCTCTCAGTTGCCATTGTCTTGCTTTAGGGTTGTATTCTCAATTCATAAAATACTTATGTTAGATACTGTGCCGAATGCTGGAGATGTAACTGTGAATGAAAGATTGTGTCTTGGGGACCTTACATCCTAGTCTTTGCCTTCTGTCTTGCCGCCTTCCAACCCCTCGTTATAAATGGAAGGCTGCATAGCACTGCCTCCCGCACTTTAACACAGCCATCTGGGTCTCCAGCTCACAGAGCTCTCAGGTGTCGCTGACCAAGAATAAACTCTGATAAGTGGACTGTAGAATATTTTTTGGAAGACTGTTAAATGAAAAGATGCACAGGAAATGGGGAACAATGGTTTCCACCAGAAGAAAACAGAATGGCTGATGATTGTATATATCTTTCTACAACTTGAATGTTGTACCAAGGAGGTGTGCCACATTCAAAACAAACGAGGAAACAGCAAAAACAAAACAAAAAATATCTGAAACTGCACGCCTCTGAAAATCCTGCAGTGGAGCCCAAAGGCCAAAAGGGCAGAGTGCAGCTTGGCCCATCTTCAGTTCAGTCCCTCAGTCGTGTCTGACTCTTTGCACACCCATGGACAGCAGCAGGCCAGGCCTCCCTGTCCATCACCAACTCCCGGAGTTCACTCAGACTCACGTTCATTGGGTCGGTGATGCCATCCACCCATCTCATCTGTCGTCCCCTTCTCCTCCCACTTTCAATCTTTCCCAGCATCAAAGTATTTTTCAATGAGTCAGTTCTTTCCATTAGGTGGTCAAAGTATTGGAGGAGCTTGAGCTTCAGTCCTTCAATGAAGATTCAGGACTGACTTCCTTTAGGATGCACTGGTTGGATCTCCTTGCTGTCCAAAGGACTCTCAGGAGTCTTCTCCAACACCACAGTTCAAAAGCATCGATTCTTCGGCCTTCAATTTTCTTTATAGTCCCAACTCTCACATCCATACATGACTACTGGAAAAACCATAGCCTTGACTTGATGGGCCTTTGTTGGCAAAGTAACGCACGTGCTTTTTATGCTGTCTAGGTTGGTCATAACTTTTCTTCCAAGGAGTTAGCGTCTTTTAATTTAATGGCTGCAGTCACCACCCGTATTTTGGAGCAAAAAAATCACTGCTGCTGTTTCCACTGTTTCCCCATCTATTTGCCATGAAGTGATGGGACTGGATGCCATGATCTTACTTTTCTGAATGCTGAGCTTTAAGTCAACTTTTTCACTCCTCTTTCACTTTCATCAAGAGGCTCTTTGGTTTTTCTTCGCTTTCTGCCATAAGGGAGGTATCATCTGTATATCTGATGTTATTGCTATTTCTCTCGGCAATCTTGATTCCAGCTTGTGCTTCATCCAGCCCAGCGTTTCTCATGATGTACTCTGCATATAAGTTAACTTATTTAATTAATAAGTTATTTAATATATTTCTATTTAAATATATTAAGTTAAATATATAGTCTTGATGTACTCCTTTTCCTATTTGGAACCAGTCTGTTGTTCCATATCCAGTTCTAACTGTTGCTTCCTGACCTGCATACAGGTTTCTCAAGAGGCAGGTCAGGTGGTCTGGCAGTCCCATCTCTTTCAGAATTTTCCAGTTTGTGTTGATCCATACAGTCAAAGGCTTTGGCATAAGTCAATAAAGCAGAAATAGATGTTTTACTGGAACTCTCGCTTTTTCGATGATATGGCAGATGTTGGCAATTTGATCTCTGGTTCCTCTGCCTTTTCTAAAACCAGCTTGAACATCTGGAAGTTCATGGTTCACGTACTGTTGAAGTCTGGCTTGGAGAATTTTGAGCATTACTTTACTATACTAGCGTGTGAGATGAGTGCAATTGTGCAGTACTTTGAGCATTCTTTGGCATGGCCTTTCTTTGAGATTGGAATGAAAACTGACCTTTTCCAGTCCTGTGGCCACTGCTGGGTTTTCCAACTTTGCTGGCATATTGAGTGCAGCACTTTCACAGCATCATCTTTCAGGATTTGAAACAGCGCAATGGGAATTCCGTCACCTCCACTAGCTTTGTTTGTAGTGATGCTTCCTATGGCTCGTTTGACTTCACATTCCAGGATGTCTGGCTCTAGGTGAGTGATCTCACCATTGTGATTATCTTGGTTGTGAACATCTTTTTTGTACAGTTCTTCTGTGTATTCCTGCCACCTCTTAATATCTTCTGCTTCTGTTAGGTCCATACCATTTCTGTCCTTTATCGTGCCCATGGTTGCGTGAAATGTTCCCTTGGTATCTCTAATTTTCTTGAAGAGATCTCTAGTCTTTCCCATTCTGTTGTTTTCCTCTATTTCTTTGCATTGATCACTGAGGAAGGCTTTCTTATCTCTCCTTGCTATTCTTTGGAATTCTGCATTCAAATGGGCATATCTTTCTTTTCTCCTTTGCTTTTTGCTTCTGCTTTTCATAGNAGTCTTGATGTACTCCTTTTCCTATTTGGAACCAGTCTGTTGTTCCATATCCAGTTCTAACTGTTGCTTCCTGACCTGCATACAGGTTTCTCAAGAGGCAGGTCAGGTGGTCTGGCAGTCCCATCTCTTTCAGAATTTTCCAGTTTGTGTTGATCCATACAGTCAAAGGCTTTGGCATAAGTCAATAAAGCAGAAATAGATGTTTTACTGGAACTCTCGCTTTTTCGATGATATGGCAGATGTTGGCAATTTGATCTCTGGTTCCTCTGCCTTTTCTAAAACCAGCTTGAACATCTGGAAGTTCATGGTTCACGTACTGTTGAAGTCTGGCTTGGAGAATTTTGAGCATTACTTTACTATACTAGCGTGTGAGATGAGTGCAATTGTGCAGTACTTTGAGCATTCTTTGGCATGGCCTTTCTTTGAGATTGGAATGAAAACTGACCTTTTCCAGTCCTGTGGCCACTGCTGGGTTTTCCAACTTTGCTGGCATATTGAGTGCAGCACTTTCACAGCATCATCTTTCAGGATTTGAAACAGCGCAATGGGAATTCCGTCACCTCCACTAGCTTTGTTTGTAGTGATGCTTCCTATGGCTCGTTTGACTTCACATTCCAGGATGTCTGGCTCTAGGTGAGTGATCTCACCATTGTGATTATCTTGGTTGTGAACATCTTTTTTGTACAGTTCTTCTGTGTATTCCTGCCACCTCTTAATATCTTCTGCTTCTGTTAGGTCCATACCATTTCTGTCCTTTATCGTGCCCATGGTTGCGTGAAATGTTCCCTTGGTATCTCTAATTTTCTTGAAGAGATCTCTAGTCTTTCCCATTCTGTTGTTTTCCTCTATTTCTTTGCATTGATCACTGAGGAAGGCTTTCTTATCTCTCCTTGCTATTCTTTGGAATTCTGCATTCAAATGGGCATATCTTTCTTTTCTCCTTTGCTTTTTGCTTCTGCTTTTCATAGCTATTTGTAAGGCCTCCTCAGAGAGCCATTTTGCATTTCTTTTTCTTGGAGATGGCTTTGATCTCTGTCTCCTCTACAATGTCACGAACCTCTGCCCATAATTCATCAGGCACTCTGTGTATCAGATTTAGTCCCTTAAATCTGTTTCTCATTTCCACTGTATAATACCTGAATGGTCTAGTGGTATTCCCTACTTTCTTCAATTTGTCTGAATTTGGCAATAAGGAGCTCATGATCTAAGCCACAGTCAGCTCCCAATCTTGTTTTTGCTGACTGTACAGAGCTTCTCCATCTTTGGCTCCAAAGAATATAATCAATCTGATTTTGGTGTTGACCATCTGGTGATGTCCATGTGTAGAGTCTTCTCTTGTGTTGTTGGAAGAGGATGTTTGCTACAACCAGTGCATTCTCTTGGAAAACTCTGTTAGCCTTTGCCCTGCTTCATCCTGTACTCCAATGCCAAATTTGCCTGTTATTTCAGGTGTTTCTTGACTTCCTACTTTTGCATTCCAGTCCCCTATAATGAAAAGCACATCTGTTTGGGGTTTTAAGTTCTAGGTCTTGCAGGTCTTCATCAGTTCGGTCCAGTTCAGTTGCTCAGTCTTGTCTGACTCTTTGGGACCCCATGAATTGCAGCATGCCAGGCCTCCCTGTCCATCACCAACTCCCACAGTTCACCCAAACTCATGTCAATCGAGTCGGTGATGCCATCCAGCCATCTCATCCTCTGTCGTCCCCTTCTCCTCCTGCCCCCAATCCCTCCCAGCATCAGAGTCTTTTCCAATGAGTCAACTCTTCACATGAAGTGGCCAAAGTAAGGGAGTTTCAGCTTTAGCATCATTCCTTCCACAGAAATCCCAGGGCTGATCTCCTTTAAAATGGACTGGTTGGATCTCCTTGCAGTCCAAGGGACTCTCAGGAAGTCTTCTCCAACACCATAGTTCAAAAGCATCAATTCTTGGGCGCTCAGCCTTCTTCACAGTCCAACTCTCACATCCATACATGACCACTGGAAAAACCATAGCCTTGACTAGACGGACCTTAGTCGGCAAAACAATGTCTCTGCTTCTCAATATGCTATCTAGGTTGGTCATAACTTTTCTTCCAAGGGGTAAGCGTCTTAATTTCCTGGCTGCCGCCACCATCTGCAGTGATTTTGGAGCCCCCCAAAATAGTCTGACACTGTTTCCACTATTTCCCCATCTATTTGCCATAAAGTGACAGGACCAGATGCTATGGTCTTCGTTTTCTGAATGCTGAGCTTTAAGCCAACTTTTTCACTCTCCTCTTTCACTTTCATCAAGAGGCTCTTTAGTTTCTCTCNCGCCACCATCTGCAGTGATTTTGGAGCCCCCCAAAATAGTCTGACACTGTTTCCACTATTTCCCCATCTATTTGCCATAAAGTGACAGGACCAGATGCTATGGTCTTCGTTTTCTGAATGCTGAGCTTTAAGCCAACTTTTTCACTCTCCTCTTTCACTTTCATCAAGAGGCTCTTTAGTTTCTCTCCACTTTCTGCCATAAGGGTGGTGTCATCTGCATAGAACCATTCAACTTCAGCTTCTTCAGCATTACTGTGCTTCCCTGATGGCCCATTTTAAGCCCTTTATTATAATCAGTTTACCTGTTCAGCTTATCTCCAGTTGCCAGTCATATCAGGGACCACCTGCATACTTTCTACCGGAAACGCACTGGAGCAAATTTCACTCCTTACTGCAGCGCTCACTCTCTGGAAACCTTTCACGTAGCCTACCGCTCCCCTCCGCGGTTAACGTTAACCTTTTGCATTTAGCGCTTCCTTTTGTTGCAGTCATTGCACTGTGTCGAAATCTGTTTACGTGTCTGCTTTTGCTGCTTGGTTGAGCGCTTCTTGAGGGTAAGGCTAGAGCAAGTAAGTTTAGCTGACTGAGTTCCGAAATCATTCTGCGAAAGAATGAATCGTGTACTGGGTTCAGGGGGCTCACAGAAGGGACGGCCCTCGGGCCCCGGGCTTCCCTTCGACTCCTTCGTGACGCACTGCCGGCAAACGTGCCGGGAGCTGAATCTGAGCTGTGGCTGCCAGGAACTCGGTGGTCTCCGCTCGCTTCTCCCGGCGCCCTGCGCCCTTCGGGTTCCAGAGGCCCATCTCGCCCAGCGCGCGACCGCGCGCCCCGGGGACGCGGAGGCCAGTCCGCCGCCCACAGCCGGGCACGGCGCGCGGACTGTCTGCCGCTGTCACCCGCGCCCGGGGGCGCGGTCCACGCGAGCAGAGGGCGCGCCGCGCAGCTTGCGGCGGGCGCAGGGTGGCCCGGGAGGAAGGGGGAGGGCGGGCGACAGCCAAGCGCCAGACAGGGTGCCGCCACGGTCCCCGCACTGCCCGTTCCTTCCCGGGGCGCGCGAGG
>SJYX01005821.1:286798-327665 GCA_006410675.1 Oreotragus oreotragus | reverse complement strand
GCCCCTCGCAGCGGGCCCGCGCCCGCCCGGACCCCCGCCAGCCGGCGACGGGCGGTGGCGGCCGCGGCCGGGCCGGCCCACGTGCGCACTGCGCGGGGCTGAGACCGGGAGGCGAGCGCGCGGCCCCGGGCTCTTCCCACATGGGGCGTCTCGGGACGCGTCCCTCGTGCCGGTAGCTCGTCCGCGGCGCTGAAGGGAGGGCGAGGTGGGGCCCCTGGCTCTTCCCAGATGGGGCGTTTCCTGACCCTCCTGCCTTTTGGAGCTCAGGCGTCCCTCGGGCTGGTAGCTCGTCTGCAGCCCCAAAGGCCGACTGGTGGAGTTTGTCAGAGCTCGTAAATGTGTGAAATATGGTGGTGTAGTGCCAGCCCCCTTTCTTCCCCACACACAAGTGAGAGAGTTTTTAGACCCCGCTCTCCCTGCGTGTGGTAGAAAGATGAACTGAGGACTGAGATAGCTGTCTTACCAGTCTACACAGCGACTTGAAAAATGGAGCGCTGACAGAGTGGGTTATTCATCTACACGGGAACCCGTAAGGAAATACTGATTTCGTGGTTGGAGAAGGCGAGGGAGCCCGGTGTGTGTTTTGTTTTTCCTATGCTTTGTATATTTCGTTTGTTTTGGGGGACTCATCGTGTGGCTTCAGATGACATGATGACTGCTGCGTTTGTTTTTGTTCTTGTAGTAGGTACAAACCTCTCAAGTGCAGAATGTTAGGATTCTTGGTAATGAAGTTCTCAAAATCTTTATTTCCGTGAAGATAAAATTTTAATATGAGTTGGAAAATGGTTTTCTGTTTTGATTCATTTAGTGAATCGTTTGCTCTTCTCACTTCTACCCCCAGCTCATGATAACAAACTCTACAAATCTTTCCCCTTGAGTTAAAAACAAAATTTAAGCTAGATAATCGTTAGGAACTCTGTATCCATACTGCTTCTGTTTAGATTTTCCTTCGGTCTGATGAGGTGGATGTCCAATTCCTTGAACAGCCTGAGGTTCAGGGATGATGTGAGCTTTTCAAACCTTGGGGTTAATTAATAAGCAACACTTGTGGAGATGCTTACATTTTTGCTTCATTTTCGTGTTGTGTAGACGTGGGAATGGATTGTGCTATCACCCTCATTGCACAATATTAGTTCCCTCCCTACACTGGGGCAGATACTGCGTTTTGAGCCTTAAGTTCGGATTTGTCCTTTCACTTCTATACATAGTAGATTCAGGAGTTAAGACATCTGTTAGGAAAATTGGGAATAAGTGAGAAGCGACTAGAGGATCAGGAATTACCAGAAAACGAAGTTTGAATGAAGTAGTCTAGACAGATGTGGAGAAGCCTGACTGAAATTATTGTATCTAAATGGTGTCTATGCTGATAAATAGAATTCTGACCACTTGAACTAATTTTGGAGGTTTAGGAGTTGTAAATCTTACTTAAAGGTAAATGTTGCATAAAGGCTATCTTGTCTCTCCAGTGCAGAATTTGTTTTATACAAATAGCCTGTTTCTTTTACTTAAACTTTGAAGTTGATCTTTGAGTAGTAGAAAGCTGAACTTACCCATTTTATTTCCATGTTGAAATAACTGCTTTATTTCTGTTGAGTTTCTCAGAGATTTCCAAGATAAGGTGTCTATGGAGTAGTTTGGTTCCTAGCAGTTTAGGATCAGACAGACCTGGATCTATATTGTTGTCTTGACAGTTTCTATTTGTGAACATAAACCAGTTTTTTAATCACCCCCCCCACCCCCATTTCCCAGTCTTAGCAGCACAGAAGCTGTCTCAGGCCTCGTTTTGCACTTTACAGGGGACAGTATGTGAAGCATTGAGCAGAGTTGTCTGACCCTTGGCAGGCACTGGGTAGATGCTAATTCTCTCTTGCTTCCAGATGTACCCTTAATTTTTCTGGCTAATGGAAAATACACTTGGGGCGTTCAGATCGTGTACCTGAGGTTGTTTTTGTGCCACGTTTTGTGCTTTCTTTAGCTCAGTAGGAGTAAGTTCTCTCCACAGTGGGTGTTTACTGTGTATTTTTTGTTTGGAGTGGAATGACCATGGTTTTCAGGCACGTTTTTGCTTGCTCAGAATCTAAAGTTGAAATTTATCACCTTGAATGGTAATGAGCAGGTTTTTCTGCTTTCTGAAACTAACGCATTTCTATCAAACTTTTCCTAAGCTGAAAGAAGCAATTACTTTAGGACCCATCTTGCTAACAAATGTACAGCATAGATCAAGGTTAAGCACAGATGCTCACAGACACAGTTCAAAGCTGTGGCAGCTTGGTGCTTAGATTCCGAGGAGCTTGGTGGGGAATGAACTCGGCCTTGATGGTGCCACTCTTGCTGCTTAGGGTGCTCACTGCCACTGTAATAACTCAGTGCAAAAACAGATGCTGTTTTCACTTGTCATAAAATTGTAAATTGTCTTTGGATTTCACTTAGCGAACCCAGGTACTAAGGTACGTTGTTAAAAAAAGTGAAGTGTCATAAAGTGAACTTTCAAAAAGTAAGGAATACATTAATACCAAATTTTTGAATTCTGATATTCTAATGCTAATCCTTTTGTAGCAGTTGTTAACAAGGTTTAGTTTTCATGAGATTGAATAGTCACAGTCCTTAAAGAATACAGCATGTGAATTTTTGAAAAGTCCTTCGAAAGTAAGGTAGGTAGAAACAGTGAGATCTTCAGTTGGTGTCAGCATCTAGTGTTTAGCCTTTAAGAGTATAGGCTTAATGTCATTTGTAACGTCCTGAGAAATGAAAGGAAAACTAAGGTCTTTTGTTACAGTAACTTGCTCCAATAGGTTAATGTCTTTCAGTAGACATAGCATTTTGCTGCCCTTGACTTTTCAGATAGCTGTCTGATAGTGGCAGGAGTGGATTTAGGTGAAATTAGAATTGTTCATATTCACTGGTGGAGGGGGGTGGGGGAGGCTGTGCTTCTCACCAGTTTAAAAGGTGAGACCCAGGGAGCATACTTTCCTCTCACAGTAGCTTTATTTCCCCTTTCTACCCTATCCTGATATCAGTGCAGAGGCAGTGGGAGGAATTGTTTGCTTGGCATATATCTCTGGACTCCTTCGCCATTTCTGGAGTGATGTGTAGGCTGTGTTGATCATTTTTTTCTGCTTGCTGTGAGTACCTACCCACTGCAAGCAGGAACAATACAACTTTTACTCCATTTTACTAGACTTCATCATTTCACCTAAACAGATAGAAGCTAGATTTATTCAAAGGGTGTAGTTTGTTTTGAGAAAACTTCTGGCTGTAATTAAGCATCTCACACATTTGCTTCTATAATGTTATTACAAAATGTCTTTAAAAGACCCTGGAGAACTGGGTTAGTTGAAAACTGCATGCCTTATTGTGCCCATTCAGCTGTCTGTTAGGATCGTATCCCAGTTAATAGTTTAAATATACCAGAGTAAGGACATTTTTGAAGCATTGGAAACAGCACTTCTGAAGTAGAGGATTATATTTCAAAGACATGGGAGATTGTTGGGAAGTTTCAGAAGGTAGGCATTTTGCTAGGAAATGGATATCTGGGAGGTGTATGTGTGTGCACGTGCGTGTCTCATGGAGAATTCTAAACATATACAGAAGTGGAAAGAAAAGCTTAATAAACCCATGACCAACCTTCTGTTTTCTATATTCTGTCTTACTGCTTTCCTCACCCAGCCAGATTATTTTGAAGAAAATATCAGTTGTATCATTTTAATACCCTGACAATTTTTTATAAACTAGTAAGTTTTTAGTTGGGAAGTGCGTTTGTTGCTGAAAAATATTTACCTAATATATTTGCTGTCCTGGACCATTGAAAATAAAGGCCATTTGTTTAATGTTAAGTGTTTTGTTCTTGATCTAGCTTAGCCAGGAATTTGAAGTACAATTGATCGCTAATACTTCCAAATGTGAGACAGGTTGGTATTGAGATGGAATTCAGCAGAGTGCTGAGCCATAGTAGTGTGTTAAAACCTTAATGAATTAAGTGAAGTAGAATTTATTGAGACAGATAACCCTGGCTTCCAGAGACAGGCAGAGTACTGAAGTGACGGAAGAACATTTGCGCTCATTTTAAAAGCTAACCTTTGCTGCCAGGTCCAGCCGTGGCAGGAGCTCACTGCAGAGTTCTGAGGGTTCTCAGCACAGAATTGGCACAGCTTACAGAATACCCAGCAAAGACTCTCTTGCTTCAAGAGATTATGCTTTTCTCTAAACCAAACTGTTGCGCTTAAGAAGAAAAGGAGGGGGATATGTATTAGTTTATGGGGTTCTGCTGTTCATGTGAAGCTACTTCTGTTGGGTGACCTATAAATATATCTTGCTTAAGGTGGAAAGCATTTTCAGTCCTTAACGTGTTGTCTCATTGCACGTGACATTCTGTAGTTATACATTGTAAAATGACAGACTATCCAACTAGTGGCTGCATTATTAGAAATAAAAAGAAGCCAGGGTTTAAATTTTTTCTGTTAGTTTTCAATTCTTAGTTGTACTTAGTTGGGAAGCAGGTTTTAAACTTGAAAAACACCCATCTTTTTTAAGAGAAATGGCTCAGATGATGCTGAATGTTTATCTGTAGAATGTAAGTATATATAAGCAGGTAGTTTATAAACAGCTTCTCTTCTGAGAAAGTTGGCCATTTTAGAAGAGCCTGGTTAATATTGGAGATATTAATAATTTAAATACTTGAAAATACTTTTGGAGATAAAAGAAATGCTTTTGGATATTGTAGTTGGAAAATTTATTGACTACCAGTGATAATTGGTTAAAAATTTAATTGGATGTTGATAGGTAACTCTTGAACCAAAAACAACCATTAATTTTAGCTATTTCTCTAGGAACCCTTCTTGTATTTTATCTGAATTTATTGTCAGCATTTACAAAGTCTTGATGTTTATGGAAAATTGGGCAGTTTTAAACATTCTACTTTTATGCATTTACTTTTATAACTAAGGATGTAAAAACTTTCGTTAAGTTCATGGGGAAAGCTACGTGGCCTTCTGCTTTGGGGATTACATTTGTTCGGAAATGTGACCAGTCTGTTTTTTTCTGACATCACTGTGTTCCCTTCTTGAGGAGCTTATCCTCAGTACAGGAGTAACTTCTATAAAAAAGGAGCAGACTTTTTCCCAGCACTTTTCACAGCATGGGGTTAGGGTGCCTTTCATGGTCCGTTTATGAACCGAGGAGCAAATGTCGTAGTTGTTTCCAGGACTTAAGAGATAGGAACCACTGTTTTTGCTACTGAACTCTTTTCTGTGCTGAAAGTCTAGGTGGCCTCATTACACTTGCACTGAGGGGACAGTGTGACAGCCGTCTGGAATAAGGTTATTCTTCGATAGGGAAGCCAGGGGCGGGGTAGAGGTGGGATGCAAAGTCAGGGTGGATGCGACCCTGGACCAGTGGTGACCCTGGGGGTGAGGTTTTACTGGTGCAGGGAACTGAGGAACATCAGCACTGAGCAAAACCCTACCATGTTGTGCTGTTTGCCTGTGTGGGAGTTACTGGGATAGGGCAGCTCATTTTCAGCTATGCCTCGCTCCTCTTGAACTCCTGCTCCCAGAGGCTGCTAGACTCATTTATTAAAGTTAGTAGAAATCCATCACAGGCAATTTGAGATGAGTACCTGACATAGTTGTAGCTGGGCATATCTTAGTATGTACCATAACCCTTCTCTTTGATATGGGATTCCCTGCAATTCCAGGGGACTCCATTCCAGGACTAATTGAAAGAACAAATTTTGATGTGGAGGGACCTAGTTCCCAGACATTTATACTTCAGGGTTCAGGTAAGAAATGATGTTTAATATGACACTTTAAAGAAATTTTGTCCTGTTCAAAACAGGTCCCTTCATCATTTTCCCATTCAGACTGTGTGATAGTTATCTCGGGGCCTTCGTGTCCTTGTGTGTAAAGTGGGGGTGACACTGCCTTCCTTGCAGGACTTGCGCGAGGGTTGCCCGCGGGACCACACACAAAGCTCTTTGGGGCTTTCCTGGCAGGACTCACTGCCACGCGCCCAGATTCAGTCCCTGGTCAGGGACCTAAAATTCCACAAACTCTGCAGCGTGGCCAGAGAATTAAAGGAAAAATTAAACCTAAGTCCTTTGCATAGCTCTTAGTGCAAAGTAAGCACTTAGTAAATGCAGTCGATTGTTGTCACTATTGTCATCGTCACTGTTAGGGAGTGAGACACATCCCCAAGAAGTAAGCAGAGAGCTCTTTTATCTAAGAACCATCTAAGTAGCATACCACTCACAAACCCAGCTTTCTTATGTTCTGTGAAGATTAAAATGACAAAAAACTTACAGTAGTTTTAGCTCTCTGGTTCCTTTTGGACAATGCTGTATTGATACAAGCACTTAAGCAAACCCGCAGGGTGACAGGAACCTTTGCCGTCTAATTTCTAACTCTCAGATGTCCACACGGTGTCTAGCTGGTTTGCTTTCATTGTGTTTGTCAACTATGAACTACAGGCTAAATTGCAAAGGTAAAGTGATCATAAAAATACTTCCATTCAGGGTTCTTCCCAGTCCATGGCAGCCGTGATCAAGATTTTTTATTTCTTTGGATTTAGATTTTTATTAAGAATCAAGGCTTGGTTAGTTTACAGACACCTATCCTGATTCAGATTTATGACCTCTTGCATTACAAAGCCAGACGCTTGCTGTCGCGGCTGTGGCGCATTAGTCAGCCCTGCCCCTCTGGCCGTGCCAGGGCCTCCTGCCTCAGCTTCATCCTCTGGCTCAGCTTCAGACAGCGTGTCCTCGGGTGCCTGGTGGTGGTTGAGACAGTGGTCAGGTTACCTGCAGGTTAAAGCCCTGTTTAAACACAGGACTGTGTCTTTCTCTGTTAAACTTAACCCTTCTAAGTTCTGTGCACCCTTTAAACGTGGTTTGATAACTGTTTTGTGTTTAGCTCAGGGCCTGTACTAGGCCTAGAAAAGAGCCACCTGAAAGCGCCCCGCCCGAGTTAGGGAGCTGGTTTCGCGAAGCTGTGGGTCAGCTCTTGACTTTTCTGTTGTACCGAGCTTAACTCTTTTTTCTTTCTTTTTTTTTTTTTTNGGGCCTGTACTAGGCCTAGAAAAGAGCCACCTGAAAGCGCCCCGCCCGAGTTAGGGAGCTGGTTTCGCGAAGCTGTGGGTCAGCTCTTGACTTTTCTGTTGTACCGAGCTTAACTCTTTTTTCTTTCTTTTTTTTTTTTTTAAGTTTAATTTTTAAAAATTGGGCTTAAATTTTTATACAGATTTAATTCATTAGCTAAGGTTATGTTGTATGGGATATTGCTTGAAATAATTAAAACCATTAGCCAGAATGTTGGATGCTTTTACATTTGGGAAAGTAAGTGTAAAGACAGCTCAATTATTCTTTTAAAGCTACTGTGAATTGTTTAAGAGAGGGCGTTACTTTTGGCTTGGTGGTCTTGTGTTTTAATTGTGAATGGAGAAGCTGTTTTGTGGAGTTAGACAAGTTGACGTAAGAGTTCATATGGAGAAACAGAGTGTGCAAGAATGGTCAGGAAAACACTAAAAAACCTGAACAGGGGGGATTAGCCCAGCTCACATTGAAAGCCTCTGATTAGAGGAGACAGCAAAGCAGTGGGGTAGACTAGAAAGCAGAAGTAGAGCCAGGGTCTAGGGAAGCTTGGTGTATGGTGAACCGCACCAGGATGGGCTTTTCAAAGCTGGCGCATAGTTGACTTGCAGTGTTACAGGTTTCAGGGGTATGGTATCAGTCACTTCAGTCACAACCCCATGGACTGCAGCACGCCAGGATTCCTTGTCCATCACCAGCTCCTGAAGCTTCCTCAAACTCACGTCCATCTAGTCGGTGGTGCCATCCAACCATCTCATCCTCTGTCGTCCCCTTCTCCCGCCCTCAATCTTTCCTAACATCAGGGTCTTTCCCAAGGAGTCAGTTCTTTGCATCAGGTGGTCAAAATACTGAAGGAGCTTCAGATTCAATCCTTCCAGTGAATATTTAGGACTGATTTCCTTTAAGATTAACTGGTTGGATCTCCTGGCAGTCCAAGGGACTCTCAAGAGTCTCCTCCAACACCACAATTCAAAAGCATCAATTCTTCGGTGCTCAGCTTTCTTTATGGTCCAGCTCTCACATCCATACATGACCACTGGAAAAACCATAGCTTTGACTAGACAGACCTTTGTTGGGAAAATAATATTTCTGCTTTTTAATATGCTGTCTAGGTTGGTCATAGCTTTTCTTCCAAGAAGCAAGCGTCTTTTAATTTCATGGCTGCAGTCACCATCTACTGTGATTTCGGAGCCCAAGAATATAAAGTCTGTCACTGTTTCCATTGTTTCCTCATCTGTTTTCCATGAAGTGATGGGACTGGATGCCATGGTCTTATGGATGCCATGGTCTTAGTTTTTTGAATGTTGAATTTTAAGCCAGCTTTTTCATTCTCCGCTTTGACTTTCATCAAGAGGCTCTTTTCTCTTCGCTTTCTGCCATAAGGGTGGTGTCATCTGCATGTCTGAGGTTATTGATACTTCTCCCGGTGGTCTTGATTCCAGCTATGCTTCATCCAGTCCGGCATTTCTCGTGATGCACTCTGCATAGAAGTTAAATAAGCAGGGTGACAGCATACAGCCCTGACGCGCTCCTGTCCCAGTTTGGAGCCAGCACAGCGGTTCACGGTTTTAAAGATGACGCTCCATTTATAGTCACTGTAGAGCGTTAGGAAGGTGGGCTTTTCAATAGCTGGTGCTCTGACAACTGGGTAACTATTTGGGAAAAGATAAAATTAGATCTGTACTTAGATCCATCACAGAAAAGAAAAAATTCCAAAGGCTCAGAGATGTAAATGAAAAACCAATGGAAGCATGCATCTTCTAGAAGAAAATTCCTTGCTTTCAGAAAAGACTTTCTAATTGACTTGGAATTTCGGGCAGTGAAAGAAAAGCTTAACTTTTTCTCCATAAATGTGGGGGGCACATAGCGCCTTGCGGGGAGCACTGTAGGCGTTTCCATTCAGAGAGCAAGGGCTTGGCCCCCATTTCCCTGCCACTGCCCTTTGATATTATACCAGAGGTTTTGCCAGTGCAGTTAGATAAGAGAAATAATTGTGGAGCCACACAAATTGGTGAAGAAGGAAGAAAGCTGTCTCATTTGCAGATGAGACGGTAGTAGAGACTCATTGGTGGAACTAACTGAAGTGATGCACTAAATGGGTAAGGTGCCTGGGTTTCAGAGTGGTGTATCTGCATCTATCTGCCTGCTGATGCAGGAGACGCAGGAGACGTGAGTTTGATCCCCGGGTCGGGAAAATCTCCTGGAGTAGGAAATGGCAAACCCGCTCCAGTATTCTTGATGGAAAATTCCATGGACAGAGGAGCCTGGTGGGCTGCAGCCCATGGGGTCACAAAGAGTCGGACATGGCTGAGCACAACATTTATGTATTTACGTTTATATGGTAGCAGGATATAAAGTGAGCATAGAAAACCCTATAGCTTTTGTGTAAATGGTAAAACCACCAGTCAGAGGACATAAAATGGGAAAAAAAATATTTCAGTGGCAACAGGGAAGATGAAATACTTAGGGCTAGACCTAATGAGAAACATGCAAAATTCTTTGAAAGATACAGAGGTAGGCTTGAACAGATGAAAAGATAGCCCTTTTCTTGCCTAGGACAGTTCAACATTATGTCAGTTCTCCCAAAATTATTAATTTAATGTAACACCAAAAAAGAAAAAAAAAAACCAGCAAACTTGTTTCTGTGGTGGTAGAATAATGAAGGTCACGTGGAAAGGTGAGCATGCAAGAAGCACTAATGGAGTTTTCTTCTGTTCAGGATAACTGGGACGATGATGATGACGAAAAGGAAGCAGCGGCCGAAGTGAAGCCAGGTGACCCGTCGGGCGCCCTCTGTTTGGGGTTCAGCCCTTATTCTGATGTTTATGTTAAGCCACCTGACACGGTGCTGCAAAATTGGAAATCTTGGTTATTTCTTGAAACCAGACATCCTCCTGTTTCATTCTCTTCTCTCTGCATCTCTTTTTTCTCTCTTTAAAATGTGATCAGATTAGAGGGTCTAGAGACATCACAGTTGAATGGTCTAAGTCCTACCTAAAGGACTGTGGGGAAATATGAAAGGAGGTGTTTGGATCTTGGGGGTTAGATTAGAGAGGAGAAAAGAAGTCCCAGAACTTTCCTATTCTTATTTGCCAGGATATCACCATCTAAATTGGAGCTGGGAGAGGTTTGATCTCTTGAAGTATATAAGTATCATGTCTGTCCTTTATAAACTAGAAAATACTTAAGATTAACTATGATTAAAACATTTCTTTCAGAAGTAAAAATTTCAGAGAAGAAAAAAATAGCAGAGAAAATAAAAGAGAAAGAACGGCAGCAGAAGANGATCTCTTGAAGTATATAAGTATCATGTCTGTCCTTTATAAACTAGAAAATACTTAAGATTAACTATGATTAAAACATTTCTTTCAGAAGTAAAAATTTCAGAGAAGAAAAAAATAGCAGAGAAAATAAAAGAGAAAGAACGGCAGCAGAAGAAAAGGCAAGAGGAAATTAAAAAGAGAGTAAGTCCTGTTTATTCTCCGTAACCCAGAGTCCTCCCGCCGAGAGTGCTGCAGTGCCCTAGCAAGCAGCACATGCTGCCTGATCGCGTGAAGGGCTTTGTGAAGGCTGCAGATGGATGTCATCAGACAAGGTGATCCCAGACAAACTGAATTTGTGGTTTTTGCAAAAACCAGACCCAGAAGCTTTATGTGTTAGAACGCCTTTTAGATTTTCACAGACATTTGGAAGCACTCGGGATTGTCTTGTGACCATAGTCAGGGATTTTTGTCAGTGTCTTGCAGGTCTCTCAGCTGTGACTAGTCTTTTTTTTTTGCAGTGTACATTTTGAGTAAATATAAAAAGCATCCATTTCTCTGCCATGTACTATATAAATGTTGTTTTGATTATTTGGAGCAGGATCAGGAATTCTGTGTTCATTCACTTTTTGAATAGAAAACACGTTTACATGATTCAGAAATCAAAATGGTATTAACGAGGGGCTCCCAACTTGTCACAGATTTGTTCTGTTTCTTTCCCTTTATCCTGTAAGTAAATACTGGTGTGTTTACTTACACACTGGTGTATTAAATACTGTATTTACTTAAGTATTTGCTGAAATATTGGTGTATTATGGTGTCTCCAAGGTGACTTTGTATATTTGTATACAACTATATGGTCATATTCCACCCATTTTTTATTGTTTTCACCCTGGCTTTATTTAATAATCATGGAAATGTTACCATAGATCATAGCAAGCTTTCTTATTTTATTTTTAACTTGGTGAAACAACTCTGCAGTGAAAGTGCCTAACCACTGGACCGCCAGGGAATTCCCTTGACTTTTTATTAGGAGAAATTTCAAGGAAATAGCATAATGGGTCATATACAAATCATCTACATTAACCAGTTGTTAATATTTTCCCAACTTGCTTCATCTGTTCTTTTTTTTTTTTGCTTAAATATAATCCAATAAAGAACATTATGCATTTTTCCTTTTAAATACTTCAGTATGCATTTCTGAAAAAGCAAAGCTATTTCCCATATAATTATGTTCCCTTTTTAAACATCATCTATATTCAGTTTGTGTGCATTTCTTTAATTTTCCCAAAATATCCTTGCATATGATTTGTTCAGGCAAGCACCTTGCATTTATTTGGTTGTTAATGTACTCTAAATCTCCTAGGACTGACTTGCTGACGAGAGCAGGGCAGCGTCGGTAGAGCACCCAGACTCTAGGTTTGTCTTACTAGTTAAGTTTCCTGTAACTTGGCAGTGTCGTCTGGAAGTTTAATTGGAGTTAGATTGAACATTTTTGATTGGAATACTTCACCTATTATGCTGTATGCTTCATGTTGTATCAGTCACATCAGAAGTCATATGATGTCTGTACTATTATTAGTGATGCTAAAATTGATTGCTGAGTTAAGCTGATGACAACCTGGTCCTTCTCTTGTAAAATTACAGATTTCTTTTTACTGGTAGTCCAGTTCTAGGGTTAGGGTTAGTGTCACTGATTTTGTCTTTAGGTGTGGCAGAGTGGTGACATTTCATTCTGACTTCCATTTTCTTATTGGCTGGCTTTTCCCCCCTTTTTTGCTATTTGGTTTCTTTGGATATGGTGTGTACTAGAAACCATAAAAGCTTAATTCGTTTAATTACTAATTTTCAGAGCAAGGAGGGGGTGTGGTAACTTTAAGTGGTGAAAAATGAAGAATTTTGTGAGTTTCAGTTTTTTCTTTTTGAGTAAATTTATGGACTTACAGGTCTTAATGAATTTCATTTAGATATAGTGACTGTCGTTTTTGTGCTTAAATTGTCCCAGCGTTGGGCAGTGGGGTCCCTCTAAGTTGCTGCTATCTTCCTCTGTTTCACAGAACCCTGCTAGTCTGTGAAAGGTTCCTTGTTCGTTGGTACAATAAGCTCATCTGGTAAACTCTCTTAGGCCTGGAATCAGCTACTGTGATTCCTTTTTAGTAGCAAATTATCATGGCCAACAATATGTGAGAATGTCTGTTTTCCCCCAGCCAGGATCATTTTAGATCTAAGCTTTTAGTAATCTTGTATTTGTATATCTAAAAATACTTAGCTGCATGTTTATATGTTCAGAACAAGGAATGGATTCTTACAGCTCAAAGAAGTTGGTCTTTGAAATTCAGCCTTATACTTACTTTATTGTATCCTGATATTAGTCTCCAGAGTAAAGAAACCTTAGGCTCAGTGCGTTCCTTTTATCTCAGGTGAAGTATTGAACTAGAACAGACTCGGTTTTGATGCAGGAAATAAGGGAGTTCCGTTCCATCAATACAGTTGAGATAGTTCCCTTTTTCTAGAAAATCTTCTCCATGAGAAATGTGACCTGTTTCAGAAGTGGCCTTTTGAATTAAAATCTTCAAACTGCACAGGTATGGATATTTGTGAATGGCACAAATTCCCTTCACCTTTTTCCCACTTTGATAAATATTATCAAAGGTATTTCCTCTTAGTAACATATTTGTTATAGAAACTTATGGTATATAGAAAGGATATAAATTAGACTATTAATTGTCCTCTCAAAGAAGTGGAATAAAAAGATCAATAAGGGGGAAATGTTTTTCTAATTCTTTGAAAAAAAATTTTTTTGTATGTCTACATAATATTTATTATGGATGTGCCATATACTTTTAACCATTCTGTTGTGGAACATTTAGGTCATCTCTACATTTACTTGATATTATTATGAATAAAACCCCATTTGACGATCTTTTGGTTAAATATTTGTGGGCATCTTTGGTTTCTTAAGAGGAATACCTCAAAATGGAATTATTTTATTAAAGCATATAAGAATATTTTAAAGACTTGATAAATATTACCAGAGTTAACTCTAAAAAAGATTTTTCAGTATACACTTTTAGCCAGAGTATAAGAAAGCTATTTTCAACTTGTCTGCAGTCTCAATTCCTTACTTTAAAAAAATCACCATGAGATAAACCGAGTCGTCAAATCTCAATTCTGTGACATTACTACCCGTGTTAACCTTCTGTTACCATGGGCAGGCTGCTTAATTTGTGACTCAGGTTTTTTTCCTGTAACATTAGGATATCTACAAGAATTTACTGTAGAAATAAACACTATGAATGTTTGCTATTATTTGTATGTGTCTAGAAAAAAAAATCATACAGTACAGACATGTACTGCATTTATCATAACCCGCTCTTTTCAAACTTTTTAGTTAGAAGAACCTGAAGACCCTAAAGTGCTAACACCAGAAGAACAATTAGCAGATAAACTGAGGCTTAAGAAATTACAGGAAGAGTCTGACCTTGAATTAGCAAAAGAAACTTTTGGTAAGTGGGGGTGTGGTAACAGTGTAGTATTGAAGTTGTGAGTGAATACTGTGGAGGCCTTACTAGTTTGAAAATTCAGAAAACATCTTTTTTGAAGAAACATGATAATTTAGGTATTAGAAAGCAGTTCTTAATCTCTTTTGTTTGTATTTGAGGTTTCATAACAGAGTGAGATACATGCTCAGATTTTTGAATAATTTGAGTATTGTATAAAAGATGATTAAGTTATTGAACCCAAATAAAGTATACTGCTGATTTAAGAATATGTATCAGCTGGATGAAATTGGGGTGAAGTGTGAAGTCTGTAACTTTGTGAGATTCAAGCTTTTGACTGTAGGCGTGTCACTGTCTTAAGTCTGGTAAGGTTTAGGCAAGAGCCTGCTGGCCTTGGTGAGGCTGAGGCTGTGCCGCTTCTTGGCCTTCACTGTGCCCTACCCTCAGAGGACTTCCATTCCCGAGTCCCTTGCCTGCAGCTATGGTTAGTGTAGAAGATAAAAGGTATGTTCAGGATTCTGTGAATAGATAGTAAGTTTAGAGAGTTCCCTGGGGAAGTTACATGGCACGGAGGATAAAGATTCAAAGTCAGAGAAATAGTTAAAAGTTTCATTTTATTTACTTGCTGTCTCTGCTTATTGAGTACTTTTTCAGCGTAGAATATCCTGTTGAAACAGTTAAATAACCTTGAAATGAAACCTAGAAGGATCTAGTTATTTTGATCTCTGCCCCCATCCCTTCTTTAAAATAGACCAAGCAGGCTGACTGTAGTGACCACTCTCCTTTTCACTGGAAGTGTGAGCTAACTTCTCAGTGAGTCTTCAGCAATCTCAAGAGTTGCTGTGGATGCTCCTGTGTACTGGCAAGTGCTTGACATGTCTCCACCACTCTCATCTCATTACAGAGGGCACATGCCCATTATCCTGTCTTCATAGGATGGTAAAAGCCACCCCTGTGTTTATATTAAAGAGAAGGGTTTATGTGGTAATAAATTCTAAGATGGGACACCAGTTATAGATTAAAAGCAAAAACATGTGTCATTGCTTAATAGGATTTTAATGTTGTGTTTCTAATACTAAAACACTGGATTGGTGTTAACAAGTAATTACTTGATTATTGAGGAATAGGTGACGCTAGTGTTAAAAGAATCGGCCTGCCAGGGACGCAGGTTTGATCCCTGGGTGGGGAAGATCCCCTGGGGTAGGAAACGTCAGCCCACTCCAGTCTTCTGAGAGAATCCCGTGTCCCCGAGGCTGCAAGAGTTGGATGCATCTGGGCACACACAGAGAAGCATCGGGTCTCACAGCCTGGAACCCTCTTAGGCCAGATTGGTTTTTCTGTTGGGATTTAACACATGGTTTACTCCTATTTAGCTTCTGTAGTTAGCTGGATACTTTGACAGGAACCATCTTTGTTTGCTTTTTTCCCTTTCTCTTCCATCTTTGCTGTAGGCTGTTCTTGGACAAGTGCTTTTAGAGCGTCCCTTCTGTGCCAGGGACTCCTTTGGGCCAGGTGAAGCCTGTGGTCCCCTTCTTAACATACTGTTTTTAAATGCATAAAATACAGAGGATTTTACTTACCTATTCCAAAATAATAGGTTTCCTTTGTATCAAAATACTGAAATAGCCTGTGATACAGTAATTATGTACAGACCACTTGAATTCTGTCTAAAGAGTTCAGTCAACTCCGGTTGAGAACCTAACCTCTGTTTTAGCATGAAATAATAGGGTTATTTAGATATGATACTAAAATACTGGATTTAAATACTTCTAAATTAAAAAAAAAATCTGATAGTTTGTGTGTCCCCTTTCTCCTACAGGTGTTAATAATACAGTTTATGGAATAGATGCTATGAACCCATCTTCAAGAGATGACTTCACAGAGTTTGGAAAGTTACTAAAAGATAAAATTACACAATATGAAAAGTCACTATATTATGCCAATTTTTTGGAAGCCTTAGTTCGAGATGTTTGTATTTCATGTAAGTAATTCTCATCTCTGACCCCTGTGGATGGATTTAAGTAGGGGATGTTATAATACACTGAAGGTTTGCTTTTTAGCAGGTAGCTTAGGAATGATGTTCTGCAAATACAAATTTAAGTGGTCTTTTGAGGATGTTTCTGAGTATTTTTACAATGGTCCCACAGAGCCATCTGTGCCTGTTGGCACAACAGCTAGTAAAAGACTAGCTTCGTATTTTATATTGAAGGGAGCTAAGGAAGTAACTTTTCGGGAACTGATACAGAATTTACAGCTGAGACCACAGACGAGTGTCTTTTCACTTTGTAAACAAGGGAGCTGCCACGCATCCTCTGGGTGCAGGGATTCCGTCTCATGCTTCCAGAAGAGCCATGCATTTCGGGGGCATGGGGGGTGGGGGTTGGCAACCAGTGGTGGTATGGCACCAAGGTGGAAGGGATCAGTTTTGCTAGTGTTCGCTGTTTTTAAGATAGAACGAAATTCTTCACGGTAATTTAAAAGTGGATTTTCTTTGGGAAGTGATTACTAAGTGGAAGGTTCTAAACATGGTCAGTGATATGCCCATAGTTGTCATTTTATTTTGTACACACTATTTTTTGTTTCAGAGGTGCTAACCAAAATTGAACACTTTTTTTGGTAACTAAAAACGTGTGTCTGTTTCCAGCTTTGTTATTTTAATGGGGTGGAAGGATTCGTCAGCCACGTTCACTTCCTGGTTAGGGCAGCACGTAGACGTCTGAGATACCGACTATTTCCATTTTCATTCTTCTGCTAGAAAATGGAGACCTCAAGGGTCGGGGAGTTGTTGTCTGTGGGTTTAAGGATTGGCCTTCCGTATTGACTCAGATACTCCCCTCTGAAAACTCCTCTCTGTGTAATTGCCATGAGGCGTGGTTGTCTTGTGTGTTTAGACTGGATACGGGAGCATGGTAGCGAGCACTGTAGTGTAGTGTCTTGGCAATTATAGATCATTAGAAAAGCTTTGTTGCCGGGTTTGCCATTTTAAACGGTTCTGGTTTGTGAGCCTAGCCATAGACTTACGATTCTCTATCATGTTAGGAGAAATTAACAGCCTTTTCAAAGTTACTGAAGTTAATGATGGACAAATTAGATTTCTCATGACACTGTGAAGAATGTGTATTTTGCTTTTTTACTTACTCTCTAAAATTCTTAAAAATTATTATTTTTCAGTGGAAATTGATGACTTGAAAAAGATTACCAATTCATTGACTGTACTCTGCAGTGAAAAACAGAAGCAAGAAAAGGTAAAAGAGCGAGTTGGGTGGGAAAGGTGTGTTACACAAACACTGGGGTGTAGACATCGTGTCTCCACCAAGGTTAGTTAGGAGAAGTGAAGAGCTCACCGACACCCTGTGTCCTGGAAGAGAACAGGAGTGTGAGTGCCATTGTCATCCTTGTTTACAGATGCGTTCATGTTTTTCTAAATTAATAATAGAAATTACCCTGGCTTAGTTCTGGAATCTCAGAGAACTCGGTTTTTCTGGAACCAGAGCTTTTTTTTTTGACTCTGAGGGTTGCTGTACCAAGTAAAGATGCCCCTAGTAGATCAAGTCTTATGACTTAACTCTCTCTTATCTTCAGCAAAGCAAAGCCAAAAAGAAGAAGAAAGGTGTGGTTCCTGGAGGGGGATTAAAGGCCACCATGAAAGATGATCTGGCAGATTATGGGGGTTACGACGGCGGATATGCACAAGACTATGAAGACTTCATGTGACGCTTTGTCTCCTGGTGTCTTCTTTCTGTTGCCCACAATCCCTTCAACATGTAGCACAACTTCCTTTCCTTTCAGTTCTGCCAAATGCTACAATCAGAAGTGCAGTATCTTTTGTGCTGGTTATTTAATAATCCCTTGACACTTAGGTGCTAATGTGCAAATGAGGGAACTTGGATCTTGTTGCCAAGGGGTTAAAATTGGGAACCTCTGTTGCTACTAAATCATAGTTTTAAAAAACGAACCTAATAATGTTGTCATTGTTGCTATCTGATTCCATAGCAGCAGTCACTAAATTGGAAACAACAAAGGTTGCAATATGACAAAAAAATTGTGTAGTATTTACCAGCACCATTCAGTAATACAGCCTTAACCATACCTCCTTGAACTACTACTTCATAACTTGTCAAGAAAAGCGGTCATGTGGTGTCCACCTAGTATTAAAATTGCTTTGTCTTAAAATTGAGCGTGAGGATATTAAAAATACATTGTGACGAAGACTGCTACTCTCAGAGTGAAGATAACGGCGGCTGCAAAGCACTAGTTTGCTAAGTAAATGACCAAAACCCTCCAACTTTGAAGCTGAAGAAGGTAAACCTCTCTATCGTTGCATTACGAGTTGTGGAATCTCTTGACTGCGTAGACTGTCTAGTTTCCATTTATCAGACTGTTCTACTGATGGAGAGCTTCAGATGGGGGGCGTCGGGTGGGCACAGGGCACTCCTCACCTGTTTTATTTGCCTGATGTAAGTGTCTGAGAAACAAATCTTCCTTTGTTCTCCAAGGCTGCAGTGGAACAACTTTTAACAGGGTTTTGGCATTTTCTTTCCTTTATAAAACATGCTCAGCAAACTGCACCGGTTAACTACAGTTTGGTAAATTGTTATGTTAACAATTATGACATCTGCAATGTTTTATAAAGCAACTAATTTAATAAAGTCACTATTGTGAGGACTTAAAATTTTGTGTTACCTCCCAAGAGATATTTTTGGAGAGTATAGAACAAAAAGCTCTTGGGACTAGAGTTCTCTATTTACAAAGCTTTGTAAGTGCTTGGTGAGTAGATGTAGTGTTTGACGAAAAATGATTTGCAAAGTCCTTAGTAGTGTCACTGCTGTAGAGAGAACAAAGGTATAGAGCTGCAGTCTTCTTTCTTTGGAGAAATTATTATTTGGTTGCTTAGATACTAAGGCCTAGTTAAATACCTAGAAGTATTTATTTGGAGTAACTGAGCTTATAACTCAGGTGATGGCTGTATGCAGAGACTGGGTGATCTTCTCTATTATATATATATTCTGGTTATATCAATTTAACCAAATCTGTGGTTAGAGTCTTTGTTGGAAACTGCCATGGAATCAAAAACAGGAACAGAGCAAGTATTTTAAGTTTCTCTTACATAGGAGTAGGAGCTTCAATCAGAGCTCTGTAGACCACCAAGTGGAGACAGGACCATCCAGTGACTTGAGGAATTTACAGAATGCAGTGACTCTGCAGCAATAATTACAGCCGATAAAGATTGCTTCCTTTAAGGCAGCCAAGGGCTAAGATTTCCTTAGCAGTAATAATGACATACACTGAATTTAAAATCTATTTTATTATAGAGGTCAGTTTCTAACAAATGGAAATGTGTCATCTGTTCCTCAACTGTGTAAATAATATTAAATTCCTTTGAAACTGGAATTTGCAGGCACAGCTATTCTTTACTAAATACTGTATCAGCTCCTAAAGTAAAACGATCCTGAGGAAGATGGAACTTTATTTCTTAATACCAATATATAGATATTGATATATATCGAAAATGATATAGATGCACAATCATTTTCGAAAAGGAACTCCCTTGTGAAAATTTCTCATTCTTTTGCCCACTAGTCACAAAGGACTGGTGCGGCCAGTCCTGGTGTTTTACAGTCAGACATCAAAGATCCCCAGAGTGTTTCTAGGCTGACCACAAACATCTTGTAAAGACCTCGTTTCAGTACAAGAAAACAGGCACTTAATTAAGAATTCCTGGCAGTAACCATCCTCATGTGTCACCTGAATCCACCTAACCTGCTAGCATGTCCTTCAGACAGCAACCGGTCTGAGGGTCCTTCAGAAGCACATTGACGACATCATAAAGTTTGTGTTCGTATGCCAGCTTGTAATACAAGTAGACATCTTCACAGTATGTGAGTAACTTCTTCAGGTTTTTCAGAACAAATTCTGTAGGCTGATGATGTTTACATCTGAACAGAGAAGGAATAATGTACAAGTTTAAGATACTGTATCTTAAGCGAGGGCTATAAGCTCTGGTACTTATCACTACCTAAATACCTAAAGAACGTGCTTGAGTCTAGGAAATCAGACTAGTATTAGGGTACCAGTATAGCCCTCGCTATCAGTGCTTGATAACAATGAAGTTTCATTAAAAATGAGTATCTCAATGCAGGCCTTAATTTCCTGCTCCAAAGGGATCTTCTGATGTTTAGTGTTTTTGGCACCTCAGGCCGGCTGAGTAGCTCTCCTCCCATTTTGGGTACAGAACATAAGTAAGCTATTCCCATTCCTCTGCATACATCTGATAAAAGATCTTATCCCTCTGGATAGTCTTGACATCTCTTTGCTATCTAAAGCCAAGGGTTAGACATGTTATACCTATACTTAGCTATAAAATTCTTAAAACCCGTGCCTGATAGCAAAGCAGAGGCATTTTAATACTTACTTTATTGAAATCTCTTCAAATATACTGGGTCTTAATAACCTTTGCTGCTTAAATTCTTCCAAGTAATTAAAGTCTCCTTTAAGAATCACTTGTTGATACAGAATTTCAGCCCAGTCAGGAACAAAGTCATAGGCCTCTGCCACAATGGAAGCCTGAAAAGGGTGGAGGGGAGGAAGGGAACACCATTAAAGGCAAAAGATTCTAGAAAGCAGCTTGACACTGCGCGCTCAGCGAGTGTGGTCGCAGCCGACGACATTCAGGGCTGGTGCGAAGTTCGATATTACCCTTCCCCTGACACCCCATTCTAATCTTCACAATGAGTTAAAAGAACTGACGAAGAATATTTCTCTCACTCAGCTCTGTTCAGTGAAAGGGCTGATTTCCTGATAACTATCCCTCCTTGTTAAAGGGCTGGAACCGGCCTCCCCAAAGCCCTGGCTTTTTATGCTATCCCGAAAGCGCACACATTCTGGAAACGGGCTCAGAGGTGCTCACGGGACCACGAGCAGGGATGTATGTTCCCCTGAACCTCAACTGTCAAAGTGCAAAGGCTTAACGGTGTGGAGAAAGGGGGACGGCATGCTGCCTCGCTGGTCTCCAGCCTCTGCCCAGACAACATGCTGGGCACCATCGTGCAGAGGTGGCTGGCTGGGTCGGGCTGCAGAGGCAGGGCTGGCCGACCTGTGAGCCCCCAGGGAAGCCGCGCAGCCTCTGGGCCCTGGGACGGGCGCCAGGGGAGACGAGGCCGGCAGTACTGCTGGGTCTTCGCGCTCACCTGGTAGAACCGAGGCAGGGCCGTGATACAGTCCATCAGCCTGTGGTGGCTGAGGTTGATGAGCATTGTGTTCTGGCCAGTGTTCAGAAAGTGGATCTGCAGCGTTAGCAACTTGGTGAGCCGCCTACAGCGCAGGGCCTGGCGCACGCAGGAGTCCTGAGGGCGGAGGGCGGCACAGATAAGACTTTGTGACGTCTCCGCTATGACCCCTCCAGCAGCGGAACAAAATTACTCCTCCTGCAACAAACACCAAGCCCCAAGGCCAGTCTGGCTAAGGCTCCCTCCCGGTTACCTTGGTGTAACTCTCTGCTGCGTCCAGCATCAGAGTCAGGGCCTTCAGCAGCAGCTGCTTCAGTCGCTGCCCATCCTTGACGTGGTCCTCTGCAGGGAGTGGAGTGAACGTGCATGCGTCTGGCTCCCAGAGCGGGCGACTCTCTCCCCACTTAGAAGCAGCAGGGGCTGCAGACTCAGCCCAGCTTGCGCCCACAGGGAGGCAGCTGTGTCTCACTCAGGTGAAGTGGGACCGGCGCACTCCCTCCCCCTACACACGCCAGAGTGGGATTCACTGCCCAGTCTGGTTCACTCCTCTCTGAAGCGTCCTGGCAGGCGTCCACAGCCTCAGCATACAATGGTTCCTGACAGACGACACCTCTGGACGCACGGGCTACAAGAGGGGTAAATGCCTTCCGAGCCCCCTTCCGCCTCCGGTCTGCCCCGCTGGGACCCACTGGATGAATGTCAAGAAAGCTGAGGTGGGTGTTGAGTCTCCTGGTTTCTTGCCGGTCTTAGCCCTGAGACCCCTCCCTGGCCAGCGGCATTGCCCTGGGGGTGCTGCTGTGACCTCTGCTTACCCCAGGGCTGAGACTCGATCAGTTTCAGCTGGATGCAGGCGGCTGCCTCGTGGTTCTCGCCAATCTCCCGGCACATGCTGAAGCACAGTGCGATCATGTTGTGCTTCTCGCTGTCCCCGGGGCGGCAGCGCTTGATGTAGTCCAGCAGGGCCGTCTTCAGGGTGCCACTCTGCCCAGAAAAACAGGGTTTACCAAGGCCTCAACCAGGCACTGCAGAGCAGGGAGAGCTGACCTAGTCCTTCGCTTCTGACAGTTCCTCAAAAACTCCCAAGGAAAAGGAAAAGAGAGGCACAAATGAAGACATGTTTATGCTATCCTGTTTGCTGTATAAGCAAACGGGCACATCCTCTCTGCTGGCTGAGAGTGTGAACCCTTAAGACCTGTCAGGAAAAGCCTTAACAATGTGTATACATGCATGAGCCTTCACAACGCCACTCTAAATTCTGTCCCTCAAGAAGCAAACAGAGGAAAGTGCTAAGATGGTTATAACAAGGATATTTGATAACAAACAATTAGAAATAATCCAGATGGCCCAAAAAAGGCTACTGTAGCCGTTAAAACCAACGGTGACTTGAAAACTAAGAAATTCAGGCTATTCCCTATCTGCACGGCGTGGCCCAAGTTTAGTGAAGCATGTACACGTTCTCACACACGTAAGCATGCGTGCACACATGCCTGTGGGCATGTGTGGAAACCAAGGGCCTGTACCACACTGTCAGCAGTGACTATCTACAGCAGCTAGACACACAAGGCTTCTTCCGTGTTCTGTTTCCCAAGTGTTTGCTTTCGTTTCAAACGGAAAACTTCACAGATTCCTGGGTCAGCCCTGCGCAGGGGTCATGCTAAATCTCTGTACCATTCCAGTTCTTAGTATATGTGCCGCTGAAGTAAGCAAATGTCTTAAAATGCACTACTTTCATAATTGGAAACAGTTATTAAAAGAATGCTTCAATGCAGAAACAAAAATGCCTCAAAAACAATTTTAAAAGTCCTGAAAGGTATCCCTTGCTCCTTTCAACTGGACTGGTGTGTCCTGAAAGCAGCTCAACGCTGAGGCAGGTTTTTCTGCTTCTCTTAATGCTTCTTGTTAACTCAGAAAAGCAGGCTGCTTCCTACCCGCACAACATTTAGAAAAACATGTCTCTCAATCCTGCTCGGCTGGCCCAAGTTTTCAGATAACAAAGTGTACCTAGGTTTTAATTTCTGTGGCCCTGCTACACAGCACGCGGGATCGTCGTTCCCTAATCAGGGATCACACCTGCGCCCCCTGTACTGGAAGCAGTGTCCTAAGCCACTGCACTGCCCAGGAAGTCCCACAGGGAGGTGAAATGGGTGGCAGACTTGGGAACAGGCTCTCAGGTGCATGCCTGGTGCCATACACATGCCTCAGACACACAGCTTGTCTAAGGACAGACAAGAACCAGAGGGCCAAGGCCTGGCGAGTCAGGGCTTTGCTTCCCAGCCTCCTTCCTGGTCATCGTAAGCAGCTCCACAGCTTTCTAGGCCCAGAGCTTGGCACCCACGTCTGAACAGCTCTTAGAACACTTTCATGCTCCCGTGAAAACTCTCCACTCTAAGGGCCCAGGGAGGTCAATCAGGGGAGGGAGGGCTTTTGCCCCTGCCAAAGCAGGCCTTGGGACAGTTAAATGAGGAGACTTGCTCGTCATCATTCTGCATCTATCAGCACATCTGTGACCTGGCTGGAGTTCTGGAACCTCATTCTACTGGTTTTGGTGTTACGTCTGTGGGAGGTCCTTAGTCCTCATCTTCCATGTCCCGGAAGTCCACCCTGGTTGGGGTCATTCCTGAGAAAGCCTGAGGCTCCCGAGTCGGGAACAGCAGCTCCGGGACTCTGTGCACCTACAGGGTCCAGCTTCTTCCTCAGGAGCATCTCAAAGCGGTGGTTTTCGCGCAGCAAGTCGAGTACGTGTGTCATCTCCCTGTACCTTCCGATGCCGGTGAGCAGGCGCACCTGCAGAGACAGATGACAGCTTGCATCAGCACTGCTTGGCCTTCTCTGAGCCAGACCCCCCTCCTCAACAGCTAGGCTAAGCGCTTTCACATACCAGGCTCCAGCGGGGACCAGGGTTAATGGCCAGGCGGCCAGGCTTCCCTCCTTTCCTCCTGCCTGTCTCCCCTCGTCCCGGTCCCACGTACTCAACAGGGGCCTTCTCTGCAGAATTCAGACGTGCTAGTCGCTGGCTGTCCCCTCCTCTGCTGTCTAAACACGACTATCGCGTGCTAAAGGACCATCCTCCTGGGCAGGCACCCTTCTGTCCCCACACTCCTAATTACAGCACCCAACGGCTTGCTCAGCCCACTTGGGTCAATTTCAAGCCTACAGAATTTGCGGAAGTACGGCAAGCTTGAGCTGTCAGCTTTCAATTCACATCTGAGAGGCGGGTCTGAACCTTGTTTTGTGGGGAAGACGACTGTGGTCTTAGCCCTCTGGAGAAGCTAACGACCTGGGGTGAATCGGTGCGACAGCCTGGAGCATGGCAGGGGTCCTCTCTCATTTCTGCTCCTTTGGCGCGCTCTTGGATTCTGATAGAAGCCAAAACCTGGAGCAGAAGGTTGAGCTGCCCAGCCAGCTACCACATAGGGAGCGGTATCCAGACAGGCAGATTCCCTAAGAGACATCAGCTCTGAGACGGCCTCCAGCCCACCTGCCTGTCAAAGGTGATCTCAGGCTGGGGGCAAAGGTCAGGGGTGACTTACCACCAGCCCGTACTCCTCACTGGGGGCCAAGTGGTTGTCGGTGAGCAGCCGGGCGGCCTGTAGGACGCGCATGATGCCCTCCATGTGGCATGTCAGCGTGAAGCACTGATGAGCCAGGATCAGCAGCTCTGTGGCTGGGTGGGGGGGGCACGCGTTAAGGCAGGACTGTCCACTCCGGCTACCCGGTGTCCTGCTCTGCACCTGGCTGGAGGGTGATGGGGCCTTCTGGAGAAGGCCCTCTCACCAGTCCCTGAGATGCCTGGCCGCACCAGTTCCAGCTCTGGGACAGCCCCTTGACGAAGTCAGCTTTTCTCTCAGTGATGGCACAGGGTTAACTCTCCTCAGAGACAGTCCACATATAGTGACAGCACTTCTAAAAGTCTACAACAGCGAGAACAAAGGCTCCTAGCTTTCTAAAGACAGAGAGACTTCCTTCACGCAGATCGATGGAGTGCCTGCCAACACGAGTCTGAGGGCATTCTCTGCAGCTCAGTGGGGCGTCAGGGCCTGATCAAGTGCTATCTGATGCTTGGTCCTTCTATGGACTTTTCCGATTAAGATTTGATGACACAAATTTAAAACTACACACAATCACTATGGACACAATTGAAAGGGAAAGAGAAAAGTTATCCGTGGTGCTGGAAGCCAGAAGCGGGGTTCCCAGCCTTGACACACACTGCGCTGAGTGCGCACAGGGCCCTCCCCAGACCCGCTCACTCCCAGTCCTTCGGGCCCTGGTGCGCACATTTCCTCTCCAAACCCTTCCTGACGCCGCCGGTCTCCTTCCTGTGTCTAACGCCCCGGGTCTGCGGGCCCCAGGGCTGCGGTTTAGCTGGTTCGCCACAGTCCTGGTTTCTCGAGTGACTGGCACACACCCAGTGCTCAGCAGATATTCCTGGACTGACAGGGGCTGCGGAATCTCTGGTTTCCTGGCTGTCCGTACGGCTGCCAGGATCTCGGTTCCCTGACTGAACCTGGGCCTGCGGCAGTGAAGGCAAGTTCACTGGTCTGCCAGGGAATTCCCAGAGGTTATCTTAAAAATAAAACTGTTCAACCTCTTAAAATCTCACTTGTTCACTAAACATCAGTAAGACGCCCCCCCCCCACCTTTTTTTTTTTTGCATATCAGATTTGCAGAGTATAATGTTCCCTGGTGGCTCAAACATAAACAATCTGCCTAAGATATAGGAGACCCAGGTTCCATCCCTGGGTTGGGAAGATCCCCTGGAGGAGTGGCAACCCACTCCAGTGTTCTTGCTGGAGAATCCTGTGGACAGAGGAGCCTGGAGGGCTACAGTCCATGTGCTCGTCACTTGTCGAACATGACTGAGTGACTAACACTTTCCCTTTCAGTGCATCCCAGGAAATGATACTCTCACACACTGCTTAAGCGGGAGAAGTAAATTTTTCTTCTCTAAAGTAAATTTGGCAATATATATATTTTATATTTTATGTATAGACATTACTTTGCCAACAAAGGTCTGTCTACTCAAAGCTATGGTTTTTCCAGTAGTTGTGTATGGGTGTGAGAGTTGGATTATAAAGAAAGCTGCTGCTGCTAAGTCGCTTCAGTCATGTCCGACTCTCCCACCGACAGCAGCCCACCAGGCTCCTCTGGATTCTCTAGGCAAGAACACTGGAGTGGGTTGCCATTTCCTTCTCCAGTGCATGAAAGTGAAAAGTGAAAGTGAAGTCGCTCAGTCACGCCCGACTCTTAGCGACCCCGTGGACTGCAGCCCACCAGGCTCCTCCATCCATGGGATTCTTCAGGCAAGAGAACTGGAGTGGGCTGCCATTTGAAGAATTGATGCTTTTGAACTGTGTTGTTGGAGAAGACTTTTTTTTTTAAATGTCTTCCTTATTTTACCTGTTTTTCTTTCCACCCATGGCATTTATCCTGTTTGGACGGCAAGGAGATCCAACCAATCCATCCTAAAGGAGATCAGTCCTGGGTGTTCACTGGAAGGACTGATGCTGAAGCTGAAACTCCAATACATTGGCCACCTGATGCAAAGAGTTGACTCACTGGAAAAGACCCTGATGCTGGGAGGGATTGGGGGCAGGAGGAGAAGGGGACGACAGAAGTTGAGATGGCTGGACGTCATCACTGACTTGATGGACATGAGTTTCAGCAAACTCCGGGAGTTGGTGACGGACAGGGAGGCCTGGTGTGCTGCAGTCCATGGGGTCGCAAAGAGCTGGACATGATGGAGGGATTGGGGGCAGGAGGAGAAGGGGACGACAGAAGTTGAGATGGCTGGACGTCATCACTGACTTGATGGACATGAGTTTCAGCAAACTCCGGGAGTTGGTGACGGACAGGGAGGCCTGGTGTGCTGCAGTCCATGGGGTCGCAAAGAGCTGGACATGACTGAATGACTGAACTGAAACCTTTAACAACGGGCATACTCCCGAATTAGGAATTTTTCTTATAGAAGTAATCATGGATGTGCACACAGACTGCCTGTGAGCATGCCTGTCAGTGTTCAAAGCATCAGAAGCCACTGTAAGCAATCTGCAGGTCCTGTAACAGGGTCACCTTTTAACATTACATGCAAAAGAAATACTGTTTTAACTGCTAAAAAATTATGTAGAATAGTCAGTGTCATGGAAAGATATTAATGATAGCACATTCATAATTATTAGTATCCACAGTATAATGCCATTAATCTATGGACTTGCACGGAAAAAAGATGAGAGGGGCACACACTACTGAGAGTCCAGCAACACGAAAATGGGCAGACTTTGAAGCCACACAGTGTTCAGATACCAGCTATATCACATACTAAGTTATAAATAATCAACTTCTCTAAAGTTTCAGTTTCCTTCTTCTAAAATGGGGACAATAATAGCCATTTTGCAGGGTAAGAATGAAATAAGCTAAATATACAAAATGGGGAAAGGTTGCTTTTTGGCGTGATTTTAAGTTCTGGGCTGCACTTCCATATATATACTTTCTAACTTTTCTTCAGTGGACTTATGGCTTTCCACTAAGAACTTATAAACAATCGGGGAGAAGGAGGGATCCAGACAAGGATCAAGGATCCAAACGGAAGACTTCTCAGTGACCTGCTCGGGCCCGAATCACGTAAGATGGCCAACAACTTACTGCAAGACAGCTCCCCGTGGGGAACAGAGGAGATCTTCTCCAACAGCTTCACGCCCACCAAGGTGCGGTCCGGACACAGAGCGGTCAGCTCAAGAAATGTCCGGCTTTCCTCTGCTGGGCTGAACACCTGCCTGTGTCCTGTACAGAAAGATGTGGAGAAAGGCGCTGGTTTTACTGTGAGAGAGATCAGAGGAAGACAGGAGCTCCAGGGCAGGAGGCCACCGTGTAGGCCTGGGCCCAGGAGGCCATGCCGAGGGAGCTGCCCGGGAGGCCGTCCTCCGGCGCTGCAGGCGAGGTGCCCGCGCACGGGGCAGCAGGGGCACCGCCACTCTAAACACGACCCTAAAGCGGGGAACAAGAAGCAACAGTGGGGAAAGCAACGCAGGGCCCCCGGTGTCCAGTGCTTAGGAAGCCACCTCGCGCTGCAGCGGACGCCGGTCTGAGCCCCGGTCCTGGGGGACACCACGTGCCAGGCGGCAGCTAAGCCTGTGTACGCGTCCCGGCTGCTGAGTCACGATACCGAAGCCCGTGCTCCGCAACAAGAGAAAGGCCACCACGCAGGGGAGCCCGCACTCCCCGGCCAGAGGAGACCTCATGCTCTGCAGCTAGAAGCAGCCCGCACGCAGCAGTGCAGACCCAACTCGGCCAAAGATAAACAAGTAAATACGTATTTTTAAATGAGGAAAGAGACGCCGTGTGTTCAAGTGCAACCTGGCACCTTGCCAGGACAGCATGCAGGACGTGTACATGAACAGGCATCAGATCCTCATGTGGCAGCTGGAGAGAGCGGTCTGAAAGGCCAGGGAGGCCTGTGGCCAGGATGAACATGCATCAGACCCTTATGTGGCAGCTGGAGAGTGGTCTGAAAGGCCAGGGAGGCCTGGGGCCAGGGTACCTGTTCCCTCCGACGGCGTAAGCAGCTCCCGGGCCACCTCTTCAGCCACAAGTTCAGCCACTGTGTCTGGCCTGAGGCCCTGGGTGCTGATGAAGGCTTGAGCTCGCGGGCACCGATTAGGCTGCCGAGAGGCCAAGATGGCCCGGAGCACGGCCTCACCATCCTGGGCAGCGACGTCTGCGTAGGAACAGCCCAGCTCCTGAGAGGAAGGCAACCCACGCCATCATGAGGGGCCAGCGGAAGCCGGCAGACCACCACCCTTCCCGGAATCTGACGTGCACAGACGCCATGGTTTTCTGAGCTTCAGGATCCCTCACCCTGAGCCGGAAGCTTACAAGAAGGAAACCTGTTTTTCGAGTCCCTTCTATCACTTTGCCAGTGAGCTGAATCCAAGCAAAAGAAAGGTCTGTCTTCAGAGATCATCAGGTGACTCGCTCTCTCTCACTGAACACTGAGCTTTTCAAACATCATGAAACCTAAATAAAAGGCAGAGCCCTTCTTTATTGTTCCCGTGGCGGCAGGAAATCTTAATTTCCAAAGACGTCTCTGCACTCTGTCCAAGACAGGGCTTTCAGCACTCGGCTAGCTTTCTCTCACGCTCTTCCACTGCATTTAGAATGAAATCTTTTTCTCCCTCAATCAGCACAAAGCCAAAACAACTGCTGGCTGCTCTGGCTCCTGTCTTTACATTCAGGTCTATTTTAAAAACTTGAAATTTTGGGCTCTGTCCCACACGGCGAGCCCCCCTCTATGGTTCAAGGGGTGGATTTACAGAGGCCAGGACACCAAGAGCTCTCCCTCCAGGTCAGGGTCGTCACTGACGAGCTGACAGGGCAACGTCCCAACTGCCCCCCGGCCCCCCGAGGCAGCTCCCCGTGGAGGCCCCGCTGGCGCGCACCTTGGCGAGCTCATAGAGACAGAGGACCTGCCGGCAGCAGCTCTTCCCGTGGAGGCACTTGCTTGTCAGAGCTTCCAGGTTCGTCACCACTTCATCCGCGGGGGGCAGCGTCACCAACGACCGGCTGTCCAGGCTGGAAGCTGGAAGCAAGCAGAGGTCTGTGCGGGGCTTTCAAGGCCTCTCCCCAGCCCCCTCGACTCTGCCTCTCTGCTCACAGCTTCCTTCACTGCACCCTTTTGACGCCCCTGGGTCTGGGACCACTTCTAACAGGGCTCACACCCCACTTACCCTTCTGTCAACTGCCTTCTTCCAGGAAATCCCAGCCCAGGATACTCTGAAGGTCTCAGAGGCTAAAAGACTCAAAGCCACCTAACACACACACTAGAGACCCTCAAAGACACCCCAGGACACCCCCGACACACTCCCTCCCAGCTCCCCTCCTATCGAGTCATGACAGGTCTGCTTGACTGGATCTCGGAATAACTCCGTGGTGACCACCTGGCGTCCAGCCTGCACCCCATGCATCTAAGAGGCTGTCCCTATCCCCTGCTGCCAGTCTCCCTGCTCCTCCAGTTTAGCCTTGCAAACCTGGTGCCCTCTGCATTATAAAATACAGATCAAAAAAAGCAAGGCTCCTCTGGGTAGAGATCTTAAAGGCACAGTAAAAGTGAAAGCCATTCCTGGCTTCTCTTAAAAATAATTAAAAAAAAAAAATAATAAAACTTCCATTTAATAAAGGGCTTCCTATTAGGGGGAAAAAGTAGGAAAGACTATTTACATGACACTGCTCCTAATAGCAAAAACAAAACTGAAAAATTTTAAGTCAGTGACTCATCGTTAAAAAAATCATATATATTCATACATTGCTCTGCAGCCACTGGAAGGACGAGGCTCACCTCTCTGTACTGACAGCACGCATGTCCGTGCACGCGTGCAAGCCCACACACAGAAAACGATGCATGCCACGCAAGTACAAGAGGTTATCCTGGGGAAGTCGGTGGGGGTGGTGTTGAGCGGGTAGATAACTTTTAGTTTTCTACTTTACGCACTTCTGTATTGTGTGATTTGTTACACTAAGAATATAATCCTTTTGTATTTAAGATATTACTTTAAAAAATATATACTTTAAACACAAAAAAATAAGAAGTAACTCAGACCATGTTATTCTTCTGCTTAAAATCCTTCACTAGGGCTTCCATTTCCAGGTCTCTCCCACTGAACTCAACATGAGACCTAGATCCAGGGCGTGGGGCACTCTAGGAAGACTCTGGAAAGTAAGCAGTAGCAGGTGGGTTGAAGATGACCTGCACTTCCATTGTCTCCCTGCTAGTAACCTCCAGACTGAGGACAGTGCTGCCTGAAACCCAGAACCCATCACCGCGGCTCCCAGAGAAAAAGAGCACTTCAGGAGGCGTCCGCGAGAACAGGCTCAAGGAGTGGAAAGCGCCCATCATCTCTGGTCTCTGCTCTTAAGCAACCCCTTAGCTGTGGTGGGCAGGCTGCAGCGGCAGCTGGCAAGAGCCAAAATTCAGAGAGGGACCTTCTTTTCAGAACAGACGTGCTCTGCTCCTAAGCAGGCAGAATGAGTCCCTGCTCTTTTCTGCATTATCCTGTTGGCTGACCCAAGATGCAGCCAGTCAGGAAAGCGTATGACAGAACGGGGTAACTCCCAGCTTTGGCCGGAAGACTGAAAAGGGAAGCCTCAGGCAACCAGAAAGTGCCCGGGAGAGAGATTTAGGAAAGCAGCACATAAAGCTGTTCATAAACATCAGGGCTCATCCATTCCTGGGCTCTGCACTATGGATCTGGTCCTAACCAACAATCAAGACTCAGAGGAGTGAGTCAACAGACAGATCACTGCTCAGGCCACAGGCTGAGCACAGGATGGCACGCACAGGATGGTCTGAACAGCAGCACAAAGAAACGGAAGATGGCACAGCCCACACTAACGGGGGGGCACTTGTAGTCTGACCCTAACCAGGTCAACTGGCTGCTCTGAATATATCAACATTCTTCACAGGATTTAAACAAGATCCAACATCTCATAACATACCACTCAAAATGTCCAAGATACAACGCAAAATTAGTCAGCATACAAAAATACAGGACAAGCTCAACTCATGTAAGAAAAGAAATGCTGAAACTCAGCACTAAAACGATGTGACTGTTGAAATTACCTGAAAGACTTTAAAACGGCTACTACAAATGTTCCAAAAAGCAGTTACCAATGCTCACAACTTAAACAGAAAAACACAGTCTTAGCAAAGAAATAAAAGGTATACGGAATAAAAAGGAAATTTTAGAACTGAAATTTAAAAATCACAGAAATAAAAACTAACAGAACAGAAATGCCAGAGTCGGTGAAAATGAAGAGAGACGAATAGAGAAAGAAAAATTGAAAACGCTGAACAAAGCTTCAGAGACTTTTGAGACAATAACATTCTAAGATTCATGTCACTGGAGTCCCAGGAAGAGAGCAGTATGAGTATGGTGCTGAAAATTTTTTTAAAAATGATGTCTGAAAACTACCTAATGTGATAAACCTACACGCTTAAGAAGCTCAAACAGCACAACCCACGCCACCCCCTGGCCAACAATCAAACTGCTGAAGACAGAAAAAAAAAAGAAAAAAATCTTGAGAGCAACAGGAGAAAAATGCATCTATAGGGGAACAAAATGACTGCAGGTTATTCATCAAATACTACGTGGGTCCAAAAGGGAGTGGCGGAACATTTGTTAAGTGTGGAAAGAAAAGAACAGATGTTCTATATCCAGCAAAAAACAGCCTTCAGGGACTGAAGGAGTAATAGAGACATTCTCAGATGAACAAAAAACTGAGGAAGTAAGAAACTGAAGCACTCTGCTTCGAACAGATAACTCTAAAAAATTCCTAAGGAAGCCCTTCACCCAGAAGGAAAAAGGGACCGGACGGGAGCTCAGAGCATCAGGAACGAAGGGAGAGCAACACAGACTATAAGTGCCCGAACTCCCCTGGCAGCCCAGCGGATACAGGAGGGCACGAGGTCAATCCCTGGTCAGGAAACCAAGCTCCCACATGCCATGCGGCGTGGCCAACAGGTTAAGAAGAAGAAGAAAAAGAAAAAAACACTAAATATCTGAGTAAATATACTGATAATAAACTCTCAAGTTGGTTAAAACATACTTTTCAGTTGAAAACAAAAAATTTAGCACTGTTTGATGAAATTTTCAGTGTATGTAGGAGTTACATAATAAGGCAACTTGGACATAAAGGGAGAGAAGTGACGTGACCCACGAGGTTTCTGACCTTCAGCTGAGGTGAGAAGACATGATTTTAAGTAGACTGTGAAAAGTTACATGTGTTTAACGCAACCCTTAAAGCAACCAATAAAAAAAAAAACACGATGCAAAGCTATCTAGTCAAAATCCCAAATTAAAACGGAAGACTAAAAACTGTTAAAATAACCCAAAGGCAAGAAAAGAAGGTTTCCTCAAAACACACAAACTACCAAAACCCATCCAAGATAAAAAAAATAATAATAATAACCTGATTAGTCACATAACTATGAAATAGATTATAGTTTAAAATCTTCCAAAACAAACATCTCCAGGTTTAGATGGTTTTACTGCTAAATTATATTGAACATTTGAAGAAGAAATAACACCAATTCCATACAAAATTTTCCAGAAAATAGAAGAGGAGGGAAACTTTCCAACTCACGAAACTGGCATTACTCTGATCCAAAAACCAAAGAGAGTATAAAAGAGTACAGATCAATATTCTGCATGCACATAAATGTAAACATTCCCAACAAAGTAACCCTAACCCTAACCCTAGGAATACAAAAAGCTGGTTCAGGATTTTTAAAAAATCAATTAACGTAATCTACTGTATTACTGGGGCTTCCCAGGTGGTGCCAGTGATGAAGAATCTGCCTGCCAATGCAGGAGGTGTGGGGCATGGTTTCAGTCCCTGGATCAGGAAGATCCCCTGGAGGAGGACACGGCAACCCACTCCAGTATTCTTGCCTGAAGAACCCCCGTGGACAGAGGAGCCTGGTGAGCTGCAGTCCCTAGGGCTGCAAAGAGTCGGATACGACTCAAGCGACTTATCACACACACACGCACTGTACTACTGGTCTGCTGCTGCTGCTGCTAAGTCACTTCAGTCGTGTCCGACTCTGTGCGACCCCATAGACGGCAGCCCACCAGGCTCCCCCGTCCCTGGGATTCTCCAGGCAAGAACACTGGAGTGGGTTGCCATTTCCTTCTCCAATGCATGAAAGAGAAAAGTGAAAGTGAAGTCGCTCAGTCTGTCCGACTGTTAGCGACCCCATGGACTGCAGCCCACCAGGCTACCCCGTCCAGTGGATTTTCCAGGCAAGAGTACTGGGGTGGGGTGCCACTGCCTTCCCCGGTACTACTGGTCTAGAGAAGAGGAAAACACAATCATATCAATGGATGAAGAAAAGAGACAAAAGTCAACAATGATTCATGATAAAAACTCTCAGCAAATCAGGAACAGAACTTCCTCAGCATGACAAAGGTATCTTCAAAAATCCTAACCTAATACTTAATGATGAAGGCTGAATGCCTCCTCCCTAAGACCAGTAACAAGGCAAGGATGGAAGTCGTTGTTTGTACAATAAATCAAGAATAATTAATAAGATAAAGAGATTGGAGAGAAGGAAATAGAACCACCTCTATCTGCAGATATGACTGTCTTCACAGAAAATCCCAAGGAATCAACAAGAAAACTCTTAAGTGAGTTTAGCAAGATCACAGAATTTAAGCTTAATGTAAAAAATCAACCATAATTCTAAATGTGCTCATGTACATACAACTGGAAACATGATTATTTACAGAGTGAATTTCAGTGAATTGTAAATCAGACAGATTCCCTCTAATCTTGCTACACAGCTAGTTAAAAATACAGGTGTTTCTACCTCACTGAGTAGTTAATTACCTAGTTTATGGACTATCCTTAACTTAGTGTAACTGGTGTGTCAAAAGTCTCTTTCTACCTGGAGAGAATGCCTTCCAGGAGGCGGCAGCATGACCTTCACTTACTGCTCTGGACTTTCCTTAGCGGGACGCCAGCTCCCTCTTCTTCCTCAGGAAGCTCAGCACTTCCTAAGAGCGCGAGGATCTCCGGGCGCAGGTCATCCACACCAGCCTCCCCTGAAGCCAGCGCCCTGCAGTGCAGCACCAAGGCAACGTCTTGGTGATAGAAACGAAAATACCGGCACACTCGGCTTGCTTCGTGCACACAGCCGTCATCCAGCAGGCGCCCGATCAAACAGTTTAGGGACGCCCGCTCCTTCCAGTCCAGTTCACTGTCGCACATGTCTCTGGATGGAAGGCCAGTGAGTTCTAAGTATTTTGATGTGTTCAGAACAGCCAACTTAGAGAACGAAAACTCACTGGCTAAGCCATCAAAGGAAAGGTCACCTCCAGCTGAGGCCTGCTGAGGCGCCCTGGGCCCTCCTTCCTCCTGGCTCCCCCTGAGGGTGTGCTGGGCGACTCGGCAGAGCCAGATCTGCTTCTCCAGGCCCTCCAGGTCCTCCAAAGGCACCGGGTCCTCCCGGGCGAGCCAGTGCCCTGCCAGTGTGAGCAGCAGGTGGCGCTCCTCGGCGCTGCTGGGGGCCCCTGGGGCGGGGCACACACCTGCCCACAGGGCCTGGGCTGAGAAAAAAGCTGCTGCTGCTCGGCTGGAAATGGGATTTTCCTTAAAATTCTCATGACATTTTTTCCAGAAGCCAATCCGAGCTTGTTTCAGGGACCACTGGCCAACTTGCTGTAAGGTCTGCATCTCCTGTGTTACCTGTGAAATTGAGCAAAGCAGCCCTTAGCTTTTCCTAGACAGAGAAGTATCATGGATGTTAATGCTCCCTACTTGTAAGAATCCAAATCAAACTAGAGAACGTGAGACTTGGCTACAGATGATCCTGGAAGTTTTATCTGTAAAGCTAAAATATGAAAAACAATTCTAAATTTATCTAATTGAATGAAGTTCAAGAGGAAGCCACGCTATATTTAATTCTATTCAATATAGTTGAAGCAAGTCCTGTAAGCTAACTTGATATTAAAGCAAACATTCCTCAAAAATGGGCATTGCTCATCCATTTCTGAAAGTAATCTGTGTGTCAAAAGTGAAAAAGTATCATCTCTGATAAGTCACATATCTCAATGAATTCTCCAAATAATGCTGGTTCAAAAAGCTCAGTTTTTAAATAACTTAAAGACCGATGATACCTCTTCAATCACCAAGTCGTCCACAGGCAGCCCAGCTAGTTCTGCTACCCTCCTGGCCAAAGCAAAGTGTCCGTCTGTCTCCAGTTTTTCCAAAACTGACCTACATTCACGCTGAAAACTCTCAAGGCTGTAGCTAGTAATAACTGCACGATTAATGGCTATGGATGTATCCTTCAAAATCTGACTAAGGACACACAGCTTCTTCACATCTGGACCTGTGCCAAACAGAAGCAGACATAAGCATTAAAATAAAATGAAATATTAAAAAATAGAAGCAAAATACTGATATGGCCATTTCAAGAGCAACTAAATATGAGGGAAGAATGTATATATTTTACCTAATAATGTGCTTAAAGGGAAAACAACCACCTATTTCTCTAGTCTGCTTGGCTGGCAGAGGAAGCCCAAGGCAGCTCCTATACAGTAAGAACTGTTAGGGTTAGGGTTAGGGTTAGCACATCGACTCCACCTATAAACCTGGCTTTACACACCAGGCAGAAGCTGATGGCCTCCTACGTAGTAGCAACTCAGTTAGCCTTGGGAGGCTTTGGCCTTTCAGGTTAGTTCCATCTTTTTCCAGTTTTTTCTCCCTTAAATTTCTTTTTATGATTGTTCACTCCTTCATTTATGCTAAGCATCATGTGGATCAACATACATAACCTGCAGGACAGCTAAGCAACAGCCAGAACGCTAATGTTCCCCAGCATCCGAAACGGAGCCCCGCGTGCTCCCCCAGACAGCTGTCTAACGCGGCCCAAGGAGACCCAGCTAAGCACTCCCTGATGGCCCCAGGAAATTTTAATCCAACGATAACTGACTTGCAATATTACATCAGTTTCAGTGTACAACATAGTGATTCGCTATTTTTTTAACCTTTATCATTTAAGTTCTTTTGTTTAGTTAGTTATTTTTGGCTGTGCCATATCTCTGTTGCCACATGGGCTCTCCTCTAGTTGCGGCAAGCAGGGTCTTCTCTGGGCTGTGGGGCGCCCGAGGTGGCCTCTCTCCTACATGAGCAGATGCTTTAGGGTGTGCGGGCTTCAGAAGCTGTGGCTCAACAGTCGTGGTGCACGGGCTTAGCTGCTCTGCAGCATGTGGGATCTTCCTGGATCAGGGATCGAACCCATCTCTCCTGCACTGGCAGGCGGATTCTTTACCAGTGAATCACTAGGGAAGCCCCTGACATTTCTGAACATTACACAATAATTACCACGATACATCCAGTAACTATCTGCCACCACACAAAGTTTATACACTTTTACTGACCACGCTCCCTAAGCTGTCCAGGGCCTCCTGTGGCTCATTTCCTTTGTCTCCGGGTGTGTGCCTCTCGACCCTCTTCTCACTCTGCCCAACCCTCACCCTCCTCCCTCCGGCAACCACCAGTCTGCTTTCGGTGCCTGTGAGCCCGCTTCTGTTTTGCTCTGCTTGTTCGTTCACTCTTCAGACTCCAAATGTAAGTGAAATGATGCAATATTTATCTGCCCTAGAAATTCTTATCCTGAACAACCCTAGGAATTCTCTGCCAATAATTTATGTGGTTTGGTTTGTGCCTACTCTAAGATAGAGTAACACAAAGCCTCCGTCTGCCCTGTGATAAAGGAGGGGCATGCAAAACACTCCACAGGGCCTGCTCCCCCTGCCACCTGCTGGGCTGTGCTGGGAGGTAGCTAACTCCAGGGACAAAGATACCTTGTGTAATACCCACCAGTACGGGTGTGCTGGCTTTCTGTGCTGGCATAATATATAATGCAAGTTTTTAAAAAAATACATGGTATACACATAAAAATATTAAACAAAAACTAACAATGTAATTATGTGAATAAGTCATTATGGTAATGGTTAACAACACTGACAATCTTTGTAATCTTTTAAGATATGGTACTTTGGCAAGAAAACAGGAAATTCCTTTCTGAAAAAAAGTTACTATACAACAGTGACAGTATACTAGAAGGATCTACGGTTTGGTCTACACGGTAATTGACAAGTAGCTCATATATAAGACATGTCGGAAACACCCCCTCTTTCCTTCAAGCCTGCACAGCCTGCAAGGCTGGCATGAAGCCCAGGTATTCCAGCACTGTTCTGTGCAAACGTGAGCTTCCAGCTGAACATCTGTGAGTTTAAATGTGATAAAATAATCCTGGGAGTGAAAAATACTAGAATCTAGTGTAAAAGAGTAACATTACCACTCAACAAAAACTTGAAATTCTCAAAAAGTAGAAAAGAAAATAAGGGAATACTAGTTTCACTCAATCAGCAATAAGCTGAGAGACTGCCAATGTCTAGAGGAATCTGCAAAAAATCAGCACAATTTGTCTCTTAAAACCTTCAAAATGAACTAGGCATTCCTGAAACAAGCTGTGACCTTGAGCAGGGGTGACACGTTAGGGTCACTTGTCAGAGAGCAGCAGAGGCAGGGCAGCACCCCGGCGTCAGCCAGGGGAGAGCCGGCTGTTTGCTCCGATCGGCGATGGCCGCACTGGCCGCCTTCCGCCCTGCTGTGCTCTTCTCAGTGCTTTAACCTCGGTTGAAGGTTCCTGTCACCTCTTCTTCACACCACGTTCTGGCCTCTAATGTTTCAGATCACATCCGTTTTAATTTCCTGAATGCGCTTCTAAACTATGTTCAAGATTAAGTATGCTAACTTCCAAGCAGCAACTTAAATGTTAGGACTGTCTTACCATCCGAGAAGAGATGCTCTATTCCAACAAGCAGCTGTAACAGCCTCCCCAGCTCATACTGGGTGCTACACTGCTGCAGCATGAGCTTCAAAAGAAAACCCACGTGCTCCTTCAGCCACGGCGCAGGGATGGCAGCAGGGACCCTCGTGGCTGCTGTCTCAAGCTACGAGAAAGAAGAGAGGGGTAAAGAAAGTGGTTTCACAGGAACAGCAAATCAAAAAAAATCTCCAAAACTTGAGAATCTCTAAAAAAGCCAAGGTCCCATCAAAGGCATCTCCCATCACAGAGGAGGGTGCTTCCTTCAGGCCCTTTCAGACAGCAGTAATTGGTATAGCAAATATAAGCCCTCTCTGCCAGCTCTGTAGTTTGTCTTTTGGTGGGAAATTCTACTGTAGAGAGCTATGTGTGTAAAAGTTAAAAAGGGGAGAGAGACCTTAAGATTGAACGGAGTGAAGCAATGCAAACACCCCCAAGACAGTGACTGCCAAACTTATAGCCCTGCAAGTGACTGTGAAACTAACCGACATGCTTCACTTGGCAGCTTCTTCAGAGAGGGTCTAAGCCTGCCTTGGCGTCCAGAAGATTTGAAATTCCCATGTGAAGACCTCTTAAAGAGACTTAACATTTCTGAGCTGGTTGTACTGGTGTGCTTATAGTTTACACTATCATTACAGAAGAATCTCAATTAGTAAGCCTGAAGCTTTGTCATTTCAATCAAATGCTATGAATGTTAATAGGAAGATGACCCCAAGCAGCAGCTGCACTAGGCCTGAATCAGAGTATTACTCCTTAGTGTTTATTTCCTTGATTCCCTACCTCTATTGCTCTGAGAAGAGGGTCTACAGCAGACAGATGATGGAACTGGTTAAAGGAAGAAACATATGGAAGAGCTGAGGCGAAGGCGGGGCAGCTGCACTCGGCCTTGGCAGGGGCTGAGGCAGGAGCAGACAGGCAAGAGTATGCCCCGGAGGACCAACGGGAACCCCTAGGAGTTAACGTGGGGGAAGCTCAGATGACCTTGCGTGTGATGATGCCTTTTTAAGATAAAATATCGAAGAAATAATCCATGAAAGGAATAACTGAAAAGCTGGACTTCAATAAAATTACAAACCTCTGCCCTACGAAAGACAGCGTCAAGAGGATCGGATGAAAACCCACAGCCTGGAAAAAACACGTGGAGCATACACAACTGGTCTTAAGGCAGTTACCCTTACACAAAGAGCTCGTAAAGCTACACAGAAAATAAACAACCCCATTTTAAAACAGATAGGCTACAGACCTTAATAGACACCTGACCAAAAACACACACAACTGGCTAATAAGCATTATGAGGAAAAGACCCCTACCCTATACCGTCAGGGAAACGCCAAGCGAGACAGCAGTGAGAGCCCACAGCAGGCCTACAAGCGTGGCCAAAGGCCTGCGGCTCTGCCCACACCAGAGGTTAGCGAGGACGTGGAGCCTCAGGGGCTCGCTCCCACTGCTGGTGGGAACGCAACACGGCACAGCTGCTGGGGAAGGCTGTTTGGCGGCCTCTCCCAAAGCTAGACATGCGCTCACCACATGACCCCAAACGAGCTGAAAACCCACGTCCACACGAAAACCTGCGCGTGCATGTTTAGAGCAGCTGTTCTGGCTGTAACTGCTAACCCTTGGGAGCAACCACGAAGTCCTGCAGTGGGTGAACGGACCGGTATATCCAGACAATCTGGTATTACTCTACACTAAACAAGCCACGAAAAAGACATAAAAGAAACTTAAATGTATGTTACTAAGTGAAAGAAGGCAATCTACAAAGGCTACATTCTGTACGGTTACAATTCACCGTATCCTGGAAAAGGCAACACCGTGCAGACAGTAAAAGCGACAGTGGCCGTCGGCGACGGGTCGGGAGGGATGAGCAGGGAGCACAGAGGAAGCAACGCTGTGCAACACTGCAGCCACGGGTTCAAGTCATTATACATTCGTCCAAACATATACCCAAAGAAGGTGCGCCAGGAGTGACCCAGGAAAACTGGGGTGACCACGATGCGTCAACGTAGGCTTATCCCTGGTAACAAATCATTTGGGCAAGCAGTACAGATAACAGGGGAGGCCACGCATGTGTGGGAGCAGGAGGTACATGAGAAATCTCTGTACATTCCTTTAATTCTGTTGTGAACCAAAACCGCTCTAAAAAATAAATTCTTTTTTAAGAAACTGTACGTGTGTGTAGAACAGCAGATTTCAGTTCAGTTCAGTTCAGTCGCTCAGTCGTGTCCGACTCTTTGCGACCCCATGAATCGCAGCACGCCAGGCCTCCCTGTCCATCACCAGCTCCAGGAGTTCACTCAGACTCACGTCCATCGAGTCCGTGATGTCATCCAGCCATCTCATCCTCGGTCGTCCCCTTCTCCTCCTGCCCCCAATCCCTCCCAGCATCAGAGTCTTTTCCAATGAGTCAACTCTTC
>SJYX01005821.1:232821-283755 GCA_006410675.1 Oreotragus oreotragus | reverse complement strand
GGGCTCCAAAATCACTGCAGATGGTGACTGCAGCCATGAAATTAAAAGACGCTTACTCTTTGGAAGGAAAGTTATGACCAACCTATAGACAGCGTATTGAAAAGCGGAGACATTACTTTGCCAGCAAAGGTCCGTCTAGTCAAGGCTTTGGTTTTTCCAGTGGTCATGTATGGATGTGAGAGTTGGACTGTGACGAAAGCTGGGCGCCGAAGAATTGATGCTTTTGAACTGTGATGTTGGAGAAGACTCTTGAGAGTCCCTTGGACTGCAAGGAGATCCAACCAGTCCATCCTAAAGGAGCTCAGTCCTGGGTCTTCATTGGAAGGACTGATGCTGAAGTTGAAACTCCAATACTATGGCCACTGATGTGAAGAGCTGACTCATTTGAAAAGACCCTGATGCTGGGAAAGATTGAGGGCAGGAGGAGAAGGGGACGACAGAGGATGAGATGGCTGGATGGCATCACCGACTCAATGGACATGGGTTTGGGTGGACTCTGGGAGTTGGTGATGGACAGGGAGGCCTGGTGTGCTGTGGTACATGGGGTGGCAGAGAGTCAGACACGATTGAGCAACTGAACTGAACTGACTGTTGCAAGCTCTACTCCCTTCAACTGAAGTGACTTTCAGGGGATTTAAAAGGCTGGTGCCCTTTTCAACCCTATCTTCTTTTTTGCTTTTTCCCTTGGGAGCCAGACATTAAAGATTAGGACATTAATGGGACAGTCCAGTGGTTAAGATTTTATATTTCCACTGCAGGGGACGTGGGTTCAATCCCTGGTTGGGGAACTGAACCTATGGCTGATTGATGGAGATGTATGGCAGAAACCAACACAAGAGTAAATTAACAAATCAATTTAAAACTACAGTATATGTCTTATTTAGATAAAAAAAGAAAAAAGAATATGGTATCTGGCAAAACTCCCCTTCAGAAGTGACAGAGAAATTAGGGTATTCTCAGATAAACAAAAGCTGGGAAATCTGGGACTACTAGGCATTGCAGAAAGTATTCAAGGGAGTCCTGCAAGGTAAAATAAAAGGACACTAGATACTACCTCAAAGCCAGGTGGAGAAATAAAGAGCTCAGTAAAAGTAAATATACGGCCAATTATAAAGCCAGTATTATTGCAGCAATAGCTTTTTGCTTTCTATATAGTTTAAGAGACCAATACATTTAAAGAAAAAAGAACAGCTATTAGTTTAAGCTAGTATTACTGTAACTTTGACCTGTAATCCCAAATCTTGTTTTCTTTATACTTTAAGAGACCAATGCTTTGAAAAGAAATACTAGTTTATGTTTCCAGGCACATAGTTTTGTGACACCAACAACCAGCAGGAGTGGGGTCAGTGCTGTGACGTAGCAGTCTGTCTGCTGCTGAAGTCAAACCTCTATAATTTGGGATGTTAAGTGTAACCCCCATAGTAATAACTAAGAAAACAGCTATAGAATAGACACAAACTGAAATGAGAAAGAAACTTAAACATTTTTCTACACAAAGAAATCAACTAAACACAAAAAGGGACACTCATGCCGGAGACCAGGGACACAGAAGCTGTAAGGCACACGGCAAACCAGCAGCACAGCAGAAGCCCTTCGCCGTCGGCAATCACTGCATACGTTACCAGATTAGACTCTCCCATCAAAGACAGAGAGGGGCAGACGGGATGAAAACGTGCAACCCAACTGATGTTGTCTCAGTTCAGTTCAGCTGCTCAGTCGTGTCCGACTCTCTGCCACCCCATGGACCACAGCACACCAGGCCTCCCTGTCCACCACCAGCTCCCGGAGTCCACCCAAACCCACGTCCATCGAGTCAGTGATGCCATCCAGCCGTCTCAGCCTCTGTCGTCCCCTTCTCCTCCTGCGCTCAGTCTTTCCCAGCATCAGGGTCTTTTCAAATGAGTCAGCTCTTCACATCAGGTGGCCAAAGTACTGGAGTTTCAGCCTCAACATCAGTCCTTCCAATGAAGACCCAGGACTAATCTCCTTTAGGATGGACTGGTTGGATCTCCTTGCAGTCCAAGGGACTCTCAAGAGCCTTCTCCAACACCACAGTTCAAAAGCATCAATTCTTCGGCGCTCAGCTTTCTTCACAGTCCAACTCTCACATCCATACATGACCACTGGAAAAACCAAAGCCTTGACTAGACGGACCTTTGCTGGCAAAGTCATGTCTCCGCTTTTCAATACGCTGTCTATAGGTTGGTCATAACTTTCCTTCCAAAGAGTAAGCGTCTTTTAATTTCATGGCTGCAGTCACCATCTGCAGTGATTTTGGAGCCCAAAAAAGTAAAGCCTGACACTGTTTCCACTGTTTCCCCATGTATTTGCCATGAAGTGATGGGACCGGATGCCAGGATCTTTGTTTTCTGAATGTTGAGCTTTAAGCCAACTTTTTCACTCTCCTCTTTCACTTTCATCAAGAGGCTCTTTAGTTTCTCTTCACTTTCTGCCATAAGGGTGGTGTCATCTGCATATCTGAGGTTATTGATATTTCTCCCAAGAATCTTGATTCCAGCTTGTGTTTCTTCCAGCCCAGCGTTTCTCATGATGTACTCTGCATGTAAGTTAAATAAGCAGGGTGACAGTATACAGCCCTGACGCACTCCTTTTCCTGTCTGGAGCCAGTCTGCTGCAACAAGAGGGGAGGTGAAATATCAGTGTCCGGGTGCCTCTTTATTTGCACTGTGGTCAGAGGCAGCAAACAGAGGTCCGATCTTTGAAAGACTCGAGGCTCTTTATGCCACCCCTGCTTGCTGTCTCCTCGACACAAGGTGCGTGCAGACTGCTCCAGGAATGTGTGCAAGCCGCCTTCCCGGTGGCTAGGAGTGAGGAATAGATAGCTGCCACTGTGCTAAGGGCCGAAATGGACCAAAATTATCCACAGTTTATGTCGCAAGTTTTCCTCGGGAAGTTGTAAGACTTTGGCAGACCCCAGAGTTCCAAGAGCTCCATGTTGCACAGATTCCGCCAGGTAATTGTCGTCTAGGTGACGAGACAGAATTCTGGTGTTTTAAATCTGCTGTAGAAGCTGAAGTTGAACGGTTTTATGAAGACCTACAAGACCTTGTAGAACTAACACCCATCCCAACCAGTAACGCTGAAGAAGCTGAAAAGCTGAATGGGTCTATGAAAAACCTACAAGACCTTTTGGAACCAACACCCTAAAAAAGATGTCCTTTTCATTATAGGGGACTGGAATGCAAAAGTAGGAAGTCAAGAAACACCTGGAGTAACAGGCAAATTTGGCCTGGGAATACGGAATGACGCAGGGCAAAGGCTAATAGAGTTTTGCCAAGAGAACACACTGGTCATAGCAAACACCCTCTTCTAACAACACAAGAGAAGACTCTACACATGGACATCACCAGATGGTCAACACCGAAATCAGACTGATTATATTTTTTGCAGCCAAAGATGGAGAAGCTCTATACAGTCAGCAAAAACAAGACCAGGAGCTGACTGTGGCTCAGATCATGAACTCCTTATTGCCAAAATCAGACTTAAATTGAAGAAAGCAGGGAAAACCACTAGGCTATTCAGGTATGACCTAAATCAAATCCCTTATGATTATACGGTGGAAGTGAGAAATAGATTTAAGGGCCTAGATCTGATAGATAGAGTGCCTGATGAACTATGGAATGAGGTTTGTGACATTGTACAGGAGACGGGGATCAAGACCATCCCCATGAAAAAGAAATGCAAAAAAAGCAAAATGGCTGTGTGAGGAGGCCTTACAAATAAGCTGTGAAAAGAAGAGAGGCGAAAAGCAAAGGAGAAAAGGAAAGATAAAAGCATCTGAATGCAGAGTTTCAAAGAATAGCAAGGAGAGATAAGAAAGCCTTCCTCAGGGATCAATGCAAAGAAAAAGAGGAAAACAACCGAATGGGAAAGACTAGTGATCTCTTCAAGATGAGCTTGATAAAGGACAGAAATCGTATACTGTCTACAAGAGCCTAATCTGAGATCCAAAGACACAGGCTGAAAGTGAAAAGATGGAAAGAGGTATTCTGTGCAAACAGTAAACGACCAAGAGGAGGTAGAGGCGGCTGTGCTAAGACCAGAACTGACCTCGGCCAGAAAGGCCGCCAGGTACACTGCAGGGCAGTCAGCACAGCAGGAAACCTAACAGCTATAGACACTGACACATCCAGTTAACAGCCCATCGAAACACGCGAAGCAGAGACTGACGGAACTGAAGGGAGCAGCAGAGCATTCTGCAAGAACAGGGGAGACTCCAGTACTGGCACACTCCATTTACTGTGCTGTGCTTCACAGGGCTCTGCAGAGATTGCGTGTTTTACAAATTGAAGGGTTATGGCAACTCTAAGCTGAGCAAGTCTAATCAGTGTCATTTTTCCAAAAGCACTAGCTTACTTTTTAATCCAGTAACATTTTGGTAATTATCACAATATTTCAAACTTTTAAATTATTATAATATGTTATAGTGATCTGTGATCTTTGATATTACTCTTACAAAAGGATTATTACTCACTGAAAGCTCAGATAATGGTCAGAATATTTTAGTAATAAACTTTAAAAATTAAGGTCTGTGAATATATATGAAACGGTAGTGAAAGTGTTAGTCACTCTGTCCTGTCCAACTCTTGGTGACCCCATGGACTATAGCCCGCCAGGCTCCTCTGTCCCTGGGATTCTCCAGGCAAGAATCATGGAGTGGGCTAGCTCCCATTCCCTTCTCCAGGGGACCTTCCCAAGAGAGACACAGCCACCACACACTACAGTGTGGACGCACCCTTCACACACACAAGAAGGCGAGAGCTACGCTCGCTTTCCCGCTGCTGTCTGGAGCTCAGCCTGCAGTATCTCCAAGGCATGCCTGTCCTCTGCTTGCAGGAATGAGCAGAACAAGCTGGCAGCAAACAAGTGAGGACACAGAGGACTCACATAAAACCAGCGCCCACAGAGCGCGCCACCCAACAGCAGCAAGACACATTCTTCTCAAGTCCACACGGCGTATTTTTCAGGAGAGAACATATATTAGACTGTAATTAAGTCTCAATAGGTTTTAAAAGGCAGATATCATATGAAGTATCTTCTCTGACAACAACGGGATGATGTATACGTCAGTAACAGAAGGAAAACTGGAACACTCACGAAACTATGGAAATCAAACAACTTTTAAAGACAGAAGGCTCAAATTACCAAAGAAAGCGGGGACATTAGTACCTATTCTACAGAAAGAATTATGAAGAGTACTATGAACAAGAGTACAGCAAAAAATTGGAAAACCGAGATGAAATGGACAAATTCCTAGAAACATAAAACCTACCAAGACTAAACCACAAAGAATTAGATAATCTGACCAAATCTCCTCGTAAGATTTAATCAGTAGTCAAAAAACTCCCAACCAAAACCAGTCTCTAACAAAGCAAAGTCATGGACCTGCTGGGTTTACTGGTGAATTCTACCAAACAATTAAAGAAGAACTGATACCAATCCTCCTCAAACTGTCCCAAAAATCTAGAGAAAACACTTCTCAACTTATTCTATGAAACCAGCATAAACTTGATACCAAAGACAGATAAAGACACTAAAAGAAAACTACAGACTAATCTCCCTTATAAACACCGATGCAAAAATCTTTAATACAAGTCTGGCAAAATGAATTCAGCAGCATATTAAAAGGATTACATACCACAGCCAAATGGAATTTATTTCTGGAATGCAAGAATGGTTCAAGGTTCAAAATTCAATGTACACATCACAGTTTTCAAACAGAATAAAGGGGAAAAAGACACGATCATCTCAATTGATGCAGAAAACGCATCTGACAAAAGTAAAACACGACTGCATGATAAGGAAGCACTCGGCAAACTAGGCGCAGAAGGGAACCAGACCTCACGCGTGGGCTTCCCTGGTGATCGAGTGGGCTGAGAGTCTGCCAGAGCAAGAGACACAGGTCCCGTCCCTGGTCCAGGAAGATCCCACATGCCACGGACAACTGAGCCTGTGCACCGCACTACTGAACGACCCACCGCTCCAGCTACTGAAGCCTGTGCGCCCTAGAGCCTGTCCTCTGCAAGGAGAAGCCCCTGCAAGGAGAAGCCGCACACCACCGCTAGACAGCAGCCCCTGCTGTCCCCGACTAGAGAAAGCTCCCATGCAGCACCGAAGACCCAGCACTGCCAGAAACACATAAATAAAACTTAAAAAAAAAAAAACAGAAAACCCTCATGTGAAAACCCACAGCAAGCATCATACTCGGTGTGCAAGGCTGAGAACATTCCCTCTAAGACCAGGAGCAAGCCAGGGGTGCCTGCTTCCCCCTTCTGCCCAACACATTTCGATGAGCCTGGCCAGAGTGCTTAGGCAAGAAAAGGAAATAAAAGGCTTACGAGAAGAAACACAACTATCTCTGTTTGCAGGTATGAACTTACACTGAAAACCCCAAAGACACTACCATAAAACTTAATAGTAAATGAGCAAAGTCGCAGGATACAAAGTCAACACCAAAAAATCAACTGCATTTCTATATACAAATAATGAGCAATCTGAAAAGGAACTTATAAAATGTTTCCATTTCCAATAGCATCAAAAATAGGACTTCCCTTCTGGTCCCATGGTTAAGACTTCCACTGTGGAGGGTGTGGGTCCAATCCCTTGTCAGAGAACTAAGATCCCACATGCCACATGGCACAGCCAAAAATAAAGAATAAAGGTACTCAGGAATCGAACTTAGCCAGTGAGGTAAAAGATCTGCACAGTGAAAACTACAAACCACCACTGAAAGTAATTAAAGGCATAAATAAATGGGAATACAGTCTATGGTTATAAATGGAAGGTCTACTATAGTTAACATATCATTACTATCCCCCAAATCTACAAATTCAATGTAATTCCTATCAAGATCCCCGTGATATTTTTTTAACAGAAAATTCTAAAATTACATGTAATCTCAAGGGACCCTGAAAAGCCAAAACAATCATGAAAAAAAAACTTAAAAAAAAAACGAGCGCATTCTTCCTGATTTCAAAACGTACTACAAAGCTACTACACTAACCAAAATAGCCACAGACAAGACATACAGGCCAATGGTTGAAAATGGAAAGTCCAGTAATGAGCCCTCACACACACGGTCCAGCTATATTTGCCAAGGGTGCCAAGACCATTTAATGAGGAAAGAACAGTCTTTTCAACAAAAGGTGTTGGGAAAGCTGGACATCCACAAGCAAGACAATGAAGTTGGACCCTTACCTAACAACATATACAAAAATTAACTCAAAACAAGACCAAGGACCTAAAAAAGTAACATCTAAAAAATTATAACTCTTAGAAGAAAACATAAGAGCTTCACAACACTGGATTTGGCAATAATTTCTTGGCTAAGATACCACATGCACAGGTAGCAAAAAAAAAAACACAACAAAACACCAAAACATGCAAATTGGACTTCATGAAAATTTAAGCAATTTTGTGCATCAAAAGACACTGTCAACAGAGTAAAAAGGCTACCCACAGAAAGGGAGAAAATATTTGCAAATCCTATGTATGATATGGGATTAATATCAGACTATGTAGAGAATTCCTAAAACTCAACAACCAAAACACAACTGAATTAAAAAATGGGCAAAGGACTTGAACAGATGTTTCTTCCAAGAAAATATGTAAGTGGCCAATAAGCACATGAAAAGATGTTCAGCATCACTAATCACTAGGGAAATGCAAGTCAAAAATACAATGAGATACCATTCTCACACCAATTAGGAGGACGACTATCAAAAAAACAGAGATCAGCAAGTGTCTAAGAGGCTGTGGAAAACTGGAAGCCTGTGTGCTGTTGGTGGCAATGGTATAGCTGCTATTGAAAATAGCAGGGCAGTTTCTCAAAATATCAAAAATAGAATTACCATTATCATCCAGCAATTACATTTCTAGGTAGATACCCAAACAAATTGGAAGCAAAGTCTCAAGATATTTGTACAGCACATTCACGGCAGTATTATTTGCAATAGCTAAAACATAGACGTTACCCCAACGTCTACTGATAGATGAACAGATTGGTATATAAATACAATGGAATATTATATTTATTATAGCACCAAAAAGGAAGGACATTCTGACACATGTTACAACACAGATGAACCTCGAGGATCTCAGGTTTAGTGAAATAAGCAAAAGTCAGAAGAAGAAAAGTACTGTGACTCCACTGCCACGAGGGGCCGCAGTCACAATCATAAAACCAGAAAGCAGAATGGCGACTGACAGGCGCCCGTGGTGCGGGAGACTGGGGAACTACTGTTTAATGGCTATAAAATTTCAGTTTTACAAGATGAAAAAAGCTATAGGGATGGATGGTTGTGATGGCTGTACAATAATGTGAATGTAGGTAATGCCACTGAACTATACACTTAAAATCAGTTAAAATGAAACATGTTATATGCATTTTATCACAATTATAAAAAAAAAAAAAGAAGAAGAAGTTACCTGGTATCACTCCAGTCATGGAGAGTGACAGACCAAGGAAATGAATGTCTCTCTTTTCCATAATTTAGGAACCTCAGGGGTATTTGAATAACTGATTCAGTATTTTCAAATAATAAAACTTTAAAAAAGTTTCACTAGAGTTAAGATGAATGTGATTGGGAGGAAAATCTTATACTAAGATTCCATTGTGATATATTTGTTGGGTAAAATCAGTATGTGGTTTTGTCTCATTTATCACAGAGCTCTTTTAGGACAGAAGGGCAAAAGTGCCGAAACTCCAAGCAGGACTAAGGCGTATGTCTTCTCCTTTTTTCTAAGTTCCTCTTTTTTCCATAGGGTTACTCAGTTCCACATGCTAAACAGGCCTGAAACAAGCACCGGAATAGGGAAAGCCTGAAATTAGCCGCAAGGTTCAGCATCATTTGGACAGAAACCACGAGTATTGATGGAGAAAGCCATTATTTTCTGTCAGAGTGAACAAAAGCAGTGTTAAATCCCCTTCACACTCAAAGCTGTTTTGGGGTTGGCAAAACACAGCCCATGTAACCATCACACTCCTCTGTAGCATCCACAGCAGACACCATTAATTCCTTTTCCACTGAGGTTGGCTACAGCGTCAGGATACTGATCAGAGGTCATTCGCACCCTGTCATCCATGGCAACTGATGTACTATAAGCAAGGTCACTGCAACTCCTGTCCTGCCTCTCCATCTCTGGCATGGTACAAAGGATTCAGTATGAATCATGCCACGTTAACAGCTATTCAATTGTTGTCATATCCTGACTCTGAGCAGACAAGAGGCCACTTTAGTCAATTTCAGATCAGTGAGAAAGATTACTATAATTCCAACTTACAGTCTCAAGGCTCTGCTGGAACTCCACAAGTTTAGCTTCAGCCTCCTTGTAATTCTTGAAGAACATACAGAGTTCATACATCTCCATCACCAACAGGAGTGGGGAATCCTTTGAGGAAGAGTTTGAATGAAGTTACAAAATCCTGAAATTTAATACTGTTTTCTCAATGAATGATGCCAATACAAGAGAGGTTACAGTAAAACAAAACTGTTAATAAAGCTTCATAGTAAAGTGAAATCATCTATGTTAAAAAGAACAGAAATTACATTTATATTTCCTTCTGGGCACACCTACTCGACAGCCCATTTCCTGTCTGCCCTGTGCCTGGTCCACTACACACGAGCAGCGGGTGCTCCACCGGATGCCGCTAAGACACCGTGGCCCTCCACTGACCTGCTCAACAGCTGCTCGTCTGTGGCATCAGCCAACACATTTCCATCACTTTGATGGGAGCTTTCTGTTCGGAGGATAGGAGTTTTTGAATTAGAGAGTATGGATCTGAACCATAAGTAAACAATGTTACTAAAGCATTTTGAGACCCTGGGCATGTTTCTTCAGCTCTGTGAGCCTTGGTATATCACTCTGTAAAATGAGAATAATATCACTTCATAACATCCTTATAAAATCCTACTTTACACAGGATTAATGGCACCCCACCCCAATACTCTTGCCTGGAAAATCCAATGGATGGAGTAGCCTGGTGGGCTGCAGTCCATGGGGTCGCTAACAGTCGGACAGACTGAGCGACTTCCCTTTCACTTTTCTCTTTCATGCATTGGAGAAGGAAATGGCAACCCACTCCAGTATTCTTGCCTGGAGAATCCCAGGGATGGGGGAGCCTGGTGGGCTGCCATCTATGGGGTCACACAGAGTCGGACACGACTGAAGTGGCTTAGCAGCAGCAGCAGCACACAGGATTATTGAAAGAATCAACTAAAATGATACATATAAAGCACTTTGCTAAATAAGTGATAGTTCTAGTATCATTATCTATTGTTGGCTTGAAAAAAAAACCCCAGGCACAGGAATAACTGAAAAAGCCAATGGTGGATATTCTGAAGGAAGGCCTTTAAACTGAGGAAAGAAATGAACTAACATTACCTTAAAGAAAAGCTGGAAACCTCTGATGAGAGTCCTGATCTTCTGCCTTGTTAGCAATGTCCTCCAGATGACGGAGAGGTCCTCCAGGCCCCAGACGTGGCCCTCCACTGAGTCCTGAAGGGGTCCTTCAGCGGCAACGCGGGGCTCGACAGAGGCGATGATCCAGACACAGAGACAAGAGACAGCACTGGCATCCTGCCAGCGGAGAAAACTCTTCAAAGGAAGGAACGACTACATATGGACTGCCTGACTGAGGAAGCTTCCAGCAATGCTACAACTACAGATGGGTATTTCCTGTTGGGAACAAGTCACTGCACTAAACTGGTTAAGATGACTTGAAAAGCCTTCAGACATGAAACAGACTCTGATGAACAACCAAAGGACTATGATAAGCTGTCCTGCAGAGTAAAAGTAGGCCCAAAGGCCAGAAACCTGAGGGGATCTGTGTGGAGCTCAGGGAAGTACTAAGTTTAAGGGAACAAGCCTGTCCTCCACAGAGCTGCTGGCCAAGGGACCGTTCCGAGCATCCCCCGTCCTGCTGAAGACGCAGAGGAGGTCGGCCCACCAGAGCACCCTTCTCTGTGACTGCCAGCCCGGAGCCAAGGCTCTGACCACTTAAGTTACTGAACATTAAGCCACAGGGAAGCGCACGAGATGGCCCGAGGCCTAAGCGGGAGAAGCCCAGGCGTCAGTGACCTGCAAGCCCACGCTGGAGCCTCACTGCCCTCGTCTCACAGCCTCCCTGACGTCAGCCTTCTCCGTCTTCTTTCAGCGTTTTCTCCTGCCCTCTGAGTCCTTAATTTAGGCTTTTTGAGAGTCTCACCTGGAGACACGAGGCCAGGACACTAAGGATTGGGGCCTTTTGTCTCACTGCTTCTCCCAGGAGCCAGCACCAGGAGTCTGGCACCTCGGAACACTGAAGCAGTATCTGAAATAAATTCGTCATCTCTTCTTTGTGTCTCTGGACCTGTGAGGACGTGTTGCAGACTTGGTCACTGTCCATTCTGGAGTTGGACACTGAGGGCAAGTTCTCAAAAGCCAGTCTTAAGTGGTCCTGAAGAACAGGGCTGAAATACTGGAGAAGACATTTCACCTAAAAAACATATTAGATGATGATCAAAAAAAGACAGCCAATCCAATTTCAGCTGGAGCTAAACATGTTGGACAAAGAGGCAAACTTGTCTGTTCTCACCCCGAACTGTCAGAAGTGATCGCTGTATGTCAGAAGTGACCACACAACTTTAAAGTCATTTGTTATGTTTGAGTGAGCTTCCAGATTCAATCTAGAGTCACACAAGCTCTTCCTTCAGCTCTTTAGTAGTAACAACTAGTCCTTTGTCTGAAGCCAACCCACAGAAATCTCAGTAAAAATAGTCACCACAGCAAACAAAAGCTTATGATATACAACAGCAAGAACACTGTCTTCTGAGAAGCGCTCCAATTTCCTCTTCTTTAATAACCAGGAACCACCGGTGGCTTACCTCCTCTGGGTGGTGACTATGGAGCTGGCTGTGAATCATAAACTGTAACCAGTCATTTGCTCTGGCACATTCTCTAAGGTAAGATGTGCTTGGTTTCATATTATGGAGCCTGCAGAACTGCGCCACTAACGCCCACTGGCTGCTGGATTCACTGGACAACCTTGTAAATGGGAGTGGATATGGGGGGAAGAGGGAAAGAACTTGTTAAAATACAGCTTTAAACTGGAAACTTGGCAAAAACATAAATTAACTACAGTACATTCTCTAAAATGCCTTTCAACAAACACCAAATATTTATTAGAAGGCTTTGAAAAAAGAACTTTCATCCATAATGCACAACAGCTTTCTCAGCATACTGGCAAAATCCCCACCACCACCCCTCGCGGCCTGTACCAACCAAGTGTCTGTCAAACCAGCTATGTAATGTAGCATCCTTAGGAGAACAGTCCCTCGAGAAACTGAGTGCCTGATTCTCTTGCATGATTCCCTTTAGAGTGTCAGAGGGAGGCCTGACAGGCACCTGGACTTCCTCGCTAAGGGCAGGGTACCTGCTGAGCACACAGTCAGTGACGGGAGGGACAGGAGAAGGGTGCACCCTCAGGGCTGGGGTGGCAGGGTCAGCCCCAGTGGACAGCAGAGAGGAAAGATGACATCAGTGTATAAAGAGAGGGGTTTTTGTGGAAAGACGGTTACCTCACCTTCCATTATCAGTTGGCATATATTTGCAAGAAAAAAAAAATCAAGGACATCACTTGGAGTCAAATTTTGTGAGACCCATCCTGTACCCGATTCTGACATGTTAACAGTGGAGACGTCTCAGACCAGCAGGGCCCTGGGGGAGGCAAAGGTCCTTTCCAGCTCTCGGGAACCCTCTCTAAAGAAGGAAACACTACCTTCATTCTCCTTTCACTGATGGCAAGATGCATTAAAATATGCTACGTGCTCCATGAGGAAGATAAGATCTAGGGGGACTGGCAAAAGCATCTGAGAGAAGAAACACTAGGCAAACACAGACTGGAGCGGCCAAGTCTCCTGAGAGAGAGGCGGGGGCTGCGGCTCACACACCTCTGTGCCTCCTGCTGCTGAATGCCGGCACGCATGCCTTCTTCCAGGAGACCAAGCAGCTCTTCTGTGGCTGCACTCTCACCCACAGCAAGTTTAGACAGCTTTTCAGCTGTAAGAAATTTAAACAACACAATACGATCAAGGGAAACGCATGGTCAGGAACTGGGCACTGCCTCTTTCTTGGCCACAAGGCATGGCGCGCAGGATCTTAGCTCCTCAAACAGGGATCAGCCCTGGGCCACTGCAAGGAAATTCAGTGCCAACCACTGGGCTGCCAGGGGATTCCAGGGACTGGGCACTTCTACCTGGAGAGTGTGGCCCAGAGACATTTCAGAAACCCACCAAAGGCCCAAAGAAATGAGATAAAGTACAAACATTCTGTAGAAAAAGGATGAAACAGAAGATCAATGTTCCCCAACCACTCACAATTCAATGCTTTAGACCTATTTGTCCCTTGTGCTTTAAGCAACACAAACGACATAGAGATGCTATACCCAGAGACTCTCTGATAGAGTTGTACTGAGCGTCTTCATTTCCACACTTGTAGTTCAAAATTATATTGGCCACTTTCATATCAACTCTGAGCTTGAGGCTGTCGAGACCAAGCAATTCTAAGAAGCATACACAGGCGGCTCCTATCGAAGACATATGGAAGCAGGAGAGCCCTAAGACATAGGCTTCGTTGCCTGCTTGCTGGATCCTGGGAAAGAAAGGAATGAAAAATCACATCAGCACGTGAAACCGTCTTCTCCCCAGGAAAAGCAGACGGCCTACATCAGAGGTGCTCATGGGCTCTGTGCGCCTCCCCCGCCCTCATCCATGTAGGGTTTTGGTGGCTTAGGTGACTTCTGGCTCCAGAGCCCCTAGCCCTTTATGTTTCACCTTTTCCTGAAACACCTATTCATAGTCCAAGTAATTTTTGCTTCCAACTTCATTCAGGGGAACGTGTAATAGAATTTACGAAAGACTGTCAACCTATGATCTTATATGTACACAAACTACCAAGAAAATCAACGGCCCCTAAAGTGTGGCATCATAAAGCTCATGCATTTTGAAGGACTCACATGTTCTTTTACATGAAGAGAAAAATTCAGAGGAAAGATACACAAGAAATTAACCATGCTTATTTTTACTATGTACAACAGAACTGAAGCTGAGAGACAGAACTTTTTCATTTTTCACCCTTCTGATTTACTTGAATATTTTACCATAAAGATGCACTAGTTACCTATAAAATAAACCAACATACTAAATCTGTATTTAGCTGCTGATTGTATCAAATACTCCTCCCAATTCTGTGCTTTACAAAAGTGAATTATAAAAGACCAAGATCTTAAATACAGAATTCACACCTAATTACAGAATTCACTCTTTGAAACTGCTAATGTTAGGCAAGCTCCTGGTTCAATTTTTAAAGATATGATTCTAGGATATATTTATGATACTTTAAAATATATTTTAATCTTTTTCCTATTCATAAAGTAAGATTAAGTGCGAGAATCCTAGGGTATACAGAAAAGAACAAATGAAAAATAAAACGAACAACTGTGGTATGTTTCCAGTAGGTTTTTATAAATGCATGTATAAAAATACACAAATATGCTTTTAAGAGTATAAATTATGTTTTAAATACTCACAGCTGCTTGGGAGTCTTGCTCTTGGTTAATTCCTGAATCAGAAAAGTACCAAATGCAAATGATGGCCGCCCATGATGTAAATAATAAGCATAATTCAGACGTTCTACTACAGCATATTTATTAACCAGGTCAGGGCTAGAGAAATGTGGGAGCTGACTCGCTGCATCTGGGGGAAAGTGAAGCAGTATTAATCCTCTGCACCTCACCATGATTAACTTCAGATTGGCATGTGGAAAACTTAAGTTGGCAATGGTGAAAGAAAACTGGTCACTATCACCATTCTGTACCACTGTGTGTCACTCTGAACCACCAAAGTTTAACAGTTTTATCTTAATGTGGAGCAGGAGCCCTCATTTTACACAACAATGTGAACCTCAGAAGCCGCATAAAAACCTATAAGTTATGCTGTGAACCTACTGAACTTCTTATTTTAGATGCTATAATTCTGTATTTGAGGATTCTTTCAGTTCACACTGGCAATAACCCTTTAACTAAAAAATCTGTTAATGATCGGCTAACAGAGCTTTTTAATCCATTCACACAGCTCATTACACAATGAACGCCTTCGTATCATATTTATACGAATCCTCTATTCACCAAGACCAATGCATTGTACCTTTTCCAATACTGAGAATAAAAAAAAAAAGCCAAATTAACATACCACAAAATAACAAATGAAATGGAAATTTATTTCTCTCTGACATAAAAAAGGTTCAGAGGAAGGCTGTCTAGGCTGTTATAGCGGCTCTGTGATTAACAGAAATCAAGACTTCTATCTTTCTGCCTCCCGGTCCCAATGTGGGGTTTTTTGTTTTGTTATTCTTGGGGATTTTTGAGGTTACCTCACTGAACATGGCAGCTAAGCTCCAATCATCGCATATCTTCTGGTCATAGAAGCATGAAGACACTAGCCAAAAGCACATACATTCCTTTTAAAAGGATTTTCCTTGATGTCTTATGCAACACTACTACTTCTATTTAATCTAGTCACAGAACTTAGTCATAAGGTTATGTCTGGTTTCAATGGAGGGTAGGAAGTGTATTCTTTTTGTTGGTGTCAGTGTGTACAACTGAAAAAGCAGAGTTCTGATTCTGGTTGTAAGGTAGCAGAAGAGTGATACTTGGAGGCAGTGGACCATGGTTCTGCCTCCGACACTCATTCATTCACTCACTCCCCTATCCTGTCCTTCTCATTCTTCCCCCATTCATCCTTAACTCAGTGACACACACTCTTTTTTTATTTACTGGCTCATTCTCTCAGGAATAAATTGCATTCACTGAGTGACATTTCTGTGCGTCAAATGCCATATTAGATAGAAAAATATATATAGATGTAAGAAACCTTTCCTTTCTTAAGAGCTTGTATACTCTGAGAGAGACAGCATGTAAACCAACCACTGACGTGCACGACCGTAAACATTATCGTCCCCATCAGGTACTAAGGGGCACAAAGGAAGGAGGTGTTTGTCATGCTTGGGTGAGCTTGTCCGCGAAGTCTTAGTCCCTCCTGCTCTTGGAAAGTGAACTGAGCCCCTGGGAACAAGAGTACGAGGGAGTATGGGTTCCAGGCAGAGAACTCCCTCCTATTCTCCCAGGGCAGGCAGCTCTGTTCCCTGCACAACCATCTTGAGAGGCCGAGATCAGAGCCTTGCTCGCTCGGCGTGGGTTTCACTGCCCTGCACAGTCAGGAGAGCCTCGGTAAGCATGCAGGGCCGCTGTGGAGAGGCAGGAAGGCCCCAGGGACGGAGGGACAGTCTCTGTTGGAGATGGTACCAGAGGGGACGAGCAGGACATGGTCAGAGTGCTGACTCTAAGTTGCAGGGCCTCCAGGGGGCATACTCCAGGAGGGCCTGGGGGCCCCCTAGTTTTCAGGTCCCTGAGGACACCTCTGTCCTTGGGCCACAGAAGTGAAGACTCTCTCCTAGATTCAAAATTACTCCCTGCGGGAGACCATCAAAACTGTGAACCACTTGAGAAGTAGCTAGGGGACAGGTGCTGACTACGACGCACCTCACTTCTTCAGGTCCTGGTGGAATTCTCAAAGGAGTCCATCTGTGGGCTTATAAAATTGCCGGAGCCTGTCACTAGCAGCGGGGGAGCATTTGTAATAGACTTTTTGCACCCTTCCAGAGTCACTGCCGACTTTCATTCTTATTTGTAATCTGGAGTGTTCAAAAGTGTCAGAGCTTCTGAACACAAGGAATGGGAAAGGAGTGCAGATCAGGGTGTGGCATGGAGCTGAGACAGGGGCCCTGATTCTGTGCACAAGCACTCCCGTCTGTGGCCTTGCCAGGGAGTGACTGGGGGTGGCACGCTGTACACGAGCCCCCAAGCATGGCACATGCACCTTACCTGAGCGCACATGTAGAAAGCGGGCCTGGGAGGCTCCGCTCGCTGCCCAGGAGAAAGTGCTGTGTGACTGGCCGCCCAGGAGACGAGCCTCAAACCCTGAGCACCTGGCTTATTGCAAATCTGTGTTTGACAGTTATGTGAGAAATAAGTGTTTTTAAGGTTAAACCACTGAAACTTGGGAGTTGTTTGTTAACAGCAGCTAAAATTACTTCAGCGATTACAGTGGTCTTTTCTCAACCACTGCTGAACTAAGGAAATGAAATGTCCCTTATATGAAAGGCAAATGGAGGGAGGCTTTCCCTGCCCTGTTGCTTCCTGTGTCTTTGAAGTACGTGCCCAAGCCTTTGAATCCATCCTAAGCAGGGAAGCAGTATTTTCTCTCTTTAGAAAAAATGTGTAGTGAGCAGAACTGCAGCCGAGGAACTGGATGAGGTGAAAAGCAATGCCAGAGGGGTGGCCACGCTTTGCTGACAGCTGTCAGGATGGAGGAGGCTACGGGCGGCGCGGTCGGAAGTGCTCAGTGTGGGCTTGGATGGACCCAGGCTCAAATCCCTGTGCTACCACTCAGTTGTGTGCATCCGTCCCCGTCTGAATCGGTTTTCTCCTCCGTCAAGTGGCCGTAGGAGTGCCTGTGCCACAAGGGCGGTTGTGAGGATTAAACAATCTAATGTATGTGAAGCACCGTGGCTGGCACCCAGTAAATGTTCAGTAAACTTCCCAGTTGCCACCGTTATTATGTAGGTCCTATGTTGCTGTGTGTCCTCATGGGACTGGTGCACAAAGATACATCGTAATGTTTGTGGAAGAAAAGTTATGACCAACCTAGATAGCATATTCAAAAGCAGAGACATTACTTTGCCAACTAAGGCCCGTCTAGTCAAGGCTATGGTTTTTCCTGTGGTCATGTATGGAAGTGAGAGTTGGACTGTGAAGAAGGCTGAGCGCCGAAGAATCGATGCTTTTGAACTGTGGTGTTGGAGAAGACTCTTGAGAGTCCTTTGGACTGCAAGGAGGTTCAACCAGTCCATCCTGAAGGAGATCAACCGTGGGATTTCTTTGGAGGGAATGATGCTAAAGCTGAAACTCCAGTACTTTGGCCACCTCATGCGAAGAGTTGACTCATTGGAGAAGACTCTGATGCTGGGAAGGATTGGGGGCAGGAGGAGAAGGGGACGACCGAGGATGAGATGGCTGGATGGCATCACGGACTCAGTGGACGTGAGTCTGAGTGAACTCCGGGAGATGGTGATGAACAGGGAGGCCTGGCGTGCTGCGATTCATGGGGTCTCAGAGAGTCGAACACGACTGAGCGACTGGACTGACCTGAACTGAATGTTTGTCATGGAGGGAAAAAAGTGTGGACACCCCACCCCCTGCATGCTGGTGTGTAACCACCTCAGACCGGGGGAGGGGTCAGTTGTGACTTGTCTGGATGTAGGTGCAGGTATTTCAGTTCTATTCTTTTGTCTTTCTTCCTTGGCCTTAAAGATATGTTACCATTACACTAAGACTGTTACATTTTCTACTTTAAAACAAAAATAGCAATTAAGTTGCTATTCTCTGTGTGTGTACATAAGCGTAAGTGTAAAAATGAAAGAGAGAAAAAAGAGAAGATACCGGGTAGTTAGGATTTAGTATGAAGGGAGGCTGGCCTGGCAGAAGCTCTTTGCTGCTGGGGGCTGAGGGGCCAGGTTAGGACTGAACCCTGGGACCTGCGGAGATCTGGCAGCCTGCCTGGGGCTGTATCCAACACACCCCGATCTTGCCAGAGCAGGTGGCAGATGGAGTCTTCAAAGCCAGTGAGTTCAAAAATCCGTTTCTCTCTCAGGAATTCTGGATGGCTTCACTGCACTCTCAAAGGTCAGCCAGTGCCGCGTCACTCTGTTGTCTCCCCATGATGTCAGTGGCTCTGAAAGCTGTGTCAGTTCCCTCCGAACAGCTGCCTGGGCCCTGGGGACAGGAGCATGCCCTCCACAGGCCCTCAGGAGATGACAGAGCTCTCGGGGCTCCCCCCACAGTCCCCTCCTCTGTATATCCAAGAGAAGATGGTGCTGAGCACCTTTCCCACCCCGACATGTGGAACTGACCCCACCATGCGGAGCTAACCCCACCATGCGCTCCGGGGAGAGTGATAGAAATAGCTCCAGGTTTCCATCGCTTCCTTGTGAAAAGTTATTTGACCTCTGGATTAAAAAGTAGTGAATTTCACTGATGGAAAGACCAGACCACAGACATCATTGGGTTAAAGCAGTTTTTACTTTTCTCAAAGGGATAGAATCTGATCAGAATGCACAATGAAGGTCAGCAATATTCCCCCTGATGGACAGAAATGCAACATTCTAAATTCCAAAGCCGTGCTCAGGGGGTACTCAAGTATAAGTAAGTCTTCCTCTCTCCAAGCTCAGTCTTTTTGCGTACCTGGTTAGACTTGACAGTCTGCAGGACCACTTCAAGAGCTGAAAGCCCCTGCAGCTCTAGGTTGGGCATTTCCTAGCATAAGTAGTGGTGGGCATGGCACCATACACCCTGGGGTGAGCAGAGTCCTCATCTGCCAGCCACTGCCCCCTCGAGGGTGTAAACCTTGAGTTCGAGCTGTGACTAAAGCAAATGTCATCACCCAGACTGGACTGGGAGTTACCATTACAGGCCCTTTAAATCAGCTCTAGATATTATCCATCAAAGTGCCTGGCAGGCCTACCCAAAGTCTTCGAGGGCCACATATTCCCAAGATTGCCCAAGCTGGATTAAGTGTCCACTCCTGGTCCGCTTTGCTAGAGGTCAAGGTCATGGAAATGCGACCTGGTCCCAGTGCAACAGGAATGTTGAAAGTAGACTTCCCGAGAAAGGTCCGCCCCTTCTCAGGGAAATGGACACAAGTGACCTCATCTGATTCCCAGAAGATTTTGAAGCGAGGAAGTCAGAGGCTTCAGCAGTCTGGGCCAGCTGTTACTCATAATAGATTTAGAGGAGTGATTCCCCAGAAAGAGGAGGGGTTGACTGGAAGAAACCAAGCAGATCAGGTTTCCGTCATGGAGTCTGAATGTGTGTAAGGCTTGGGTCTTGGTAAGGATTAGGCCAGCAGAGAAGGAAACGGAGACCAGGAAAAAAAAAAAAAAAAACACCATGCTGCTAGGCAGAGAATGGGAAGACCCAGAGGAAGTTGTCCCGCACTCTCCTTCCTCCTCCACAAGCTGGCGCCTGGTGGGGAAAGCACAGAGGCCCTGGCGATGGGGGAGAGCAGTGTGCTTACCTCTGACTGGCTTGCTGTCCTGCATGTCTTTGGCCAGCAGATGCTGTTGTCACTGCCTGTGCTGATGGAACCCCCTCAGAGCTGACCAGGCCTCCCTGCAGCTCTTGACTGCCCTGAGGTCTCTGAGGCCTGGCAGCACCTCATTTGATGCCAGGCTCAAGAGGTCTTCTGTGCAGCCCTGGTACGGGGTCGCTTTCTGCACTTGCTGGATGCCTGCCCACCAACAGAAATCTTGTTGGCCAATAGTGTCATCCCCTTTTCACATCCTGGGAGCGTTCAGGGACATGTAGGAACTGCAGGAGGCTCAGGAGTTACGTGGCCATTTCTACCTTCTTCTCTAGCTTCATGTTGGCTCAGGGGCCATAGGTGCCTTCAGCTTCCTCAACCCACCTGAAACTTGAGGCTTCAAGCCTGAGAGGTGAATCTGCACCTCACATCAAGTACCCTCCATCTCTCCTAACAAAGGCTCTCTGCTTCCTCTTTCCAACTAGTAGAAGCTTCCTTTATATCAGAGCATCATTTCCTTTAGCTTATAACTTGTGTTCAGACCTTCAAGATTTCCTCTCAACGCTGGGATTTCAACGTGTCTCTTTTCTCTTGACAAGGCCTAGCTTTAGAGACCCCATTTCTGGAGGGGTTGTCTGATCACTGACCTCATGTTGTTTGTCCTCAGTTTGCAGGATGTGTAGCATTGATTTCCTTTGAATGTAACAACACAGTTTACAGAGAGTGGAAACACTGTCCCTGTTACATAGGCATTGAATTAGTATCTGAGGAATGAACGAATGAATGAATGAGACATAATGAAAGCAGTTGTGTTCCTTTAGTTCTAAAGTTCAACAGTTTCTCAGTCCAAAGTAGCAGCCAGTTCAGAGCAAAATGTAAAAGGTATTAAGACTGAATTTACAGTGACTTCTTCAAATGGAGATGGTCCTTATTAAGCTCCAAGCTCTGATTCCCTTTTCTTTATTTAGGAGAAGAATGTGAGAAGAGGTCATTTCCGCACCCCCAGCCCTGTCACTTGGTTCCCATGAACTGCCTTCTAATGGTGACTCTGTATTTCAAGTGCACTGGGAAACGTTCAGAGTATTCAGAACAATAATTTAGGCACCTTAGTAAATTATGAAGGTCCCCCTCGTGCTGATACGGGTGGTCAGGCTCTGAAGAACTTTGTATCTTCTTTCTTTCGTAAGAGATGGAGGAGCAGAGACCAGACGTCCCTGTGGCAAATGGCAGAGTGCTGCTCCCCAAATGAGAATTGATCAGGAGGGGTGACAAGGACATCAGTCTGCAACTTGACTTTTCTCACCAAGGAAACATTTTAGCAGCAATTTTACATCAGGCAATGATTAGCTTGGCCTACCTGTGAAAATTTTAAAAAAGAGGAAAGTAGTGGGAAGGTACTTTTTGGACAAAATAAAGGCCTTATTTATTTTTTTTTTTTTCAAAAACTAAATTTTTTATTGGGGGATTTAGTATGCCAATATCTATGAACACCTGCAAAGCCCCTGAAGCAACACTGATTGCAGAGAACATAGAAATGTGCTTCATGTTGGGATGTGAAAAACATGTAACAAACTTGTTAGACTCTGTGCCAGTTGATGTAAGTGGCCAGAATGCAGCAGTTTGGACCAGGAGGCATGGTTAGTGTTAATGGAGTGTTGTGTTTCCAGCTATGGAGGGAATGGTCAGCAAACAAAGCCAAGAGCATTCAGTGTTTCCAAGCAAGTCCTCTGTCCTATGTAGAATTATCTGATTGGGGGGGGGTGGGGGTGGATGCTAAGCATTTTCTCATCTTTAGCATACAAAATCTATGACTCTTCCAGTGGTCTGTAGAGGTAGGAATCATATAAACCATGGAAGCATTAAGGTAAGAACTAGAGGTATGAATACCTTGGGAAATACCAAATGCAAAAGTAGGAAGTCAAGAGATACCTAGAGTAACAGGCAAGTTTGGCCTTGGAGTACAAAATGAAGCAGGACAAAGGCTAACAGAGTTTTGCCATGAGAACACACGGTCATAGCAAACACCCTCTTCCAACAACATAAGAGATGACTACACATGGACATCACCAGATGGAAACACTGTCCCTGTTACATAGGCATTGAACTAATATCCGAGGAATGAATGAAAAAATGAATGAATGAGAGATAATGAAAGGTCCGTCTAGTCAACGCTATGGTTTTTCCAGTAGTCATGTATGGATGTGAGAGTTGGACCATAAAGAAGGTTGAGTGGTAAAGAACTGATGCTTTTGAATTGTGGTGCTAGAGAAGACTCTTGAGAGTCCCTTGGACTGCAAGGAGATCAAACCAGTCAATCCTAAAGGAGATCAGCCCTGAATATTCGTTGGAAAGACTGATGCTGAATCTGAAGCTTCAGTACTTTGGCCACCTGACACAAAGAGCCAAGTCATTAGAAAAGACCCTGATGCTGGGAAAGATTGAAGGCGGGAGGAGAAGAGGATGAGATGATTGGATTGCATCACCGGACATGAGTTGAATAGGCTCCAGGAGGTGGTGAAGGACCGGGACGCCTGGCATGCGGCAGTCCATGGGGCTGCAGAGAGCTGGACATGACTGAGTGACTGAACAGCAAGAGAGGTGTGAAAGGTAGTGACACTGCATTGGAAGATACCACTGCTGCCCGAGCAGACAGTCCACTGCATCTTGACTCTGCCCTCTTAGAAATGACCTTGCCTCGGCAGTCACTGCCCTGGAGTGTTCCTGAAGCTCGCTTGAATAGTAATTAAGAGAGTGGTTAACAATGGACTTGGGCCTACAGCAGTCTCGGCTCCAGGAATGGCGTTTAGAGGTGACTACTAATACTGTGGGCTGATAGCCAGTTCTTCCCCCATAGTTGAAATGAACAAGCATGATTTATGCCAGTCTCTGAAAGAACCATACTCCCTCATGATTGATTATCTGTGTAGAGAAGAGTACTTCCTTGGTTGGGTCCAAGGCAAAGGTGGGGCATCCTGTGTTGAGTTAAAAAAAAAAAAAAAAAAAAAACCCGCAACTTAAAAGTTGAGAGGTATGTTTTACTCCACAGACAAAACTGAGGACTTAGGCCCGGGATATAGACTCTCTGATAGCTGTAAGGAAAAGCTCTAAAGAGTCAAGGGAGGATCCAGGATTTACAAGAGTAAGCAAAGTCAGAACATCAAAAGATGACTATGAATCAAAGAAAACCAGACATTTCAAGTTAAGGAATTTAGCACTTTTCTGTATATTGGAAGGTTCAAGCATCTGAGCTCACTGAAATCATTCCTTTGGTATGTACCTCAGCTATCTAGGGCCAGTGTCCTCTGCTTTCTCATCCTGAGTCTCCTCTGGATGCATCGCTGGGGTGGCTGCAGTGTCTGATCATTTGATGGTGGACATCCTTTGTGGGGGAGGCTATGATGGCTTGTGATGTGAAGTCCTGTGATGGCTTGATGGCTGCAACATCATTTGTTTATTGTTAAGGCAGACAACATTTCTTTCATTGATAACAGCAAGGCCAGAATGTCTGGAATTCCAGTGCTCCTGGCAATGAGCCTTTCAGGAGATGCGCCAACTGAATGCTGTGTTCCAAATATCAGCAGAACAAACTTTTGAAAGGCAGAGCTGGGTTTATTGCTTACCTGGTAATGGAAGGGGAAGGGCAGGGACCAGTTGACTGATATTTTGAAGTTTAGTTTAAGGTGGGTCTTTCAGTGTGGCAAGTGGGGAGAGAACTGAAGGGATGAAGAAGGTTGGTTAGAGTTGGGTCAAGATTGTGATGTAATAGTGAATACAGCAAGGTGAAGATTTTGAGGCCAGGATTCAAAGAGCTTGGGGCTATAAACTGTCTGTTGATGCTTTCTAAGGAAGAGTTAGTGGTTTAGGGGTAGTCCCTTTGATGAGCAGTGATGTCATGTGCAACTTTTATCTCTCTGGGCCAGAGTCTCTCGGAATAGTAAAACTGTGTTAATGAGGCCAGTAGAAGAGTAAAGGCAAGCTAATGTGGAGTGTATTCTATAGACAGCTAGCTGTGTTGGCTCGGTGGCTTTAGTTCTCATATCCCAAGAACAAAAAGCTGAAGAAGAGATGATGAGGAGCCTCCCTAGTTCTGCAGGTACCCACATAGACAGCAGGATGTCTTTCTGATGGCCTTGATTTCTGCTTGGGGATTCTAGGGAGCCTGACTCCACCCTTGGTCCAGTAATGGAACTAAGACCTAGTCCCAGGCTAAACCAGCCAAACCAACCATGGGGATAGGCACTCCATAAGCTTATTCAGTCAGTGAGTATTACACAGCATTTGGTATGAATGCTTGAACAAAGATACGCTGTCTTTCTTGTTGAATGTAAACAAAGAAGCAAACTTTGGAGCAAACTTAGTTTTGAAGTTTGCTCCAAAACTTTGAAGCAAAATTCATAAGCAAACTTAGGAGCAGCTGTAGCCCTTTTGGACCTTTAGAGGAGCCAGGGTTAGAGTGAGGCCAACCCGTGTGTGGCAGACTAGAGAGAGAAACAAATCCAGACCCCATATGGTTGAGCTGCTGAATCAAGTTTCTCCTGAACGTGATGCTACCTCTGGTCTTTCTGAACATATAAGCATGTAAGTTTCCTTTGTTTCGTAAGCACGGCAAGATAGGATTTCTGTTACTTGAGATGGAAAATATCTGAGATACAAGTGAACACCCACCCAGCTGGTGTTCCCTTGCAGTGAAGAGCACTATTCCCAAAAGCTGTCATGTATCAGCTCATCCGTCCTGCTCACTGTGAAATGTCCAGTGCCTACCAGAATAAGTGGCACATGATGACGCATTCAACAGTTTTCCTAATGAAACAGATTGTCAGTGTTTGATTGATGTTGTGTGTTGAAACAGTTGTGGCCAAAAGAAAGACTCTCTGCTCTTAGTGACACACAAATACTGTATGAGGTGAGGGGGAAAGCTGCTTTCCTGTTGTACTTAGGTCTTATTTTTCCAAAGGGAAAATCAAATCGTGAGTGGATTTGAGGGACCTATGGGCAGCTCTGTGTCTCATGATGTCTCCCTTGGGTTGAAAAAGGCCCAGTTCCTCAGGACTGAAGATCAGTCACACGACTGTCTCCTACTGATTTCAGGTGGCCTCAGCCTGCCGTGACTTGAAGCAGGATTTTGGTTCCTTGGTCAGAGGTTGAAGTCAGGCCATGTCAGTGAGAGTACCTAACTAATCCTAGCCACTTCACCAGTGGTCAGCAACAAGGCCCTGCCCCATACAACTTTGCAGAAAATTAATTTCAACAAAGAAACTGAAAGCAGTGAAACAAGTAAAGTCTTTCTTAGGAGGAAAAAGAGTACATATGGATAGACATAAAGGCAGGCTCAGAGAGGGAGTCGTGCCCTCATGGTAGCTCAGATGACTAATTTGGGGCATTTTTTTCTGGGTTTCCTTTGGCCAGTCATTTTGCTTTGCCTGGTTCTGAGTCCGTGTTTGGTTTATCACAGAGTCCTCCCAAGTGTGCGTGTACATTTCTTAGCCAAGGTGAATTCTAGTGAAGAGGCCTGTGGGTCGGCTGACATCACTCCCTTTTTGGCCTGCAAAGAGTCTCTCTTCTCTTGTATAGTCAGCAAGATCTCCTTGACCTCGAGAGTGAGAAATATGTGATCTCTTATCTAGGCAGGGCTCAGCTCCTTCTCCTCTTCATCTTGGAGTATCTGTCCCTAGATACAGGGCTGCAGCCACTCAGCCTGGGACCCATAGATCTCCTGCCTCGTACCATGTACTGCAGTTCGTTTATTTAGAATGAAAATGAAAATCTATAGTCTTTTAATGATAGTATTCTAGCAGCTCTAACATTATCTTTAATTCTGTGCTTATTTGTTTTATTTTTATTTACAAATTAAAGTGTAAAAGTTCGTAATCCATGGTAGTTTTGTCACTGAGTTCTGTCCAGCTCTTTGCAGCCCTGTTGACTGTAGCCCACCAGGCTCCTCTGTCCATGGGATTTCCCGGTCAAGATTACTGGAGTGGGTTGCCATTTCCTTCACATCCCCTCCTACCCCCATTTTAAATAAAGATCAGAATGAAATGTGATACCATTGATCATTGAAACACTTAAAAATAAGGGAAGGGGATTTCCTTTTAAAAAGCAAGGGAACTTTGCAAATCATTGAGCAGTCCACTGACTACCATGAGTTCTGCTCATATTGTCAAAAAGAGAAGCAGGTGTGAATGAGGAGCAGGAAAACAAAGGTATGATTTTTTTTTCCCTCCTATGTAGCTAAGGATCGGAGTGGAGCAACTTAAATAGTGTGCCTGACAGTAAGTGTCCAGGTTGAAAAAGTTTCCTAGAGAAAGGTCATAAAATCAATCAAGACAGCAAATGCCATCTGAAGGGATTAAGACTGATGCAAATTAAACAATGTAAACATTCCAGGTCTTCCTTCCTGTGCAGAATGCTTAATGAAGTCTCTGAAGGGGACGGGAGGTGTGGATCTAAACAGAATGGGTTTTGCGAGGCTCCTCTGCATCTCCCTCCCTCCTTGCTGACTGAGTCGGGCATCTGGGGAGTAGCACTGAACTGGAACAGGAGGCACCTACAGGGGATGGGCAGGGAGGGGTTGGCCCGACTGCAGAGGGGTCTACAGAGTCCATCATCACGATACTGAGGCTGAGCGTCTGGTGCTCCTATCCTATTCCTGGATGCCTCCATCCAAGGATAGTGAATGAGGCCCCCCAGTGGCAATGACTGTGGCCATAGATCCAGCCTCTAACTAAAGAACCAAGAGCCAAGCAGGGATCGGAGTGGGCTTCTGAGTTATAGAGTGTGATGGCAGGGCTCTTCCTGGCAGGCTTTCAGGACTGGGGTAAGATCCAAACAGGAGTTCAGCCTAGTGGTAAAAGTGAGGGTGTGGGAGTTGGACTCACTTCAGCACAGAAAGTCCAGGAATGAGTTGACAACCCAGGCCCTTTGCCAGGAGAAGATTGCTGTCACAGGACCTGAAGCCCGGCAGGGCAGCCACAATTCTGCCTCTCTAGCCTGCAGGGTCAAGTCAACATTGCCTTCATAGATGAGTAGCTGGGGTGAGACAGCCCGATCTCTCACTTGCATTAAAATGTGTATCTTCCTTAAAGATGCGAAATGTCAGTTCCCACTATGAGCGCTAATGGCTTTTATCCTACTGCTTAAAAATAATCTGACCCTTCCATTGCTCTTCAAATATGGAACCAGAGTACCAAGTGAGCATGGGCTCACCTAGAACTAAGTCCTCTATCAGCAGTGGAGATGCAGGGGTCCTTGCTGAGGAAGAGCTAGTAACTCAGAGGGGGATCTCTACACTCTCGAGATAGTAAGGGGAAGTCAGGGATACCACCTCAGCCACACTGATGTGTCTGGTTGTCATACCACGCACCCATCCTCTCCACCTCTTATCCTGCTTCTCTCGCACATAAGCAGGCACCAAAGAATTAATAACAAAAAGGCCTTGAGAAATCTGCACTTTGTTAGAAGGAATAGCTCTTAGCTCCAGCTGCTGCTGCTGCCAGAGGAGATGCTTGAAAGCAAGAAAGAGAATAATAGGAAAGAAAAAGACTTTTGAATCACATGGGAGTCTTCAAGGACTACTAAGCCCAGAAGATGTATCTCTTCTTGTTTCAAGCCAAAAATTTTCTGAAGCCCCCCAGCCCAGATGTAGCTTTCTTCACTATCTTTATAGGTTGTGTTTGAGTTCATTGGAGCCCAGAGGACTCCTCTGCTGGGTTTAGACTTCCTCCTTAGCAGGAACTAAGGACAGAATTAATAATAGCAGTGTCACTGAACTCTGCATTGTCGTTGAGGTGGGTGGCTCTGAATTTGAGGAGGGTCCTTGAGCAATTGCATACAGAGACTCCTGCAGCTCTTTGATTAGTGGATCAGCTGTTGAGTCTAGAAGATGACTCCATGAGTCAGGGAATGATGGGGAACCAGGGCTATAAGAGACGGAAAACAGGTCTGGACCAGACTCAGAGCTTCGCCCATGCACAGCCAGAGAAGATCTTTAAATTTAAGCGTGGGCCCTCCCACCATCACCACTCCTCCATGTTCAGAGACCATCAGGTGGCCTGTGTTTCAAAAAGGCTGTTTTGCTGAGTGACATATGCTTGCTGAGTGGGGTGGAGTTGGGAGGTTTTATAAGGGGTCCTCCGTGTGGTTGGAGAAGCTAAAGAAAAGTAGGTTTGGGAGAGGAGAGGTAGTGGAGGGCAGTCGAGCACAGGGGAAGGAGTTGGGTGTTGGGGGAGAAGAAAAGGGAGGACAGCAGACATTTAAATAAGATTTAGACTCTGCTTTGCTGGCAGGAAACAAGTTCACCTTCACAGCTCCAGGGAATCTTCAGTAGGATTGACACGGATTTGCATTTGGATTGTAATGCGAGAACTTGCTGAATCTAACTCTAAGACTGGAGGGTCCATGGGAGGGTTCAAGATTATTTGTAATCTGCTGTTCACATGCATCTATAGATACATAAATTTAAGGTAGTTCTTAGCACATTGAAGCATACGCATAAAGGTTTCAATTACTTGCTCAACACAGTGCTGTGCAGTTTTGGGAGTTTGGCAGTTTTTCCCCTGAATTCTTTCTTGAAGTCAAATCTAATTTGGAAATTGAATATATAAAACAGATAAATGCAAGAGTTACTATGTTCAAAGCAGGCAGGAATTGAGGAGCACAAATTCATTTAATCAAAGAGGAAGGTGTGAGCCAGTTAAACGGCCTGGTGGACCAGTCCAGTTGTGCTGCATTAGTGTCTAAAGGGAGGGGGACTGACAGCTGACTCCGGCTCTTCGAGCTGCTGCTGTTGTTGGTCAGTGCCTTAGTTGTGTCTGACTCAGACCTCATGAACGGCAAGCATGCCAGACTTCCCTGTCCTTCACCATCTCCCAGAGCTTGCTCAAACTCATGTCCTAGAGTCAGTGATGCCATCCAGCCATCTCGTCCTCTGTCATCTCCTCCTCCTCCTGCCTTCAATCCTTCCCAGCATCAGGGTCTTTTCCAGTGAGCTGGCTCTTTGCATAAGGTGGCCAAAATTTTGGAGCTTCAGCTTCAGCATCAGTCCTTCCAATGAATTTTCAGGCTTGATTTCCTTCAGGTTTGACTGGTTTGATCTCCTTGCAGTCCAAAGGACTCTCAGGATTCCCTTGAAATAGTGTGGTGTGCCCCCTAGTGCTTTTGGATATGATTTACAGTAAGAAGGACATTTTGCATCACAACACACAGATTAAAACAAACAAACGAAAGTTTCATGAAATAGTATATATGCATGGGATGCATTTGGGGAAAAATTATTTCATTAAGATAAAGAATAGTGGTCACAACCATTAAATTGATTTCACAAACCCAATGATGGGTCATGATCTACACTCTGGAAAACTGAAATAAAGGATATATACTTTTAGAAAGGCCAGTGGAATTCTGATGCCATGTGGGAGCATTAAGAGGGAAGTGTGGAATCATAACTCCAGCTGCATGCATGTTTAGGGCCATCCAGAATGCATTTTCTCCAAACAACTGGAATTTTAGACTTTTCATCACATCTCTTTGTCGGAAACAACACCGTCCCTTGGTTTGAGCTTCTCTGTATAGGTTGCTGCACACCTGAGTTTGTGTTTCCACAGTTGCATATGTGCACAAATAGATTATTTTTATCACAAATATAACCTTCTGGTTTGGAGCTTTGCTTCCCCTACAATGATTAAACAGCACAGAGACACCCAACTGTGTGTTTATAATTGAAGAAGAAGGTTGGGTAAAGCCACTGAAGGAAGGAATGGTGACTCTTATTTGACATGTGTGTTCCTTGCTATGAGAGAGTTCCCTGAGGGAGCTAGCTCCAAGTTGACTCCCCCACTCCTCCTGGGAGCCAGGTACTGTCAGAAGTCTGAGAATGCAGGGCCCATCTCCATGGAGTTGATGGAGTCTGACAGCAAGCTGTGTAACCAGTGTTGTCAAAATTTTTATGGGAGCACAGATAGTTCCAGCCACCTGTTGGGGAAGGGTCATGGCCAGAGAGACCTGGTGACCCACTAGGGCAGGGTCTGGAAGGTAAGTAGGAGTCTTCCCGTTGAGCAAAGAGGAGAAGAAAAGGAGTCTCAAGGAGGAAGGTAGGAGGCACATTCAAAGGCCTGCAGATATGACAGTAAAGGGCTGGTGCCTGGGACACCGAGGAGTTCAGGATGACTGATACCCAGGGAACAGAAATGAGGCCAGAAAGGGAAGGATGTGATAAGGAATTTGAACTTTCTACTGAGGCAGTAAAGGAGCTTTGGGGTGATTTTAAGAAGAGCTGAGCATGCTCAAATGTGTGTTTTAAAAGGATCACACTGCCTGTCTGGAAAAGCACGATCAGGAATGGTCGAGAAGAGTTGTGTTGGACCTGGAGAGGGCACAAGCAGAGGGGATGGGTGGGGATGGAAGCCTTTGCGAAGGGTTATGAGAAGTCAGGAGAGGCAGGAGCTCAGGACGATGACCAGACCTCTCTGTTGGCCAGATGGACGGTCCTGGCGTCCACTGATCTGCAGAACGGCAGAGAAAGGACAGGGTGTTTGGGGGCAAGGGTCAGGGAAGCGGGAACTGACAGGAAAGAGGGGAGATTAAAGAGGTTCAGTATGTGTTAAGAGCAATAGAATTTGACAAATTACTACCTCCTAAGATGTTCTTCCGAAAGATATATTGCAATTCTAACCACCCACCTCTCGCACACGTCTGTGCATACACGCATACGCGTGTGTGTGTGTGTACCTGCCTCCTACCCTTCTCCGAGCTGATAGCCCGCCAGTCCAATTCTGTTCTGGGCCACGGCCACACGAAGTAGGCAGATTGGTTCACCCAGTCTTTAAATGAAAACACCAGTGCCTATAATCCGCTGACAAAAGGTTAATTAGCCTGAATTTTAAGCCCCACATCCCTCAGGGAAGAGCATGTCAGAAAGCACCAAGCTTTCAGAACAAAGCTCTCCCTCAATTAAGGGAGGGTGCAGATTTTGTCACGTGGCTCTTGTCTCCGACTCTGCTGTGACCCCACTGTGAGGAGAGGGGACCTGGATTCTGACAAGCAGGCACTTCCTATTAACAGCCCTCTCCCCGCTGAGGCCAAGAGTGAGGACTGAAAAAAGAAAATTCAGGAACAGCAGTCATGAAGGGCACTCAGACAGATGGATGTCCTGTGAATGAGGAGTCGGGGGGCAAGAGCTAAAGAGAGACACAGGAGACAGCGTCCCGCTAAGAGGGTCCCCACCAGGTCCCGGGGCAGCCGGGACAAAATCTGTTCATACCAACTACAAATTGAATCCTGTGATACTTTGAAACCATTCCTCAACACTGTGCCCCATTCCTCTGTTCCCCTTCAGATTCCTTAACTGTCTAGGGAAAGAGAGCACATTCCGGTGGTCCGCTGTGCCCAGGAGGGCCGGGCAGGCTCCTCCAAGGGTATGTGTCTGCAGTCTCCCATCCCTGGAGCAGGGCAGCATCAGCAGAGCCCTGGTGTCTGGGGGCATCCAGGCAGAAGACAGACACGGCCCGAGGAATTATTGAATACGGACAGCTCTTTCCGGCTTCTTGGCTGAAAGGGGAAGGCAAGTCAGGCCAGTCGCTAGAAAAGGGTGAAGAATTTTGAGGGCAGGATTTTGTTTCTCAGAAGCAAGAAATGTGAGCATTACTATAAGCTGAGGTAGAGGCCAATAGGGAAGGAAAAATGGAAGAGACAGGAGAGAGGGCATGACTGACATGTGGGGTTTACCTGGGGAACACGTGGCCCTGGTCTCCGCCCAGCTCCTCTCACTGAGCACAGGCTAATCCTCCCCTGAGCTGGGCGCAGCATGGCTCTGTGGTCTAGGGAAGTAGATTGACTCCGCAGGTAGGGTTAGGAGTAGCCTGGGGCTGCTCTGGATAGGAGGCGGGGACCCAGCATCTATGCTGTGCCCCTTCCCACCGCCGCCAGATGGAGGCCCAGATGACCTCCTGCCTCCTCTTCCTGCGTGTCCAGGTCCCCAGGTTTCCTCCATGTACTGACCACACACTCTGGTGTCCTGGAAGCAGCTCAGCACTTTTCCAAGCCAGCTCAACCTTGAAAGGGCCTCTCTCTCCACCCGGATCCTGCTGGGCTTTTGGCAGCATGCAGAGGCTGCTCTTACTCCGTTACCAACTTTGATCAGGTTGTCTGGAGCAAGCCCACCTCCTCCCACTGCTCTGCAGTTTGCCAGCACACCCCTCAGATCAGAGACCCACTCCCTGTCATCTGGCCCGCCTCCCATGTCTCAGCTCTGACACCTGAATGGGCGTGCCACACCTCTGCTTCGACCTCACCGCTGATTTCAGTGTCAGCCCTTGATGTGAAGGCTTCTTCCTGTTAAGTCCTCCTCCCCTCTCTAATTCACAGTCCCCACCTCCATTCACTTCCAGCCAGTCCAGCTGTGGGCAGTCTTTGAGCATTTATCCTAAAATCCTAAAGGGCCCAGCATTGATGAGAGAGGCCAGCCCTCACCACTCAGAGTGCAAACACTCACTATGCCCTTGTGGCTTCCATCAAACAAACCCCAAGACATTTAGAAGGATGAAGCCGCTGAAAAACCCAGTTTAATAGAAAGGACCAAGGTCTGGGGGAGAATGGAAGAAGTTATACAGGCCAGTGGAAAACTAGACATGAACATAATACCGACGAAGTCCCTCTGTGATTGTGGTTTCATGATCATTTGAGACCTTCACCTGTAACATGAATCTAAACCATGTGAGAAGCTTTCTCTGTTCTAGGAGAAAAGTGGGTGAAGGGGAGTCTGTGTTGGAGCCGAGGGCTGATGGAAAGAGGAGCCTCGGGAGTTCTGGGTTCTACCTGCCGAGGCTGCTGTGGACGTCCTAGACACCCACGCACAGAACTGCCCCATCATAGCCCCCTCACATGCACACGCAGCTCCACTCCCTTAATTTGTCGAAGAGATGGTCCCAACCACTGGGGTTTGTACAGGGTAACTCTGGCCCCAGGTGATGGGATCCCTAGGGGCATATGCTCCCAGCAGTCAGTCTATGGGATGCCCAGTGACAAATGACACAGTCTGAGACCCCAAAGATGGGCTGAGTCAGTTAAATACTACTTCTGAACTTAGTAGGTATCAAGAAAATGAGGCATCAGCAGAACCATGAAATAAAGGGAGGCTTTAGAGGTCTTGATAGGATATGAAAAAAAATCACATTGTAAGTACCCTGAAAGTGTAATGAGTGTAAGTACTTGCTCAGTAGAGGATTAAGAAGCCAATGGTGAAGAGAGAACAGAGACGTCTCATTAATTGCAGACCAGAAAGGACCTACTATATAAAACAGAACTCTTGTCAAAATACTCTGTAATAACCTATGTGCTAAAAGAATCAAAAAGAGTGTATACATGTGTATGTATAACTGATTGACTTTGCTGTGCAGCAGAAACTAAGACAACATATAAATCAACTATACTCCAATATAAAATTTTAAGATAGCGGACCAGAGCCAAGATCCAGAAGCCTGAACCAACCTCCCGCCTGGTTCTCATCAGGGCCCCTCTCACCATGGCTCCTGCTCGGGAACCTCTGTGAGAATCCATTTCCACTGTTGCCCGTGAGTGCTTTTACAGTAAATCATCACCACCACCCAGCTAACCTTTTATGGAGCCATCTTGAGTGAGTCTCTGCCTTGCAATCCACAGACTGGCCAGGACACGTGTGGACTGCCCAGGAGTGCATTTGATGGATGTCAGATTTGGGCTACTCTGCTCGTTTTCACAAAGTTTGCTGCAGTTTAGCAGTGCTTAAGATGAAACCTTAAAATGGTGAGAATATCTCTGAATAAAATAAGAAGCTAGGATGAGCAGAACAACACAAATAGAAATGAGTTCTACCTCATTGAGAGGAGTCCAGAATTTCTGGAAGAGAAACACAGATGAAGAAGAAGCCCTAAGAACATGGGTGTGAAGAAGGCGGCTTAGAGAGAAGCTTAAAAAGACTCTGGTTGATGACTCTCTGTTGAGAGTCACTGTGCATGGGACCCAGAGTTCTGAGAGCAAGATGCCTTCCTGATGGCAGCTAAGGTGTAACAGAGAGTCAGCTGAAACTGGGCAAATTCATTGCTTCTCTTGGTTAGAGACAACCCACTAGGCGCAAACACAGGTGTGTCTTCAGACACAATGATTTGGAGGTGGAAGATGAAGGACTTGAGAGCATGGGCACGTCATCACTTCCTTCCCTGCCCTTAGGAACTCTGGAAGACTGAGGAATAACTCAAAGGTCATCAACAGTTGCCAGAAAGATCAGGTTGATGTTTAGCTGAGGCTCAGAATCCTGGCTTAACGTACCAAAATAAATCATTCTTAGCCAAGAGTGCAAATCTTTTGAAGACATGGAGGACTGGTGATTGATGAGTTACTCTCATCAAGACAATTTAACAGTGAATACCAGAAGGTAAAGAGCAAAACAGATAACCCATGAGACCAATTGCTACAAATGATAATAAGTGGAAGGTAGAAAAAAGAGTTTCAGGACAGGCAGTGCCCCGGAGGGAGGGCCAGAAGCCCAGCTGTAAGTGGCCTTAGGTATCCCAGTGCACCCCTCACAGCAAACAGACACTAACTCCGAGCATTGTCTGCAGACACCCGAGGAGGCCAACAGACCACATAGAAACAGGCAGACAAATGTGCTCTGCCTGTCTGGAAAGCTGTGCATGGAAGGCTGAAGACTCATTGAGAAGCAAGTGCGTGGGGCTTAGCAGAAATGGCCGTGCTATGGGAGTATCACAGAGGGAGGTGATGGTCTCCTGAAACAAATCCAAGCATGAGTGCAAAGATAAAATCTCATTGTGAGGAGGTCTTCCTGGAAGTCTTCATTGGTTGAACACGGAAGATCTGACACGTTCTTGAGTTGCTTTTCTGGCAGGATAAATCAGAATACCTTTGATGTAATGAACAGAGGAAAGTGGGGGCAAATTAAAAATAAGGGATTCAGGGATACAAACTGCTGTGTATAAAATAGATAAGCAACAAGGATATATTATGTAGCACAGGGAATTAGAGCCATTATCTTATAATAAGCTTTAATGGAATATAATCTGTAAAAATGCTGAATCATTTGCTGTGTACCTGAAACTCATATTGTAAATCAGCTATACTTCAATTAAAAAAAAAATACCAGAAATCCTGACATAAACTGGACTAAACCATGAGAAAATGTATCACCTGGCTAAGGAGTTAGAGGTAGGGTAGGGATCAGGGTAGGAAGATTCAGGAGCTAATGATGGTGCAAGAACGTGGGATCTTTCCAGGCTGCTGTCTCCAGGCTTGCAGAAAGGTGGAGGCACTTCCAGACATTGTGTCCGGGTGTGAAAACAACCAGATGAAAATGCACTTGCTGAAACTCAGGAACAAGGAATAAATTTCTCAAGTCCCCAGCAGACTTGCCCTTCATGTGTCATGGTCAAAAGTATGCCAAGTTTTGAATCAGTCACTGGCCGAAGGAATGGGAGTACATGGGCAAAACATGCCCAACCCTGGAGTGGATCCCCTTTCCATGATATGCCTTGGTTCATGGGGAGAGGTAGCAACCTTGAAAAATTCAGGGTTCACTTAGGAAGAAGGAAATAGGGGGGATGGGTGCTTTATGGGTCATTAACAGTGACTTCACCAGGCATCTTCTGATAAATGTAGACAGTAAGAAAAAGTATATATTAAAATATGAAGGAGGAGAAAGAAAACATGTAGAAAAACAAGAACTCTTTGGCAAAGCAGAAGTAATGAGACCTTAGGAGAACTGCTGTGTCATCAGAGAGATGAGACCAGGGGAGTGAAGGGGTGTTTGGATATGGTCAGAGTCTCCCATCAGCTTTAGAGTAAAGATTTTCAAAACTTCAGAAGAAAAAATAAAGGCTTCTGTTGTTGGGAGCCTAGATGGAGAGACTTGAAATATTTGAAAAGCTCTTTAGAATGCTATTCTGACTGTGCAATCAGAAATGACAGTAAGGGAGGTACTCACAGAAACACTCAATTACTGATACTTTACATGTACGTGTACAAAAGATGAAAGGAGACAGGGAGGAAAATGCACTCGTGCCTTTTTCTTTCTACCTGGTCCCTCTCAGCACCACTTTTGCCCCCTGTGGCCCTTCTGCCGTCTAGAATTATGAAGTTTGCCTACTTATCCACTTTCCTAAAGGGACCCACTCCAGTGCTGAACCTAGAAATGTGTTCTTCCGTCTGCTGGGAAGCTGAGCATCTTCAAAGAACCGGGTACTTGATACAAGGCCACAGGTTTTTCATAGCTGGGACACTGTGAGCTTCATGCAGCATATTTCTTTGGTTTAAATACCAAACAGGATGTGTCTTATCATATTCTCCTGGGCTAAGGACTCCCAGGACCACTGATACTCAAAGCACCCCACAGGGACATGTGCCCTACCGTATGAGTTAGCTGACCACATCACATCCACCAAGTCCCAAAGACCTTGGCCTGGTTTCGAGAACATTGTTTTCCACCCTGGTCAGAATCTAGTCTTCAGACCTACAGAAACACCATCCTCTCGTCCCTCAGTGATGTCCATCTAGCCTTCTAGCTGTGACCCCCACCATTCCCCCCATGTCTGCAAATCTGGGCTCTGTCATCTGCCCTCCTGATTTTCTAGCCAGTTCCAGAAGGCTTAAGCCAACACAGGCAGGACAGAAGATCAAGTTTGGACCAAAGCTCACCAGCTGGTCTAAGACCAGCACTCTGTGCTCCAGGGGAAATCCACTAAGAGGGCTCTTCTGCTAAGGCCCCAGGTCTCTGCCAGTTCCCACACCTGGGGGTGGGAGGAGCCTTGAGAGCATCCTTCACAAAACTGGCTGGGTCTGGTCTTAGCCCTCCTTCCCACTGTTCTTGAGCCCAAACTAGAGTGGAAGATGGTATCAGACCCAACTTCCAGGATGGTTGTCACCTTAAGGATGAGAGTCAACACTGGGGTAGGTTTGAGGCTCCCAGGGACGCTCAGCACAGGGCTTGCGCCGCCAGCACTGTGGCTCTAGACCACACACTTCACCTGTGCTGCCGGCCTCAGCACGTCTCCACACAAACCCCAGCACTGGCCACCAGCCCCCAGCTCCCTGCTCAAACTGGGCCCCTCTTTACTATCCTGGGATTCACTGGACTTCTGTCCGCAGTTTTCTCCAGTCGTTATACTCTCCCCTGATATTCACATGGGTAATAGAACCTATGGGTAATAATAAAGTAATAGGACTTATGGGTAATAGGGGAAACGATGTAAACAGTGACAGACTTTATTTTCTTGGGCTCCAAAATCACTGCAGATGGTGACTGCAGCCATGAATGCTGAAGCTGAAACTCCGATACTTTGGCCACCTGATGTGAAGAGCTGACTCATTTGAAAAGACCCTGATACTAGGAAAGATTGAAGGCAGGAAGAGAAGGAGACGACAGAGGATAAGATGGTTAGATGGCATCACCAACTCAATGGAGATGAGTTTGAATAAACTCTGGGAGTTGGTGATGGACGGAGAGGCCTGGAGTGCTGTGGTCCGTGGAGTCGCAAAGAGTCGGACACGACTGAGCGACTGAACTGAACTGAACACTTACTTGGTCTTCCCAGGTGGCTTGATGGTAACGAATCTGCCTGCCAATGCAAGAGACAGGGGTTTGATCCCTGGGTCAGGACAACCCCCTGGAGAAGGAAATGGCAATGCACTCTAGTATTCTTGCCTGAGAAATCCCATGGATAGAGGAGCCTGGCAGGCTGTAGTCCATGAAGTTGCAGAAGAGTCAGACACGGCTTAGTGACTAAACAACAGAAACGAACACGTATGTCGGGCCCCTCTGTAGATGCAACGTGTAGACAAAGGGTTCGGTGATACCGGTAGGTGAAGCTTGCCTTGCACAAGCACATGGTCTGCTGAGGGAAGGTGAACAGAGAGAGGGGGAATGAACAAATAGAAATGAATGGGAGTGGAATGAATGAATTCTGGAGTACCCCTGTGAGGCCTGGATTTGCTTATCATTCCACAGATTCCTCTGCCTTGAACTTTCACCTGACAAAATCCTTCCCCTTGAAGTGGAACTGGGGACCTTTGACCATCCCCCCAACTAGTGGAATGTGTTGGTCACATCCATCTTCTTTCTCCCTAGCATTTGATGGTTTGTTCCCATTCATAAACCAAATATTTCTGAGCAGGTGGTGAACATTCTGCCAGGCACTGAGGATACAATGGGAAAATGCTGATCCCGTCCCCCATGGAATTTGCAGTCCAGATCAGGGTGTCTACGTAAGTAGATCACTAGACAGATTGATAGAAGCTTTGGGTCAGTGTTCCCTGGTGCCATATTCTGTCTTGTTCACACCTGGTAAGAGCCCTACAAGAACAGGGCATAGAGTCCATGGCGTAAAAGAGATGAACCGCAGAGGAGCACTGCCCGTGCACACAGTAGGCACCTCAGGAAGTGCTGAATGATGAAAGTGGCTGCAGAGACCCAAGCCCATTGTTTCCCATGCTGCGGCTGCTGCCAAGTCACATCAGTCATGTCTGACTCTGTGCGACCACATAGCTGGCAGCCCACCAGGCCCCCCTGGGATTCTCCAGGCAAGAACACTGGAGTGGGTTGCCATTGCCTTCTCACTGTTTCCCATGAGCTCTGCTGAAATCAGCAGCTCCAGTATTCGCCCCTCACCTGCAGCACGCCCACCGCAGCCTCTTCTGCCCACCTACTTCCTGTCCAGATGCAGATCCACATGTATGAAACTGCAGGCCAGGACCTTCACCAGATTCCTGGTCAAGTCGAGAACAGTTCAAGAGCCACAGTCCAGTATTGCAGGGGCTACGTCTGCTCTGTTCACCAAGATAGCCCAATCTTCCACACAGCACCTAGCATATATAGGATGTACTCAGTAATTCTCTGGTGGTTGTTGAATTAATACATGAATTCTACATAATTATCCAGACAAGAGCTTAAATTTCTGCAAGGAGTTTAATCACGATTGGGCTAATTTTATCAATAGAGACAGCTGTGCTGGTTCTCTGTAGCCAGAAGTGGATTTATAGCTTAAGTCGGTGTATAGCCACCAACAGGGTGTAGACCTGAGTTGTAGTGACCCCATGGGTTAACCTCCAGCACAAGGAGAGCTCCGCCTTCCTCCCTGAGCTGAGATTTAAGGGCTCCCCATTGTTCAGCCTGCTTTCAGGGATAGATCAGTGTGAGCTGGCTGGTCTGAGGAATCCTCCTGGTAAAGAAGGGGCAGGAGGAAGAATCACCAGCAGCAAAGAAGAGAGAGCAGTGTGCAGTGAGGGCCGAGATGCAGAGCAGCCACAGGGAGGCCGTGCTCCTGAGGTTTGGGAGAGGAGCCTCTGCCAGGGCTGCACTTCAGTGAGTGGGCCCGAGGGGCCCTGGGCTGGGAGTGACCACTTCGGTGAGTGGGCCTAAGGGGCCCTGGGCTGGGAGTGACCACTTCAGTGAGTGGGCCTAAGGGGCCCTGGGCTGGGAGTGACCAACTTTGACTCAAAGATCCAGCAGGGACTGCAGCACATTTTGCTTAAAACAACAGCTGGTTTGTAATTTTGGCCTCAGACAGTAATTATAGCTGCTGGGGCTCCTTGGAGAGATAATTACAGAAAGGATTCAGCACATTCATTTTATCTACACACTTAACCATCAATTAAATCATTACCATCTAGTCCTATTCCAGAGTCTAGAAATGATCTGTGAATGTATAATTTTGAAGGCTCTGAAGTTTGTTTGCAGATGGTTTTAAGTGAAAAATTGCCCCATTTCCAGAACCAGCAGAGGTCCACGTGTGTGCTTTCCCATGGAGGCAGAACCCAGGGAAGTTCCGTGTCGGCTGTCCTGTCTCCCCCGGTCCTGCCTCAGGAGGGCGGGAGGCGCTGTGGGCCATGCCTTTCATCTCCCTGTGATTGTCAGAGTGGGATTTCACTGAGACCTAGAGGAACCGGGGGGCAGAAGGTATGGTGTTTTGTTTGCCAAGAGGCTTCCCAGAGGATCCCCTGCTGGGATTTTGCAAGGACCCTGGGCCACCACCTCCTAGCTCAATGGCAGGGAGGGGGTCATTTCACTGTGGGAACCAGAAGCTTGTAATATTTAGAAGTGGGGCCCCTGGAGTCGGACCCCTGGGCTCACGTTTCTGCTCTCCCACTTCCCAGCTCTGTGTCTTTAAGCCAGTCTTTGAACCTCTCCAACCCTCAGAGTACTCAGCTTTTTGATGATACAATAATGGGCCTTGCCTAGTGGAGCTATTGAGAGACTTAAGCATGAGAAAATAATGTAACATGTTCAACGCACAGTGTCTTGACATTTAATGGGTGCTAGGGAAATTGGAATCATTAGGTTATATAGCATACAGTGGGTACTAGGGAAGGAGAAAAGCAGAGGGAGAACCAGAATGTCCAGAAATGTGCTGCTGTGAGGTCCAGTGGCCTCTGAGAACATGTGGCTCCAGCTTTGGGCTTCACAGCTGCTGCTTCTCCGACCCTGACCTCCCTCCATGGTGACCCACCGAGAGTCCCTTGCTCTCAGAACCCATCCTTTCTGATCCTGCCCTCCTTCAGCTGCTGCCCCTGTGCTTCTCCAGAAATGTGACCTCACTGCTCTGCTGATTCCCTGAGCAAGCCTGCATCCCTCCCAAACCTCTGACTGCCTTTTCTGTCACTCTTGGATGTTTTTGTGGGCTCACAGTTGCACACAATTATGTCCCAAGTTTCTGTCTTAAGCTACTTTCTGTTCTTCCATGACATGCAGAGCAGCTTTGCAGGGCTATGATCCACAGGATTGAAATTGCTTCCCTGCCTCTTGATGCCTGAAAGACAGCTTCTCTAACAGACAGGGATCTTGGGCCATACCAGCTCTTCACACCTGTGCCTAAAGCTGGGATCCCAGAGGCACTGGCTATACTCTAGGGCACTGGGCAGGCCCCCTCTGGGCGCCGACTCTTCCAGGCTGCTACAGCAGCCCCCTGGCCAATGTCAGACTCCGCCCATCCTGCCCTCCTGCTCGTACCATGGACTCTTTCCCCTGAGGGTGCTAAAAAAAAGCCCCACTCTGTGGCTGGTATGGAATTGGCCTCAGGACTGGCTTTTGCCCCAGCAAGAGCCGTAACTGTGTGGCAGCCCCAAGCTGGGAACCAGCTTCCAGCACAGCATCATCCAGGTTCCCGACTGACCTGGAGGGCACCCATCTCATCTTACAGCCACGCCCAGCCCTGAGCCAGGGTTGCAGAGGAATCAAAGGCTCCCAACAGTGCTGTGACAAAGCCAGATGTCCCGTCTTCAGATTCATTGTTATTGTTGGAAAAATTATAAAGAGCTTATTTTCAACTACTTTCTAAAGTTGTAAGAATTAAGTTAGTAAATATAAAGCATTTACAAGAGAGCCTAGTACTTAGTGTAAATTTAATAGATATCATTCAGTTCAGTTCAGTCGCTCAGCCATGTCCAACTCTTTGCGACCCCATGAATCGCAGCACGCCAGGCCTCCCTATCCATCACCAACTCCCAGAGTTCACTCAGACTCGCGTCCATCGAGTCAGTGATGCCATCCAGCCATAGATATCACTAGATTGGTGCAAAAATAATTATGGTTTCAGATCCTGAATTTTAAATCATCACAGCTAGGCTCAAACACGTCTATATTAACCAAAATGGGAACCATTACAAGCAACACATTTTGCCGATGAGAAATGTTTATTTATTCCTGTAGCATCCATGCTTCAGGATTTGATGAATTCTTGGAAAGCATTTTCTGCATCCTGCTGGTTGTGGAAGCATTTTTTCCTACAGAAAGTTGTCATGATGCTTCAAGAAGTGGTAGTTGGTGAGAGGTCAGGTGAATATGGCAGATGAGGCAAAACTTTGCACCTCAGTTGTTCAGCTTTTCAAGTGTTGGTTGTGTGACATGTGGTCAGGCATTGTCGTGGAGAAGAATTGGGCCCTTTCTGTTGACCAACACTGGCTGCAAGTGTTGCCGTTCTCAGTACGTCTCATTGATTTGCCGAGCATACGTCTCAGATGTAATAGTTTCACCAGAATGCGGAAAACCAGTGGATTTCAGAGCAGCAGCAGACCAGCACACAGTGACTGTGACCCTTTTTCTGGTGCAAGTTTGGTTTGGGTAAGTGCTTTGGAGCTTCTTGGTCCAGCTAGTGAGCTGGTTATCACCAGTTGTCTTATAAAATCCACTTTTCATTGCACATCACAGTCCAGTCAAGAAATGTTTTGTGTTGTTGCATAGAATAAGATAAGACGACACTTCAAAACAATGGTGTTTGTTTGTTTTTGGTCGGATCTCGAGGCACCCACTTAGCGAGCTTTCTCAGCTTTCCAATTTGCGTCAAATGCCAACCAGCCGTAGAATGGTGGACGTTGAGTTCTTGGGCAACTTCTTGTGTAGTTGTAAGACGATCAGCTTTGATGATCCTCTCAATAGGTCGTCAACTTTGGATGACCTGCACTCCTCATCATTAAGGCTCTAGTCTCCTTCGCAAAACTTCTTGAACCACCGCTGTACTGTATGTCCCATTAGCAGTTCCTGGGCAAAATGCCTTGTTGATGTTGCAGGCTGCTTCTGCTGCATTATGACCCATGTGAACTCGAATAAGAAAATCACTCAAATTTGCTTTCAGTCTAACGTCATTTCCATAGTCTAAAATAGATATAAACAGCAAGTAATAATTCATTACCAAACAACATAAAGCAAGAAATGACATTAAAATGATGTGTAACATAACCAATTTTATTTACAAATATATTTCAGTATCAAATAGCAAAGTCAACAATGGAAAACAAAGATTACTTTTGCACCAACGTAATAGCTGTGGTTATTGCAGGCTTCCCTGGTGGCTCAGCGGCAGAGTATCTGCCTGCAATGCAGGAGACTCGAATTCGATCCCTGGGTCAGGAAGATCCCCTGGAGGAGGAAATGGCTACCCACTCCAGTATTCTTGCCTGAGAAATCTCACAGACAGAGGCGCCTGGCGGGCTGCAGTCCACGGGCTTGTAAGAGTCAGACACGACTTAGCGACTTATCACCACGTTGTTACTGCCCTTGTCCTCTTTTCTGTGTGAACACCTACACGATCGCTCCCGAAAGGCTGCGCTGTGTCTTTGTGTTTGTTCTCCTGATTAGACATGAGTCCCCTGGGAGCAGAGATGGAATCTCCTGTGTCTCTGAATCCCTCAAGCCTTGTGTAGACCCCCAGCTCTTGAGGAGGTGCTCAGTATTGGCTGAAGGAGAGAAAGAGAGATGGAGGGAATACGGGAGGCAGGGAGATGGGGCCCAGCTTCCCATGTGCTCAGCCTGAGGTGCCCCTTTCCTGACTCCCAGGCAGGGGTCCTTCACTGACACTCATTGCGCGCTTCTGGAAGTTTTCACATTTTAACTTCTACTGGATGAAAAGGTGGATGGAAAAACCTCACTGACAAGATCTGATGCTGTGACCAATAGCATGGGATCTCCTACTCTGGAAAGGCTTTTAGGAAAAGTCTGAGCAGTTCAGAAAAGGAAAAATAGCTGAGTTTTCAGGGTCCCGCAAACTTTGGGAGAGTCCACATTTCAAGATGATTTTGTAACTTTGCTTGTCAACCTGAGAAAGTGCGAGAAGGAGAGGCAGCAGGGAGGGAGGACGGGAGGGAGAGGAGGCTGTGGCCTCTGGAAGGGCTTCAGAACCACCAGCTTCTGTCTCAAACCTCTTCTGCAAACAGCCTTTGCCATGCAAGGAAGCTGTGCTCAGGTGCGTGGACCTAGCCCGAGGCTTGCAGGAAGCACTATTGCCTTTGAAGTTTCTTGTGAAAGGAGCGGTGTGTGCACCACTGCGTGCACCGNCTCTGGAAAGGCTTTTAGGAAAAGTCTGAGCAGTTCAGAAAAGGAAAAATAGCTGAGTTTTCAGGGTCCCGCAAACTTTGGGAGAGTCCACATTTCAAGATGATTTTGTAACTTTGCTTGTCAACCTGAGAAAGTGCGAGAAGGAGAGGCAGCAGGGAGGGAGGACGGGAGGGAGAGGAGGCTGTGGCCTCTGGAAGGGCTTCAGAACCACCAGCTTCTGTCTCAAACCTCTTCTGCAAACAGCCTTTGCCATGCAAGGAAGCTGTGCTCAGGTGCGTGGACCTAGCCCGAGGCTTGCAGGAAGCACTATTGCCTTTGAAGTTTCTTGTGAAAGGAGCGGTGTGTGCACCACTGCGTGCACCGGGAGGGTGGGGGGGGTAGGGCGGTGGTGGTCTTATCGTCTCCACTCAGAGCTCTAGTCCCGGCCACACTGGCCACATGGCAGAGACCAGGGTAGCAGCACGCACCTCCTGTTCCATAGAAGAAAACATCCCCTTCATGTGCTTGTGCCGGCTTCCTCGAGACTGCTGTGCTTTATTTATTGCAGTTTCATGCTGCGATTATCCCACTTCAATCTATGCTGAAAATACCAACTGTACCCACTGTCTCCAACGATGTGCAGTACATGGATTTTGTTTTCTGGACTTTTCTAAAATCATTTGATAAAGTTGCACAATCCCCTCTGCTGCAGAGCACAAAGAACTCTCAAAATAGCTCACCTTCATATAAATAGCTCACCTCCTAGATAGTTCTGCAGTGGGCATACTGAGTCAGAGGCTGCATCTCCACAGCTTTTCCAGAGATCTGAGTCACTCTCCTCACCCCCACCACTGCCGTATTCCCGGCTCTGGTGTTGCAGTGGGACGAGCTGGCACCCAGGTGGGACAGCTCCCTTGCCTGGTTCCTAGTGTGGGACAGGGGTGGAAGGGAAAACCAGAGCAGAGCAGATGAAGGGGGCGGCTAGGGGTGTTCCCGGTGGGAGCAGAAGAGGCCCCTGGTAGATGAGCGGTATTACAGAAGGTGTTAGGAGCAAAGGAGATGAAGGGGAGTTTGAGGGGTCAAAGCAGAGGGCACAGACCTTGGGAGAAACAAGGATTGACTTAGGGGGAAGAGCGGGATGGAAGCTTTGATAAAGATCAAGGATGGAAAGGACAGCAGCTAGGAGCCCCAGAGGAGGGTTAGAGATGGTTCAAAGGGAGCAGGGTTCATCTGGGGCAGGCTGTGCAGGCAGCAGAGAGAGGACAGGCTGCTGCACAGTGAGGGTGGAGGGCAGGGCCGTGAGGCCTGGCAGGCTTGGTCCGAGGGGTGACCAGGCTGCCCTGAGGGTGGGAAGGTAAAACCACAAGTCCTCTCAGCCCAGCTGCTCTCCCAGAGTTGTTGCGAGGCTGTCTGAGCCCCCTCTCACCCTCAGGTCCATGTGTTCATCACCCTGTGTTCACATGCTTTGGGTCTCCTGTGCCCCTGGCCTCCCCACCACCTGCCCGCCCACCACCTCCTTTTCTGCTGCCCTGCTCTATGCCCACATAACCTGCCAGTCCTGTGTCCTACCTTCTCTCCAGTGCTGATCACTGGGCTCCTGACAAGCGGGCATGCCTTGCTTCTAATCTGATGTGCCTCGGATTAATAATAAGACGAGGGACTTCCCTGGGGGTCCGGTGGCTAAGACTCTGTGCTTCCAATGCAACGGGCCCAGGTTTGATCCCACATGCCACAACTAAGACCTGGTGCAGTCAAATAAATGAATAAATATAACAAGTAATATCATAAGATGACGCCAGCTGTCCCACATGGAACATCTGCTCCATCCGGGGCTCTGCGTTAAGTGCTGTGCTTAAGTCATCTAATTTAACCCATGTCCTGTGAGGCAAACGGTATTGTCTCCCCGCATGAAAAAAGTTGAGACCAAACTAACCTGTCAAGCTTCAAGAGGCAAATAAGTGGAAGAGCACACCTACTCTTAACAGATGGCATATCCATCCATTGTCCTGTGCCGTCTCCACACCCCCCGAGGGCCCCATATTCAGTGGCCTGGACTTGGCCGTGGGACTTCATCGTCCAATAGACTGTGGGTGGGGTGACAGTTCCAGGTCAGGCCTTTAAGAAGTATCACATACTTGTGTTTGACCCCTTGAGCTTTTGGCCTGCGTCATGGGAATTCCCTGCGTCCTAGAACAATAAGACCCAGAAACAGACCTCTAACTGTGTGGATCCAGGTCCAACTGAGCCCAGCAGGGCTGTAGCCAACCCACAGACTTCCTGATGAAAGCAGCTAAGATTTGGGGGTTGCTTGTTAATTGTAGCAAAACCTGACTCATACAGATTTTAAAAGATCTTTCTGATTCCATACAGAGCTCTTAAAATTCCATACAGTATTTGTCCGTGTCAGTGCTTCTTGGGCACAGAAACCAAGGCAATTTGGACTGGATCCAGAAAGGGCCCTCTCTCTACCCCTTAGGGAAGGCTGTCTCTTCACCGCTTCGCATCAAGTTGAAGTGGGTAACCTATAGCCATTTCAGTTGCTCTCTTCTTTTTATTCTCCTGCCCTCTTCCTATAAAACATTTTTTTGTACAAACCTTCATATCCCAGCAGATCTGTAGCTTGGAAGAAGATACAGCTCTACCAGTCCAGTACAGCCAAGTTCTCACATGCTTGGTCAGCTCTGCTGGTTCTAAGAGACTTTTTCCCTTCTGTGCAGTTGTTATTCAGCTCAATGAAGATGGTAAAAACAAAACAACCCCTAAGAACTCTCCAGAAGTCTCTTTTGCTTTCGTCCCACTGGCACTAATTCACTGTGCCTAACCGCACATCCCCAGATGATTTATCAGTGTAAGGTTTTTGCTGATTTACTTCAGCTGTTTTTCTCCTGCTGCTTCTCTCCACCCCTGTGCCGTGCTTAGTCAGTCATGTCTGACTCTTTGTGACCCCATGGACTGTAGCCCACCAGGCTCCTCTGTCCATGGGATTCTCCAGATAAGAATACTGGAGTGGGTTGCCATGTCCTCCTCCAGAGGTTCTTCCCATCCACACCCCTGTCCCCTGCCTAAATCTTCTGCTTCAGTATTACCATAATTTTCAAAACCAGTCTGATGTTCAGTGAACAGTATGTAGTAAAACCGATTAACTGAAAACCCCCTTTAAAAAAAAAACCCAAAAGCTAATAGAATACTCTTTTTCATTTTAGAAGTCATGTTATATTCTGTGGGGTTTTTCCCACAAATGTGTTTTTCAGTGTTATATTCTAATAAGGCTAAACTTTGTAGCTACAAAGATTCGATTCCTTCCGATTGGAACATGATGGTCCCTATTTATGTTAGTAGGAAAAGCTCTGAAGTGAAAACTTGGGGTTTTTCATACACAGTGTTTCTTCTCTCTTCTTCTGGCAGAACCCCGTTTTTCTTGAGGACCTACCCACTTCCCTGTGTCCTTGTGGTTTGGGTAGACCTGGCCTCACCCTCCGCTCCATGCTCCATGTGTGCCTGGACTGTGTCCACCCAGCAAATCAGGAGCTGGTTCAGGGCGGCCCCGTGACCCATTTAAGGGCCAGGAGTTTGGCTGGAACTGTCAGGAGTCACGTCTTTCCCCTGGACCCAGCTGTGAGGCTGCCACTGTGGAGTAGTCAGTGGCAGTCTTGCCATCTCAGTTGAACCTAGCCCAGAGTGGAGCCAATCAAAGGAAAGCAGAGCTGAGTGGTGGGGAAAGTGCTCGTGAGTCCTGAGGACACTGCCTGAACCTCTGGAGGGACGGAGAGGCTGGCAGACAGACAGAGAAGCAGGAGAGCGGCACTGCCCACATCACCTTGCCTCTCCTCACCCAGCACTCCCCAGCTTGGGAGTGGGGGGTCGAGGGGACCGAAGCTACACGAGGAGCGGAGGAGAAAAGTGAGCGTAGACAGAGAAGAGAGGCTCAGAGAGCGGCCCATGATGGGTAGCCGACAGGACTCTGGTGCGGGACTCATGCCAGGGACAGGTTGCCAGGCTGGCAGGGGCAGGCAGGGTGGTGGGACCTCCACAGAGTCAGGCACGCAGAAGTCCTGGCGCGGGACTGGAACCGTGAAGTGAGAACAGTTAGGACACAGGGCACTGGGGCCTGCAGGTGACGAGCACTGCCCCGCGGCAGACTGCAAGAGTAACTCTCAGCCCGACCTAGTGCAGGGCATGGCTTCACCCCCTGACATGGGAGCTTCTGGCTCAGGCTGCGGGGAGCCTCGTGGGCTCCGGGCATGTTGGGGCATGGCAGGACATGGATACCTAGAACCTCCTCCTTTAGCTGAAGCTCTGTTTAGATAATAGAAAACAAATGGGACTAGCTTGGGACTTTTTGTAAGAGCTGAGGGGAAGTTTCTTGGAACTCTAGGGTGGGGATGTATCTGTGTTCCAGGAAGGACTGGGGCCGAGACTGGAAACTTTAGGAAAAGCAGATGTTTGTTTCTTCTTTGCCTTGACTGCTCTGTCCTTTCATCATCCACATCCATCTCTCCCCACCCCCGCCCCACACGCTCACATTCCTCTGTCTGTCTTTTCTCTTCTGTACTCTTACATTTTCCCACTGAAGAATCTCTCATTGCCCATCTTGGCTTGAGTGCCCAGTCTTGGACCAAATAGCTGACAGTGGGGCTGGGTGGAAGGGGATGAAGAGAGAGCTGTCTTACTTGCAGCGTCTCCGTGCTGTGGAGGGGAGGTGAATCGGGTGGTGCTGGCCGGGTGAGCTGGGAAGACACTCCAGGCTAGGTTCCTCTGACTGCCGGGGGCTGCCCTTTGTTGTATCTGCCATCAGTCCCCACCGTAGTCTTCAGCGGTCCTGGTGTCCGCACTCAGCATTTATTCGATCCGTGTTCACTGAGCACCTGGCACCTCCTGCCTGCTCTTCCACACTCGGGGAACCCGTGTTCAAGCAACAGGCAAAATGCCTGGCACCATGGAGCTTGCGTTCTGGTGGAGGAGACAGTTTCCGTAAAAATAACAGAAAATGAGTCTCGATGAGATGGAGGATGGAAACACAACAAACGTGATAGGAATGGGTGGGAGCCGGCTTTATGTGGGGAGGCTGGGGAGGTGACACTGAACAGAGACCCGGAATGAGGAGTGGACAGCAGAGCAAGGACCTGGGAAGAGCGGAGAAGAGGTGGCTGTGGGTGGGATGCAGAGTCCCAGGGGGTCAGGGGCTGCCCCTGCAGTCTGTCCCACCCTCACCCTCGTCAGGAGCCCTGGGGAGAGGAGCTGAGTTCAGCCTCCTCATCCAGTCCCCTCTGCTTGCTCCTCGTCTGACAGGCAAGGTGCTCCTAACAAAGCCAGGTGAGCACAGCATCCGCACAGGTAACACCAATCCCCACTTCACACAGCACCAGCCACCGTTTCCCTGGCCTTGCTACACTCTCGGTCACTTTTCTCCCTTATCACTGTATTTCCATCCCCTTGATGAAAGACCAGGGTCCTCAGATTCTGTCTCATCTGAGCCTCTGCCCTATCTGCCTGCCCTAAGTTGACTTCCTGTCCTCTCTTGGCTCAAGCAGCCCCTAAACAATGCTTGTCTGCATGTCTTCTGCGTCTCACTGTGCTCACCCTTTCTCCTCCCAGCTGCGCCTGGGTTTCTCTGCGGCCCGTCTTTGGAGGCCTTAGAAATGCTGCTTCCAGCCCCCAGCTTCTCTCTGCTCTGCTTTCCCCAAGTGTGGACATAGCACCGCCTCAGTCCTCCCAAAACACAGCTGGGGCCAGGCTAGAGTGTTGAATGAAGCTTTCCTAAGGATTGGGGAGGGACTGCACAGACAAAACAGCTCATGGGAAACTGAAAGTTCTATAACCTGAGAAAGAAGCATCCACTGTCCCTGCCGATAGGAAGCTGTGTGGAAGGAGCACACTTCGCGTCATTGTGCAGAAAAATCCTGTCTCTCCTGACCCCAGCTTCTCAGGCTAACAACATAGGATCTGGGCTCTACCTTTGATAACTAAGTCCCCACAGGAGCTTCTTCCCCTGGGCTGTGCGGACTGCCCTGTAGGCGGTACCTTCACCGGGGAGCTGGGCTGAGGAGAGCTAGGAAGGTGAAGTCACCTCTATCTCCTCTCAACTGACAGTGGTGGGTGTGCCTGGAGGGATTCCTGTGTCTTAATTCACACAAAGCCTCAAACACAAATCTGACATGTTGCTCTCATACTTAAAATCCTTCAGTGACTCTGCTTTGTCCTGAACAAGATCAAGTTCTTTATCTTGACATTCAAGGTCCTCTGTGACTCCTCCCCCACCTCCTCCTCCTGTTATGTTGAGGCTGGGCCCAATTATCAGTGGTCCACATCATGCTTTTTTATTCACTCCACGGCCCCTGCTCCTGCTTTCACTTCTTTGTGTGTGTGTGCTGTCCTTCCCACCCCTTTTGGCCTGGCTGGATCCAGCTTATCTTTTAAGCATCTTACCACTTGTCCTTTTCTTCAGGAAGCATGCTGAAGATCCTCCCACTATGAGTTAAGTGTCTCTGGTCTGAGTTCTCTGGTCCCCTGTATTCACCCCTTACTTAGCATTTGATGACACTTGATGTTATCTGTGTGCGAGTCACCTGCAGCACATCCAATTGCTGCCTGAGGATAGAGACCTTTTTTCATCATTATGTAACCAGTACCTGGCAAAATGCCTGGCACAAAGTCAGTGTCAAATAATTTCTTGTTGGATAGAATTCCAATTTCTTCTATCTTACAACTTGGAAAATGACTGCTGATTTGTTAGAAAGACTCTGGATGTCATATTTTCAAACATACAGGCATATGGTTTAATGTATACAAGTAACCCAGTGCTAGCTCTGAAAGCTGAAGAAGCTCCCTTTTTTTGAGGACTAAATGAACTCTACCTTCCTTCCAGCACCCAGTTCTCCTAGTGAAAGACGACAGCCAGACAGAAAGACAGTTATTCAGTGCAGTCAACTTCTCGGTCATCGTCTCAGGTGATATTTGTGA
>SJYX01005821.1:209533-223216 GCA_006410675.1 Oreotragus oreotragus | reverse complement strand
CCTTATAATGAATATAACTAGCATATAGGAGAAATAAGTATTAACCTTTAAGCATATAGGAGAAATAAGAATTAACCTTTAAGATTAATCATGTTAACCTTGGGTTAAATAAATTCCTTTCTTGATTGTAACTCACTACACCCTCACCCTATAGGAATGCAACTTTATTTGGAGGGTGGTGCCTGGTTTAAGAAAAAACACCCTTGGAAAAAATAAGTTTTTTGGTTATCAGAAAAAAAGGGTCATAAATGTCAGCGAGCCTCATGGCCAGAAGATGATGTAAAAACCCCTAAGACCTTTTTTTATGTAAAGCACCTGACTTTGATAAAGGTCAGGACTGCTGACCCCCACGTGACTCTGTATTCATCCCTATATGTAACAAAAGGTATATAAGAAAACCTGAAAAATAAAAAAAGGGGTTCAGTTCCTGGAAAGACTGACTCCCCCATGTCGTTCTTTTCTACCTCATTTTTCCAGCTGAATTCCCATCTGGAGCATGGATGTTATTCCATGTAAACCAAGTTATTCAGCCTCTTTTTCTCCACTAATATTTCCTGCTACACTATCCATTTCTAATCTCTCTACCTGTAATTAATTATGTATTTTCCAAGGACGCCGTGCGTCCCCACCTTCGAATTCCCTGGATCCACCGGGGCTGGACCCCGGCAGGCACCCACCATTCACTCTGCCAGAGAGGCATCCTGGATTCTTCACCACTGCCCTTATGCAGCCCATCAGCAATGTCTGTCAACTCTTATTTCCAAAATCTCTTTCAAACCTCCTCTCTTTCTGTCCCCACAGCTCTTTAGTTCTTGCTCCAACTTTGAGGGGGAAAAAAAAACCAAAAGTTTTGAACATTTTTTCCCTCTGCTCTCTATCCTGTTCCCCTAGCAATCAGCAGTCGAGAGTGATCGTCTCAAAACAAAAGTGGCAAAATCAAAGTCACTTCCCAGTTCAAAATTCTGACTTCCTAGCACAGTGGGAAATCCAGATTTTTAAAAAAAGGGTTACAGATGTGTACCCTGCCTACTGCTCTCATACCTCATCACCCCCACCCCTTATCTGTATACTTCAGCCACATTTTCCTTCTTTCTTTTCTTCAAACACACCAAATTCAGTCTCACTTTCGGGGCTTTGTGCTCACTAGCGCCTCTGCAGGGAATACTCATCTTTGGTTCCAGCCTAAGCCTAACCTCTAGCTGACAGAGCTTCCATTTCACTCCAGTCACTCATCCTCCAGTTGTGTCTCCCCCACAGCGTTTATTACTGCTTGGCATCTTCTGTCAGCCCCTGTCCAGCCAGAGTGTGAGCTTCAGAGGAGCAAGGACTTTTCTTTGGTCATTGCTGTTTCTCAACCACCTAAAATGGTACCTGGTTCAAAAAAGGGGCTCTAGTGTTTGTTGATGAGTGAATGACCCTGTTTGTCAAAGTAGACCAAACATCTCACATCTCAAGGGAGATGTTTATACCCAACCCTCTGAGCTCAGCTAGGGCTACTTATGAAAAATGGCAACACCAGAACAGTTTTCAAAGTCGATCTGTTGCTCAACACAGCAAGGACTTGTCCCTTGCGTTAAGGACGCCTGTGAAGCTTCACACAGAAGAGAGTGACTTTGATTAGACCTCTTGACTTACAAACAAGCTGCAGCACTACATTCTGTTATCTTTTTAATTATGCTTCATTTTGCTCTGCCTTTTTAGGCACACAGTTCAGTTTTTTGAAGCACGAGTAAAGGTTTCCAAGGTTTGCTGATATATCAAGGCATACAACTGTCTTCAGACTCTCTGGATCCCTGTGGGCAAAACCTATGCACAGCTAGTGTCTGATCACTAAACTTTCCCCGTATACAGGCATTCTGGAACAACCTGATCAGTAGATCAAAACAAACCCACAAAAAGAGGGATCGGCTCCGAGCGACTCCCCTTAAAGCACTGCGTGGCGCGATCAGTGCCTCTGGCCAGCAGATGCAAAGCTCCGAGGGAAGACGAGCTACGTGTCCTTTGTGCATTTACGTCTTGTTTACATGTGAGTTGCTCCTCAAATGCTTTTTGAATGAATAGTTCATCTTCTCAAACTAATTCTTACTCTCAAATATCTTAGTGTGATAAATAATCAAAGTTCCTAGGGAAAAAATGGAAATGTTTGGCTGAAGAAACAGGCCATTCAACCCTAACTTGGAGCAGACTGATTACTCAGTAAGTACCCACGTCTAGAAATACTTCAAAAAGCAAATTATCCTCCATACTCTTGGTTTAAACATAGTAGAGAAGTGATAGTGCAGAGCCTAGCCTGGGCTTCAACCCGGGGCTACGATCTTATTTCCACGGTCACATACTCCACCCTAGCCTCCAGCTTCTGTACCGATTGTTTGTCCACGTGGTGACAGAAGAGGGGAAGAAGGTTGCTGGGGAAGGCCAGGGGTTCTGCCAGAGAGGCTGTAGGCATCTGAGCAATCTCCCAGGCAGCGAGAACCACCATGTCCGTCCTGGAGGGCAGAGAAGAAACGCGTCGGCATCTTAGTCTTTATGCGGGAAATAGAGTCAGGGCCCAGGTTTCTTGTTATCTTCTACCACCACTTACCACCCTCTGCACCTATGGCAATTAAGATAGGACGTTTGCCTGTTTGGTGTGTGCCAGGCTATGCTTAGTGCTGCACGCATCTTCCGCCTTGCCTAACCTTCAAGTCTCTAACTGGTTAGTACCGTCACCCTTCGATCCCCAGTTTATAGAGGAGGAGTGGGCTAGAGAAAGTGAAATGATGTGCCCCAGTGCTATGCTGATGGTAAGTGACAGAGCAGAATTCACACCTAGGTCTGTTATACTCTAAGGCTTGTCTCTACTCTTGCCTGGAGAATCCCATGGATGGAGGAGCCTGGTGGGCTACAGTCCACGGGGTTGCAAAGAGTCGGACATGACTGAGCGACTTCACTATATATTGCCTCCCATGGGGGACAGCACTCTAGGCACTACAGAAAAAAAAAGGCAAAACAGCTACAACTCTGCCAGTCGCCTCTTCTCTGTCCAACCTCCTCCCCGGTGCTTGATTAAATCACTCAGGAAACAGCTACTCTGGTTTAGCCTACATATCCCAGGGGATTCCCAGGTGGCGCTAGCAGTAAAGAACCTTGCTTCCAATGCAGGAGATGCAGGTTCGATCCCTGGGTTGGGACGATCCCCTGGAGGAGGGCACGACAACCCACTCCAGCAGTCTTGCCTAGAGAATCTCATGGATAGAGGAGTCTGGCAGGATACATTCCATAGGGTCACAAAGAGTTGGACACGACTGAAGCAACTTAGCACACATCGAAGTGGTACTGAAAGAGTATTTACAAGGTTTTTATGATCTTACCAAGCTGAATGGTCACTGCTGGTCTCCTTGAGGGAAGAATTCAGTGATACCAGCTGCTCCCCATGACTTAGCAGTGCGTAGAGCATAGATATGCCAAACTGCAAGTGATAAATTGTCAAAGTGTCCAGGGTAAAAATGAGTTTACCACAGACATCCAGTGCTTCCCCAGCTCTGTTGTTTCCCAACTAAAAGGGCAAGTTCATAGGTACAGATGGAGTCCAACACCCATAAACCCATCAAGTTTTACCCTGACTGGCCAAGAAACTCTGAGCTCTTTGCAAGGAAATCAGTGCTCTGCATTGTCCAAAAGATTCCTCTGGGGAGCTGACGATGAAATACACAGTTGTGGTCTCTACCCCAAGGAGTCAGAGACTGTAAGTTGGGAATGGACCCAGGAATCTGATGCGGGTAGGATGTGGAGCCCATTTTAAGAGGCACTGCATGAGGCAAAGATCTTCAGAAGATCTTTGGATTCACAGGATAAGCCACTAGAATATTAGAAGATATGAGACCTTTCACATATAGATCTCATCTTGTATTTATTATGTACCTAATACAAGTATAGTATTCCATTTGTATGATTTATAACACACAGGTGGTGTAGTTCAGAATATTTTTTGTAGTAAAAGGATTCACTATCAAAAATGTTTGGTGACTTCTGATCTAGAGGCACCATCATCATCTGGAGCTTGTTAAAAAAGCAATCCCACCCTGGGTCCATTCCAGTTGGCACCTGGAGCCTCCTGTGAACCAAAGCCTTCCACACACGTTACCTGGTTCTGAAGCACCGCAGTGATTGGCCGCTGCCGCATGAGTCCCTGAAGTCCTTGGAGGAGTTCACAGAAGGTCAAGTGCCTGACACATTTGCTCAGAGGTTGAAATAACATTTGCAGGGCCTGCAGGAAGNGCCTCCTGTGAACCAAAGCCTTCCACACACGTTACCTGGTTCTGAAGCACCGCAGTGATTGGCCGCTGCCGCATGAGTCCCTGAAGTCCTTGGAGGAGTTCACAGAAGGTCAAGTGCCTGACACATTTGCTCAGAGGTTGAAATAACATTTGCAGGGCCTGCAGGAAGATCAGTAAGGGCCTCTCTGACCCCTTGACAACTTCACCTCCAGTCTCTTTCTTGCCAGCCTGCTTCTAGCCCCTGCTGGTCAGCTCAGACCTGCCAGGTCTATCACCACTCAAGTGTCTCCATCCCTAGCAGTGGCCCTTCAACACCCACTCGTCCTACGTGCCTTCCCTAAGCGAAGGAGCTTGGGGCTTGGCACTTATCAGGGGGTCCTCATCTTCTCTAACCGCCAGAGCACACGCACACCTGTGTAACCATATGCCCGCGGCTTTTCTTTCCTTCACTGTGCCTGAAGATCAAAGACCATCAGCTGCTCCTGTGGCAGTCTCTATAACCCCCTCCCCTGAGGGGGGCAGAGTCAGTCCCCTTCACCACCCGAAACCTTCTCTGGCTTCTCTGAGGGTGGGGAATGGTAGGAGGAGAAGGGATAAGCATTGCTAACCCATCCACAAAACCATCCTCTCCTCCACTCCATGCCACACTACCTGATCGGCCACATCCCTCCTGACCAGGAAGGGCAGGTGGCGGATGATGGCCAGCAGCAAGCTGACAGCTCGATCTCGGGGCAGGAAGGGGAGGAGCCGGGCCACCAGGGCTTTCCCCTTCCCCACGGACAGCGCCTGCAGGAAGCCGTCGTCATCTGCCGCCCTGCAGGGACACAGGCAAACAGCGCAGGGCTTGGCTAGAGCAGAGGGCCAGGGTCAGAAGGGAGGGGCCGAAGCTAAGCCATTGTCTCCTCCTGGGATGGGGTGTGACCGTCCCACACTCACTCCAAATTATTCTGCCCCTGGGCCTTTAAGGCCTGGAAGAGCTTCTCAACCTGGCTGCTCCGCTGCTCTGAGTCACGGGGCTGGGCTTCCTGCTGGCCATCCTCTATCTCCAGCAACTGAAGGAACATCTGGGAGTGTGAGGGTGGGGAGAGAGGGAGAAGGGGCCAGTGTGAGCACATCCTGTTCTCAGGGGAGGCAAGGAACTCACTGCTAAGGCTGAGGTCTCACCTTCTCAATCCGGTACAGCACCCCCAGCCTCTGACTGCTTGCAGCTGCTGTCTCCTAAAGAGAGAGTCCCTAGCTGTCAGCCACAGCTCCAGCGCCGGCGGCCATGCCTAGGCAGGCCAGGACGCGAGCTGCAAAGGCTAAATCGCAAAGCCTGATCACTCCTGTTTCTCTTAGTTCACAATCTGAACTCAGGCAGGACAGTGCTCCCAACCTTTCTCCAAAACACAGGGAGAAAGGCTGCAGGAAGAGAAACTCCTACCTGCTCTTGCGTTCCGTGGGGCACAGCATCGATAGCTCGGCGAGGGGTAAAACACGTCGATACAGCTACCTGGCCCAGGGAACCCTCAATTCGAACCACTGTGTGGAAGGAGTCAGACGGGCACATACACCTCTGCTTTCCACCTGGGTCCAGCCAGACGTCCGCCCCAACCCAGCAGGTCAGCCCCGGGCCTACCTGATTCATAAGCCTCTGCCTTCTGAATGTAAGGTGTGACCAGCTTGAGAGACTCAAACCTGATTCTTCGCCCAAGCAGCTCTTCATCTGCCTGCTTCTTCTCTAGTTTCTGATAATATTCCTGAGAGTTCACGGATTAGTCAAATGTATACTCGTTGGTTCAGGGAAGGCAGTGGCACCCCACTCCAGTACTCTTGCCTGGAAAATCCCATGGACGGAGGAGCCTGGTGGGCTGCAGTCCATGGGGTCGCTAAGAGTCGAGCACAACTGAGCGACCTCACTCTCACTTTTCACTTTCATGCACTGGAGAAGGAAATGGCAACCCTCTCCAGTGTTCTTGCCTGGAGAATCCCAGGGACAGCAGAGCCTGGTGGGCTGCCGTCTATGGGGTCACACAGAGTTGGACACGACTGAAGTGACTTAGCAGCAGCAGCAGCCTCATTGGTTAAATGTAAGAGTTAGGGTTCTCCGGTGCAACCTCTTAGTACACCCTTGTCTACAGCATTCATTCCAGAAGTGCTCCTGGGATGTAAGGACCTTCTAGAGTCACGATAAAGCATCTTCAGCACCTTAAGCCCCATGCCACCTGATCTGGGGCCCCCATCCTAAGGACTTGAAGAGCCAGGATGGAAAGGCAGAGAAGCAAAGCAGAGAGCCCAGAAATAAATGTGTCCCAGGGTCTGCAGGCTTCCTTCACTCCTTATTCTAAGTTATATGTGGTCACCCCATCCTCCCCCTCCCCATTTTAATTTGATGGTCCTACCTGTTCTGTCCCAAATCAGCGTTCTCTGATGGCATGACAGACCACCTCTCTCCACTGAAGGAGAGAGGACACTGCTGTCAACTGGCCTCTCAGCCAGTTCTGCTCTTGTGTGGGCTGGCACAGCAGCTCTGCTATCTTAAGACTGTCAAATCCAGAACTAAAATAAAGCCACTGACTGAGTTAAACAAAGGTTTGAAAAAACTCCTTCATTGAGAAGCAATGTCTAAAAGTCAAGAGTGTAAGATAATCACATTCAACTGATCCTGGCGGAAGGCAGAGGGGTTTTGAAACGTGGTGGGAAGAAAGAAAGAATCTAATGTCAATAGGAAGGAGAAAAAGGTGGGAACCTTGCTAGTGGGCTCCGGTGGTTGAAGAGAAAGTGAAATAAAACTTAGACAATCCAGAAAGTGAAAGTGTTAATTGCTCAGTCATGTCCAACTTTTTGTGACCCCACGGACTGTAGCCTACCAGGCTCCTCTGTCCATGAAATTCTCCAGGCAAGAATACTGGAGTGGGTAGCCATTTACTTCTCCACGAGATCTTCCCAACCCAGGTATCGAACCCGGGTCTCCTGCACTGCAGGCAGATTCTTTACCGTCTGAGCCAAAGGGAAGCCCAGACAACCCAGAATTCATGGACAAAGGGTGGACAGGAAGAAGACAGAAAGGAGTTGAAAAACCCGCCACACCTGTTCAAGAAATCGAATCCCATTACCCATAAAGGTTCCTTATGCTTTAGATCTTGAAAAAAAGTAAAAGGTAAGTAGACGAATGTTTAAAACAAGTCATTTCTAAGAGAAACCAATGTGTACAAAAGATGAGAATGTCATCTTCAAACTGAGTAGGAGAAATTCTTGTCAAAGGATGGAGACAAACATCACAGAGTGCTTAGGGAATCACAAATAACCCCCTGCAGCTGAAATTTAGGAGAAAGGGAAGCAGTTTGGAAGTCAAGTATAGAAATATGGTCCCATCCTTGCACAGCTGTCCCTCCCACGAGAAGGGACGTGGCGGCTGTGAGCTGAAGGAAGGCTCTCAGGGCTACGTACGGAGTCAGGCCGTTTGACTCCAAGGTCAGAGGCCCTGGGACTCACCTGGTAGTAATAGTCATCGAGGCGGGGCTTCTCACTCTGCAGCTGAACCATCTGCACTTTTACCACCCAGTCCTTCTCTTTCTGCGTCATGAGGTTAGCATAGGAGTCTGGCTGCTGAGGCCACTTCTTGGCTGGGGGACTTCAAGCCAGGAGGAGGGCTCTTTAGACCTACACCTCCCCTCCTACCTAAACCCCACCCGCCTACCCGCATCCCCAGAGAACTCCCCAAGGAATAGAGAGCCTGGAGCTGGGTGTCGGGGGAGGGTGGGGGGCTTTGGGGGGAGATGCCTTGCAGCAAGGGAAGACCCAGCTCGCAGGGGGCTCCACTCAGTCCTGCTCCTCCTCTAGGCTTTACCTTTGTGGTCGACCCTGCTGTCGCTGCTGCTTCAAGATCCGCTGGTGCTGAGGGTGGAGCTGGGTCAGATGGCTGGGGAGACTTAGAAGGAAACATGGGCTGGGTGGGAGCAAGCTCTTAGCACCCTCCCCCTTTCTTTTAGCCTCTGGGAACCTCAACCGGACAGCTATGGGACCTGACCTGCTCAGGACCCTACCCAACGTCAGCCACAGGAAGCATCACTATCCTAGCTCAGCAAAGTTCACATCCCCTCCAAGATGTGTATCCCTGAGATGGGGCCGCAGGAAATCCTGACGCGATAGAAAACCATTTGGCCCAGCTGTCAGGACTTCTGAGTCCTAGGCTCAGTTCTCCTGGGCCAGCTGACTTCAGGTAGTGCTGGGCTTCCATCTCATTTGTGAGGGAAGGGACTGCATGTCATCTCATACTTCCCTTAGTGAGTTTCTCTAAGTACTTTTCTGCGGCAGCTGGTAGAAGGGCAGCCATGCCTCCTCAGCTATTACCTCCCATCTTCTGGAGGTAACCCAGCCTGTCTGGACCCCAGGGGAGGGGCGCCCTGATCTAGCACCTGAGCCTCAGGGGCCACGAGGTGGGCGGGCTGCAGAGGAGCGACGGGTCTGGTGCGGGCAGTTGAGGTCCAAAGTGGCGGGCTGCAGAGCCGGCGCTGGGAAGGGAGGGCCGGAACGGAATGGGAGCCAGGTGGTCCGGGGTCTGCGAGAGGAATTTCAGGGTCTGAGAGAAGCACGTCTCCACCAACAGATCCTGCCTTTGCTGCTGACTGCCTTTTTGCCCCAGGGTCTCACCTGCCCTTGACTTGAAGAACCTCCCCCAACATCTGCCACACTGGGGCCTCGCAAGCCAGTCGTGAGGACACCGGCCTGTGGGCCCCCTTCGTCTCCAGCAGGTTTGTCACCGCCTAGGGAGTAACTCTTGGCCCCTGACAATGTGGAAGCCTGTGCTTTTTTCTCTGTGTGTGGGTCAACTCCTCTTCTTTCCCTCTGAATGTCGTCAGACCTTGTCTGCAGCCCTCCTCAGACTTCTCTGAAGCCCTCCTCAGCCTACAGTTCCCTTCTCTTCTCCCTTCTGGATTTCTGGCAGCCCCTCCACTCCAGGTCATGAGCTCCTTCTAGCACGAGGCTCAGTGCTATTTGTGTTCTGTAAGCTGGAATTGGTTGTCTTTTTTCTAGGAAGGCCAGCTGTCCCAGGACCTGCTCTGTCCTTTACCAAGCTTCACCCTTACCTCACTTTGCTGCATCCCCAGAGCAAGGTCAAGAGCAGAGTGTAACGTTAAGAAAGGGGACCCTCCAGACACTGCTTCTCAGCACCCCGTCTTTTTCTCACATCACGGAGACTGGAGACACCCACCTGCCACAGAAAGGGCAAGGAGGCAGGGGGCATCCCTAGAACACCAGGGTCTGTGATTCCAGGGGAGCTGAGAAGACCTTTCTGGAATGGGAGGGAGGAAAACTCAGGCAGGAATGAGCCCCTGTGAGAACATCTACCAGTGTTAACGGGGGAGGTGAGCAGCAGGACCAACAATTTCCAATACCCAGGATACAGGCAGCCTGGCCCTCCCTCAATTTCAAAGTCAGTAGGGTCAGGACCCCCTCTCCTTCTGCCAAAGGGAAGCCAGCTGGCATCTGAGGCGTTAAGGTGAAGCAGGGTCTGAGCAACTTCATTTCTGCATGGAAACCCCTTGTGCCTCCCCACGTGCTGACGGAATCCAAAGGACTGCAGAGACACAGGGGTCCGAGGTCAACGATGCCTCATTTCATCAGCTGGAGTGAAAGAGACTCGTTTCGGGGGCAGAGCCAGCATCCCTGGGCGGGGGACGCAGCGCTGCCGGGCCTGCGTTCCCTGCGGGCGGCCGCCGGCAGCGGGGGAGCGGGGCGCGCGTGCGGGGTCGGGCCTGGCCCAGAGCGCGCTCCCCCGCCGGGGGAAGAGGGGGCAGCAGCCTGTGAGACGCGGCCCCGGCCCCGCCGCCTCCCGCCCGGCACCTGGCCGCGGGGGGCGCCCGCGTCCGCCGCCGCCGCTCCCGCCTGCGCCACGCCCGGCGCCGCGTCTGGGCCCAGGTCCTCCTCCTCCAGCTGGGGGGCCGGCAGCAGCCCTTCGTCCGGAGCCGCGGGGCCGCGGGGCTCGCGGGCGCCTGTGGGGGGCGGAGGGCGCTCAGCGGAAGGGCCGGGCCCGGCTCAGCCTCGCTGCCCCGGGGCGCCTGCCGCCCTCGCGTCCTCAGGCCTCGCGTGGCCTCGCCGGCAACCGCGGGCCCCGCTCCTGCCCACCCGCCAGCCCTTTCTGTGCCCCTGCCATCAGCCAGGCTCCGGCTGCCCCACTCCGGGCAGCTCAGGCCTCGTGTGCCAGAGACTTCGCACGGAGATGTCCATGTACTGCTCACAACAGCACTACAGGGCCGGTGCTGATGCTTCTCCTCTGACGGTGAGGGGAACAGACCCCACAAACGCGAGTTCAGTCACCCTCACGACGCAGCGGGAGGTAAAAGCGCTTGGGAATGACTCGCAGCGGTTTTGACTCGAACCCACGTCTATCCGCTGAACCACATCCCCAAGCCGCTGCACTCCTGGGATTTCTATCAGATGCCACAGACCCCTTGGTGATATTACCTTGGAGGCACTTTGTCTTTTCGGGCTGGCAGACTTGCTCTATGGCTGTTTCCTCTGGCGAGAGAGCATTGGTAGCCTCTGGAAGGCAAACCTGGGACAGGGAAGAGACCCAGAGACCCCTGTCCTTAGTAAAGGATGGTCGAGCATCGAAACCACCAAGGTCTCCCCCCAGCAAAGCTGTCAGAAGAGTTTTGATACAGATCTCCAAGGAGCAGAATCCCAGGCTCTCAGGCGGCCCTAAACCCCCCACTCTCTGACCTCAGCTCTAGGGAGCTGTCCTGCAAAGGGGCAGAAAGCAGAGGCAGGCCTAGGAGCCGGAGGAGAGGCCGTCCCACACAGTCGCCACCAGCCCCGGTCTGCGCACGGGGAGGGGCTCCCCGCCACCTGGCTGCCAGCACCCACCCCGGCCCCCTGGCCGTCCTTCCTGCTCAGCGTGGCCATGGCAGCCTGGGCCAGGCGGGCTTGCGGCCCGGCTTTAAGATTCCCCGCCGCTGCCCTGCTCCCCTGTTAAAGGGCCAGCATCTCCAACCACTGCGTCTTGGTAGAAATGTCAGAACACAGACTCGTGAGAAAGAAAACCCTTGAAAGGGCAGGAGAATTAGAGTGCATTTAGAACCACCTGTGGTTGTGACTGCAGTTTATTGGGCTGGGTTATTTGGGAGCAGGTGCTTCAGAAGAGGATCCCTGTTTTAATAAGAACTTTGTCAGGTTAGGGTCTCTTCAATCCCTGAACTTGCTCCATTAAGCTGGACAGGAAGTCCCTGGTAGGCTGTGAGGCTACTACAGAGTGGCCAAGTTCTCAGTGCTTCAGGGCAGGATGCCTGTGGACCCTGAAGGGCCACCTGGAGATACCTGCCCTTCCTGGGGAACTTGCGTCTGCTTGAGCTTGAGTCTGTTACCCACTCTTAGTGAATGCAGAAGTCAGATCTCCCAGATGAAAACACTTCTGCGTGAGTTACACAGATAATCCCCTATCTTCTTGGCTGCTGTAAATGGAAACCTGGTTCTGATGCTCAGGAGTAAAAAGAAAAGGAAATAACAATAAAAATCAACACCTTAGGACTGCTGGTAGGAAATGCTAAGACCCGCCTGGGCCTCACCCAGCTCCTCAGTGATTCTAGGGTCTGTGCCCACGTCTTGTGTTCAGCTGAAAACCTCTGAAAAAAAAAACTAGAGAAATGAAGATAACTAGAGGCCTATTGTCATGGTTATAGAGCCATGATTCTGGTGCCTCCAAAGAAAAATATTCTTTTCAAAAGTTTCTCTGTAGGTCAGAACTATATGAGTGAGGGGACAAATTTAAGTAGCTTGAAAGTTACTGATGTAATCTCAAAAATGACAGAATGATCTCTGTTCATTTCCAAGGTAAACCATTTAATATCACGGTAATCGAAGCCTATGCCCCAACTGGTAATGCTGAAGAAGCTGAAGTGGAACGGTTCTATGAAGACCTGCAAGACCTTGTAGAACTAACACCCCAAAAAGAGGTCCTTTTCATTATAGGGGACTGGAATGCCAAAGTAGGAAGTCAAGAAACACCTGGGGTAACAGGCAAATTTGGCCTTGGAATGTGGAATGAAGCAGGGCAAAGGCTAATAGAGTTTTGCCAAGAAAATGCACTGGTCATAGCAAACACCCTCTTCAACAACACAAGACTCTACACAAGGACATCACCAGATGGTCAACAGTGAAATCAGATTGATTATATTCTTGGCAGCCACAGATGGAGAAGCTCTATACAGTCAACAAAAACAAGACCAGGAGCTGACTGTGGCTCAGATCATGAACTCACTATTACCAAATTCAGGCTTAAATTGAAGAAAGTAGGGAAAACTTCTAGATCATTCAGGTATGACCTAAATCAAATCCCTTATGATTATATGGTGGAAGTGAGAAATAGATTTAAGGGCCTAGATCTGATAGATAGAGTGCCTGATGAATTATGGATGGAGGTTCGTGACATTGTACAGGAGACAGGGATCAAGACCATCCCCATGGAAAAGAAAGTGAAAGTGAAGTCGCTCAGTCGTGTCCGACTCTTTGCGGCCCCATAGACTGTAGCCTACAAGGCTCCTCTGTCCATGGGATTTTCCAGGCAATAGTACTGGAGTGGATTGCCGTTTCCTTCTCCAGGGGATCTTCCCAACCCAGGGCTCAAACCCAGGTCTCCTGCATTGTAGACAGACGCTTTACCATCTGAGCCACAGGGAAGTCCTATGGAAAAGAAATGCAAAAAAGCAAGATGGCTGTCTGGGGAGGCCTTACAAATAGCTGTGAAAAGAAGAGAAGTGAAAAGCAAAGGAGAAAAGGAAAGATACAAGCATCTGAATGCAGCGTTCCAAAGAATAGCAAGGAGAGATAAGAAAGCCTTCTTCAGCGATCAGTGCCAAGAAAAAGAGGAAAACAACAGAATGGGAAAGACTAGAGATCTCTTCAAGAAAATTAGAGATACCAAGGGAACGCTTCATGCAAAGATGGGCTCGATAAAGGACAGAAATGGTCTGGACCTAACAGAAGCAGAAGATATTAAGAAGAGATGGCAAGAATACACAGAAGAACTCTACAAAAAAGATCTTCGTGACCCAGATATTCACGATGGTGTGATCACTCACCTAGAGCCAGACATCCTGGAATGTGAAATGAAGTGGACCTTAGAAAGCATCACTATGAACAAAGTTAATGGAGGTGATGGAATTCCAGTTGAGCTATTTCAAATGCCGGTAGATGATGCTGTGAAAGTGCTGCACTCAATATGCCAGCAAATTTGGAAAACTCAGCAGTGGCCACAGGACTGGAAAAGGTCAGTTTTCATTCCAATCCCAAAGAAAGGAAATGCCAAAGAATGCTCAAACTACCACACAATTGCACTCATCTCACACGCTAGTAAAGTAATGCTCAAAATTCTCCAAGCCAGGCTTCAGCAATATGTGAACCATGAACTTCCAGATGTTCAAGCTGGTTTTAGAAAAGGCAGAGGAAC
>SJYX01005821.1:175156-207135 GCA_006410675.1 Oreotragus oreotragus | reverse complement strand
AATTTATATGCAGAGTTCATCATGAGAAATGCTGGGCTGGAAGAAGCACAAGCTAGAATCAAGATTGCCGGGAGAAATATCAATCACCTCAGATATGCAGATGACACCACCCTTATGGCAGAAAGTGAAGAGGAGCTAAAAAGCCTCTTGATGAAAGTGAAAGAGGAGAGTGAAAAAGTTGGCTTAAAGCTCAGCATTCAGAAAATGAAGATCATGGCATCCGGTCCCATCACTTCATGGCAGATAGATGGGGAAACAGTGGAAACAGTGTCAGACTTTATTTTTCTGGGTTCCAAAATCACTGCAGATGGTGAATGCAGCCATGAAATTAAAGGACACTTCTTGGAACGAAAGTTATGACCAACCTAGACAGCATGTTTAAAAGCAGAGACATTACTTTGCCAATAAAGGTCTGTCTAGTCAAGGCTATGGTTTTTCCAGTGGTTGCGTATGGATGTGAGAGTTGGACTGTGAAGAAGGCTGAGCGCCGAAGAACTGATGCTTTTGAACTGTGGTGTTGAAAAGACTCTTGAGAGTCCCTTGGACTGCAAGGAGATCCAATCAGTCCATTCTAAAGGAGACCAGTCCTGGATGTTCATTGGAAGGACTGATGCTGAAGCTGAAACTCCAATATTTTGGCCATGTCATGCAAAGAGTTGACTCATTGGAAAAGACCCTGATGCTGGGAAAGATTAGGGGCAGGAGGAGAAGGGGACGACAGAGGATGAGGTGGCTGGATGGCATCACAGACTCGATAGACATGAGTTTGGCTAAACTCTGAGAGTTGGTGATGGACAGGGAGGCCTGGCGTGCTGTGATTCATGGGGTCGCAAAGTGTCCGACATGACTGAGCAACTGAACTGAACTGAACTGAAGTTACTGAAACTCTTTTCCAATATCTAGTTGGGTTCAGGCCTTTTTGGTAATGTTATTCAGCTGCTTCTCCCAACAACTTCCTAATAATTAACCCTGGTATTATCATCAAAAGGGCCGGATGGTGACTTTCACTGTTCCAGAAGTGACTGATTAGGCTGGTGTAGTGACCCGGTGTTGGGCAGGGTCACTTGCTGCATGCAGATCTTCACCCTGAAGGGACTTCCTACGGCACTAGCTCCGGAACAGGGGGATTCCGGCTCAGTCTGCAAGATCACAGCCCTGTCTTGGCTGTTTGACATTTCACTTGGGACCTAGAGGCTCTGTGAAAGTCTCCTCCCTTTGCCTGAAGTCTTATATGTCTACAGATCCTTTAGATTTTTCTAGCTTCGGCTATAGTTTATGCTAAGTTTAAGCCAAGCCTGGGTTAAACAGTGAATGAAACAATGCTACCAGTGGTGGCATTATGTGAATAAACAGTGAATGAAACAATTTCTTAGACCTTCATAGAGCTTCCCAAAATAGAATAAGAGGTACAGACAGGGGACTTCCCCGGTGATTCAGTGGCTAGGACTCTGAGTTCCCAATACAGGGGGCCTCGATTTGATCCCTGGTCAAGGAACTAGATCCCACATGCTGTATCTAAGAGTTCGTAAGCTGCACCTAAGACTCAGCACAGCCAAGTGAGATAAAATAAATTTTGAAAAGTTGAATCAGATAAAAAATACATTAGAACTGTACAGCACAGTATTCAGTATCCCAGCGGAAAAATGTAAAAAAGAGTATGTATTTTTACATATATTTTTTAACAATCACTTTGCTATTCAAAAGAAAGTAACATAGTATTGTAAATCAGTTACTTCAACTTAAAAAAAAAATACACTAGAAGTGTTTACATTTGCTAAATAAAACACCTAAGGACCATCACACTTTTATGGGGAGATTTTTAATCCATTATTTCAGTTTCTTTAATGGTTGTTGGTCTATACCGGTTTTCAATTTCTTCTTGAAGCTTTTGGTTCAAGTATATATCTTCTAGGAATTTTTCCATTTCTTGTAAGTTTTCAAGTTTATTGGCATACAATTCTTCCTAGTATAGGAGCATTTTTCAAATGCATGCTATATCTGTAATTTGTCCTCCTTTAAATTCCTAATATTATTTATATATTACACCCTGCTTCTTTTCTTCTTTCCAGAGTTTGTCTTTTCAAAACACCATATATAAGTGAGAGTTTCTTCAGGAAATAGTACATTCAAATTGGATAGTTATAATAAAATTATATTTATTAAGATAGAATGTTTTAAAATGTATAGAATGAATCTAGTGTGACCATAAGGAATAGTACAGTCCCCTGGGACTAGTGTAAGTAAGTAAAGTCACTCGGTCGTGTCCGACTCTTTGTGACCCCGTGGACTGCAGCCCACCAAGCTCCTCAGTCCATGGGATTCTCCAAGCAAGAATACTGGAGTGGGTTGCCATTTCCTTCTCCAGGGGATCTTCCCGACCCAGGGATCGAACCCAGGTCTCCCGCATTGGAGGCAGACGCTTTAACCTCTGAGCCACCAGGGACTAGTATAGCTGGTTGTAACTACTTTAGGCAAGAGGACAAAGGGGTTACCAGAACCTAGAGACAGGAAGGCTGTCTGGCTGCCAGGTAACTTCAACATCTGCGTCCAGTGGGCTCTATTGTGATGGCCGTCTCCTAACCAACATCCCTTCTCTCTGGGATCTGGGACCTGCTCTTGTTGCCAAAATCTTGGCTCCCGGTCCTCCGACGCCAAATGGAGACACAGTGACAGAGCTTGGAAGAAACAGAGATGAGTAGCTGTCTTCTTTTTACCAGGCAAAAGGAGAGCACAGTAGACCAGGGCCTCAAGAACTCTGTCCCACGCTCTTGGGGACAGGGAGAGGCTTTGTATCCTCACGAAGGTCTTGCTTACGTATTTTTTCCTTTGGAAAATTTTCAAAAAAGCCGCAGCTGGCATCAGGCAACTCAGCAACTGAGTCTCTAGTCCCTGAAGTTACAGGATGGATAGCTTTCTTGAAATGCAGAATGCTACAGGAGAGTGCAGGGGAGAAGGGTGCCAGGTGCTCACTCACATGAAGTCAGAGAGCGATTAGCTTTGTTTAGCTTTGTGAAGGGCTTCCCTGGTGGCTCAGCGGTAAAGAATCTGCCTGCCAGTGGGGGATCCTTGGGTTTGATTCCTGGGCTGGGAAGATCCCCTGGAGAAGGAAATGGCAACTCACTTCAGTATTCTTGCCTGGGAAATCCCATGGACAGAGGAGCCTGGCAAGCTAAGGTCCATGGACTTACAAAGAGTCAGACACAACTTCGCGGCTAAACGACACCAACAACAACTTTGTGAAGGACAAGTTCAGCTACGGCTAGAGTGGCGACAGGCAAAGAGGAACCAAGATTGCTTAACTCTTGTCGGCCTGTCTGTCTGATATGTGCTCAGGGCCATTCATTCACCTCTGCTTTTGCTGCAACACTCTCTCCTCTCACCTCACAAGGCTCCCTCTCTTGCGAGGCCCTGTGGACTTCACTACTCTTTACACCTCCCCCCAACCCTGCTCACAGCTTGGTAAGTACTCCCTTCCCCAGACTCTCCTCAGTTACCCCACCGGAACGTGCTGTTTGCTTTCTGTCAGGACCCGTCTCTCACCAGCCTGCTGAGTCATTCTTTTCTTATTCAGCTTCCTCTCCCATCTGTCAATCATCAAGGATTCTAAAACATAACCATTGGTCAGGGCCCCCGGACAATCTCACCTCTTGACTCTCAGCAGTCAACCTCACCCTTTACGTTAATGAGTAAATAGAGGCCATCTTGAGCTTCCCAGGTGGAGAAGGCGATGGCAGCCCACTCCAGTGCTCTTGCCTGGAGAATCCCAGGGACGGGGGAGCCTGGTGGGCTGCTGTCTTTGGGGTCACACAGAGTCGGACACGACTGAAGTGACTTAGCAGCAGCAGCAAGTGGCGCTAGTGGTCAAGAACCTGCCTGCTAATGCAGGGGATGCAAGAGATGCAGGTTTGATCCCTGGGTCGGGAAGATCCCCTGGAGAAGGGCCTGGCACCCCACTCCAGTATTTTTAACCTGGAGAATCCCATGGACAGGCACAGGTTGCAGAGACTCGGACACGACTGAAGCGACTTAGCACTCACACAGAGGCCATTTGGGCTGATCTACTCACATATATGGGTCTCCCTGGTGGCTCAGCTGGTAAAGAATCTGCCTGCAATGCGGGAGACCTGGGTTTGATCCATGGGTTGGGAAGATCCCCTGGAGAAGGGAAAGGCTACTGACTCCAGTATTCTGGCCTGGAGAATTCCTTGGAATGTATACTCCATGGGGTCGCAAAGAGTCGGACGCAACTGAGCGACTTTCGCTTTATATTTGGGGTAAGTGTATACGTGTCACAGACCGCCTCACCTTGTTCTGCCTAGCGTGTGGGGGTGGGTGTCCCTCCTCCTCTCCAAGTCCAGCCTCTCTTCTGGGGTCCTGTGCCCTCTGGCACTTCAGGCCTGCTTCTCTCCTCTATGTCTTTATCTTCTCCATTTTCCCTTCGTTCTTCTTATAGGAAAGCAGAGAAATATCAGGGGATGTCCATTCTTAGAAACAATTACTTTCTTGTTTTCCTTTCTAATGTTCAGTTCAGTCACTCAGTCGTGTCTGACTCTTTGCGACCCCATGAATTGCAGCACGCCAGGCCTCCCTGTCCATCACCAACTCCCAGAGTTCACTCAGATTCACGTCCATCGAGTCCGTGATGCCATCCAGCCATCTCATCCTCTGTCGTCCCCTTCTCCTCCTGCCCCCAATCCCTCCCAGCATCAGAGTCTTCTCCAATGAGTCAACTCTTCGCATGAGGTGGCCAAAGTACTGGAGTTTCAGCTTTAGCATCATTCCCTCCAAAGAACACCCAGGGCTGATCTCCTTTAGGATGGACTGGTTGGATCTACTTGCAGTCAAAGGGACTCTCAGGAGTCTTCTCCAACACCACAGTTCGAAAGCATCAATTCTTCGGCGCTCAGCTTTCTTCACAGTCCAACTCTCACATCCATACATGACCACTGGAAAAACCATAGCCTTGACTAGATGGACCTTAGTCAGCAAAGCAATGTCTCTGCTTCTCAATATGCTATCTAGGTTGGTCATAACTTTTCTTCCAAGGAGTAACCGTCTTTTAATTTCCTGGCTGCAGTCACCATCTGCAGTGATTTTGGAGCCCCCAAAATAAAGTCTGACACTGTTTCCACTGTTTCCCCATCTATTTGCCATAAAGTGATGGGACTAGATGCTATGATCTTCATTTTCTGAATGCTGAGCTTTAAGCCAACTTTTTCACTCTCCTTTTTCACTGTCATCAAGAGGCTTTTTAGTTCCTCTTCACTTTCTGCCCCTTATCTCCCTGCTACCTGACAAACCAAGCTTCTTAATCTTCTCAACATGCGTCTTTCCTTCAACCATTGATCTTTTGGCTTCTGATTCCATCTTATGGAGTGCCTAAGGGACTTAGTCCCACAAGCCCCTCAACCCTTTCTGTGGACACTGACAATTTTTCAACCGTGTGTTGGCACTCTGCAGACACATCATCAAGACAAACCCCCTGCCCTCTCTTCCACCCACATGCCACCCCTAAACACCTCTTGGATTAACAACAGCAACAACAGGAACCCGGAACCATCGTTACCCGGCACTCCTCGGAAACTGTTCTCAACACTACTCTGAATCGCCGCTGATTTTTAACAATTCATTTATTTGCTTATTTGCCTGTGCCTGGTCTTAGCTGTGGCATGCTGGATCTTTAGTTGTGGGGTCTGGTTCCCTGACCAGGCATGGAACCTGGGCCTGCTGCCCTGGGAGCACGCAGTGTTAGCCGCTGGACCACCAGGGAAACCTCCCACCAGTGATCCGTGTTTCAGGACTTACCTCGGCAGAAGCCCCAGCAGCACGTGCGCGGTCCTGTTGGCGCCTCTGCCCTCCCGCGGCTCCCTGCAGCCTCGGTCCCCTGGCTCTCCCTGGCTGCTTGGCCTGTCTTCCTCGGGCCTCTTTCCTGCTCTGCTCGTCTTCTTTCCATTTGTTCCAAATATCCTCTTCCTCAAGCCTCTTTCCTTTCTCCTCTGTCCAATACTCTTAATCAGAGGGCCCTGAAACTGCATAGAAGTTTGTGTGATTTTTAACACGTGCATTTTTCTGGAGAGACAGCCCAGAGCTTTCATCACATTCTCAAAGAGATCAAGAATTCCTCTAAACATCATGTCCTCTGCAACTTGGTAACCCTGGGCAACCAGAACCACTCACATTTCCCCATGTTTCCACCTACACATTGATGATTTCCAAGTCATTTTGACAGATCTGACAACTCTCAGCTAAGAGCACTTCAGTGATTTTCATCTCCTGTCCTCTACTAAGAGCATAAGTCTCTCCAAAGTCATACCCTGACTGCTTCTCCAGCATCCTGTTTTCAAGTTCCCTGATTTGTAGTTTGGGTTTCGGAAATAGTGAGCTGCTTTTAGCTATGTGGGGAAAGTAGGGCTCTGATGGAACGCCCTCAGTGTCACTCTGCGCCAGGGATGTTTCTCCCTACTCTGGGGACCCCTCACCCTTGATGTGCGAGTTATATTCAATTGCTATTAAAGCAGCTACCTGTATATGTTAGTAGGTAATATGTTGTTTACTGTGTCACATAAGCAACATGAATTTGTGGGGCTTCTCCTGTGGCTCAGTGGAAAAAGAATCCGCCTGCCAATGCAGGAGACTTGGGTTTGATCCCTGGCCCAGGAAGAGACCACAAGCCACAGAACAACTAAGCCCGCGCACCGTCACTACTGGGGCCACAGTCACCGAGCCCACATGCTGTAACTACTGGGCACCACAGCCTGAGCTCCTCAACAGCAGAAGCGGCTGCAAGGGGAAACCCGCGCACCGCAGCTAGAGAGGAGCTCCTGCTCACCGCAACCCGAGAAAACCTGTGCATCCGTGAAGACCCAGAGCAGCCCCAAGTAAATGGCTAAAAAGAGAGAATTTGTGAGGGAGGAACTGTTCTAACTGGAAAGTGATTTCACATGCCTGACTGAATTGCCTTACTCTAATGTTCCAAATATTCTCGTGGCTCAGGCCTTGTCTTCTCCAGGAGGTCTCCTCAGACGCCCTCTTCCTTCCCGGGCTGGATAAGCTGCTCTTTCTATGTGTGCTTTGGGGCCCCGCCACACTCTAGAGTGTGTGCCTTCACGCTGGATTGTAATTCGGCTCCTGTATCTGTCACCTCCAATTGAGAGCAGAGATGTGTTTTCTTCATCTTTGTACCTCCAGCACTTAACACAGAGCAGATTCTCAGTAAATGTGAAATGAGCTGAACTTAAATGAAAAATAATGTTCCTTCCCTGCCGAGCCCTCTTCAGTGGGGTTTCTTGCCTGTCCCCTGGGTGTGTCCTTTTCCGGCCCACCATCCACATTGCTCCCTAGAAATGCCGTTTACAACAAACCTCGTGACACCTGAGCCAGAAATCATAAAAGCCATACAGATTTGGGGCCTTCCCTGGTGGGCCAGTGGTGAAGACTCCCTGCTTCCAATACAGGGGGTGCAGTTTTGATCCCTGTTGGGAACTAAGATCTCACATGCTGCATGGCCGAACAAACAAACAGAACACAGCCTCGGCTGTAGCCCTTCCATACCGAAGACACATTTAAATGCCGAAGTAAATTCTTATGGGGCCAAGTCTTAAATATTACCAAAAAAGCCCTTAAAATAGTCAAAGAAAGTAAGTGTAAAACATTAAAAAAATGTTGAGCGAGTAGAGAAGGCCCTTCTAAACAAGACCCCAAATCATAAGCCATGAAGGTTGACAAAATTTGTCTACATAAAAATGTCCGGCTTCTGAATGGCAAAAAATAAAGCTGTAAACAAAGTCAAAAGACCTTCATTTTGATGTGATCGCCTTAAATTTACATTTAAAAATTATTTAAAAGAACTTTTAGGTGAAGACTCTCTGTAAAGTTTCTCAATTTTGGGGACTCAGAAAAAGATATATGTATGTTACACCCAGGTTCTTTCATTCATATTTCCTTTACAACTGCTAGTAATCACTTTTATCCTATCAGCACCCATATCAAAATTAACATAACACTGTTGATGGATAATATAAAAATAAGGTTTTCTTTTACGTTTACTTTTAAAATCCTGTCCTTAATTAAGTGCTGAATACTATCTTGAAACAGAACATTTGCATTCTTGAATGCATGCATGCTAAGTCACTTCAGTCATGTCTGACTCTTTGTGACCCTATGTACTGTAGCCTGCCAGGCTCCTCTGTCCACAGGGAGTCTCCAGGCAAGAGCACTGGAGTGGGTTGCCATGCCTTCCTCTGGCGGATCTTCCTGACCCAGGGATTGAATCTGAGCCTCTTGCGTCTTCTGCGCTGGAGATGGGTTCTTTATCCCTAGTGCCACCTGGGAAGCCCTTGCATTCTTGTGAAAAATCTGTATCATGTTCTTTATTTCTTCAAAAGGAAAATTCATCCTAATTTAAATAAGAAATATATGACTTTATATTCTTAATTAATTACTGTGTGTGTCCATTTGAGCTGCTGTAAGCAAATACCAGAGGCTGAGTAGCTTATAAACAACAGAAACTTATTTCTCACAGTCTGGGAGGCTAGAAGTCAAGATCAAAGTGCCAGCAGATTTGGTGTCTGGAGACAGCCCATTTTCTGGTTCATAGGTGAAAAGGGACGGACAAGGGAACTCTCAGGGGTTTCTTTCATAAGAGTACTAATCCAATTCAGGAGGGTAGCTGTACCCTCAGGACATAGCTGTCTCCCAGAGGCCCCCTCCTCCTTTTTTAAAAACAATTTAAAATTATTTTATTTTATTTTAAATTTATTTATTTTAATTGGAGGCTAATTACTTTACAATATTGTGGTGGTTTTTGCCATACATTGACATGAATCAGCCATGGGTGCACATGTATTCCCCATCCTGAACCTCCCTCTCACCTCCCTCCCCATCCCATCCCTCAGGGTCATGCCAGTGCACCAGCCCTGAGCACCCTGTCTCATGCATCGAACCTGGGCTGGCGATCTATTTCACATATGATTGGAGAAGGCAATGGCACACCACTCCAGTACTCTTGCCTGGAAAATCCCATGGATGGAGGAGCCTGGTAGGCTGCAGTCCATGGGGTTGGTAAGAGTCGGACACGACTGAGCAACTTCACTTTCACTTTTCACTTTCATGCATTGGAGAAGGAAATGGCAACCGACTCCAGTGTTCTTGCCTGGAGAGTCCCAGGGACAGGGGAGCCTGGTGGGCTCTGGCATCTGTGGGGTCGCACAGAGTCAGACACGACTGAAGCGACTTAGCAGCAGCAGCAGCAATATACATATTTCAGTGCTATTCTCTCAAATCATCCCACCCTCGCCTTCTCCCACAGAGTCCAAAAGTCTGTTCTTTACATCTGTGTCTCTTTTGCAGTCTCGCATATAGGGTNTGTTAGAAAGTGTTCTAGTTTCATTTTTTACAAGCGGTTGACCAGTTTTCCCAGCACCACTTGTTAAAGAGATTGTCTTTTCTCCATTGTATACTCTTGCCTTTGTCAAAGATAAGGTGTCCATAGGTGTGTGGATTTATCTCTGGGCTTTCTATTTTGTTCCATTGATCTATTTTTCTGTCTTTGTGCCGGTACCATACTGTCTTGATGACTGTGGCTTTGTTGTAGAGCCTGAAGTCAGACAGGTTCTTTCCTCCAGTTCCATTCTTCTTTTTCAAGATTGCTTTGGCTATTTGATTTTTTTTTTTTTTGTATTTCCATACAAATTGTGAAGTTTTTTGTTCTGGTTCTCTGAAAAATACTGTTGGTAGCTTGACAGAGATTGCATTGAATCTATAGATTGTTTTGGGTAGCATACTCATTTTCACTATATTGATTGTTCTGATCCATGAACATGGTATATTTCTCCATCTATTTCTGTCATCTTTGATTTCTTTCATCAGTGTTTTATACTTTTCTAAATATAGGTCTTTTGTTTCTTTAGGTAGATTTATTCCTAAGTATTTTATTCTTTTCATTGCAATGGTGAATGGAATTGATTCCTTAATTTCTCTTTCTGTTTTCTCATTGTTAGTATATAGGAATGCAAGGGATTTCTCTGTGTTAATTTTGTATCCTGCAACTTTACTATATTCATTGATTCAGTTCAGTTCAGTCACTCAGTCATGTCCGACTCTTTGTGACCCCATGAATCACAGCACTCCAGGCCTCCCTGTCCATCACCAACTCCTGGAGTTTACTCAAACTCATGTGCACTGAGTCGGTGATGCCATCCAGCCATCTCATCCTCTGTCGTCCCCTTCTCCTCCTGCCCCCAATCCCTCCCAGCATCAGGGTGTTTTCCAATGAGTCAACTCTTCACATGAGGTGGCCAAAGTATTGGAGTTTCAGCTTCAGCAGCAATCCCTCCAATGAACACTCAGGACTGATCTCCTTTAGGATGGACTGGTTGGATCTCCTTGCAGTCCAAGGGACTCTCAAGAATCTTCTCCAACACCACAGTTCAAAAGCATCAATTCTTCGGCGCTCAGCTTTCTTCACAGTCCAACTCTCACATTCACTGATTAGCTCTAGTAATTTTCTGGTGGAGTCTTTAGGGTTTTCTATGTAGAGGATCATGTCATCTGCAAACAGTGAGAGTTTTACTTATTCTTTTCCAATTTGGATCCTCTCTATTTCTTTTTCTTCTCTGATTGCTGTGGCTAAAATTTCCAAAATATGTTGAATAGTAGTGGTGAGAGTGGGCACCTTTGTCTTGTTCCTGACTTTAGGGGAAATTCTTTCAGTTTTTCATCATTGAGGATGTTTGCTGTGGGTTTATCATATATGGCATTTATTATGTTGAGGTATGTTCCTTCTATGCCTGCTTTCTGGAGGGTTTTTTTTTTTTTAATCATAAATGGATGTTGAATTTTGTCAGAGGCTTTCTCTGCATCTATTGAGATAATCATATGGTTTTTATCTTTCAATTTGTCAGTCTGTTGTACATATTGATTGGTTTGTAACTGTTGAAGAATCCTTGCATCCCTGGGATAAAACCCACCTGGTCATGATATGTGATTTTTTGAATGTGTTGTTGGATTCCGTACGCCACAGTTTTGTTAAGGATTTTTGCATCTATGTTCATCAGTGATATTGGCTGTAGTTTTCTTTTTTGTGTGGCATCTTTGTCAGGTTTTGGTATTAGGGTGATGGTGGCCTCATAGAATGAGTTTGGCGGTTTGCCTTCCTCTGCAATTTTCCGGAAGAGTTTGAGTAGGATAGGTGTTAGCTTTTCTCTAAATTTTGGTAGAATTCAGCGGTGAAGCCATCTGGTCCTGGGCTTTTGTTTGTTGGAAGATTTCTGATTACAGTTTCGATTTCTGTGCTTGTGATGGGTCTGTTAAGATTTTCTATTTCTTCCTGGTTCAGTTTTGGAAAGTTGTACTTTTCTAAGAATTTGTCCATTTCTTCCAAGTTGTCCGTTTTGTTGGCATATAGTTGCTGATAATAGTCTCTTATGATCCTTTGTATTTCCGTGTTGTCTGTTGTGATTTCTCCATTTTCTTTTCTAATTTTGTCGATTTGATTTTTCTCCCTTTTTTTTTCTTGATGAGTCTGGCTAATGGTTTGTCTATTTCATTTATCTACTTAAAGAACCAGCTTTTAGCTTTGTTGATTTTTGCTGTGGTCTCCATTGTTCCTCTTTCATTTATTTCTGCCCTAATTTTTATGATTTCTTTCCTTCTACTAACCCTGGGGTTCTTCATTTCTTCTTTTTCAAGTTGCTTTAGGTGTAGAGTTAGGTTACTTATTTGAATTTTCTCTTGTTTCTTGAGGTAAGCTTGTATTGCTATGAACATTCCCCTTAGCATTGCTTTTACTGAATCCCATAGGTTTTGGGTTGTTGTGATTTCATTTTCATTCGTTTCTAGGCAAATTTTGATTTATTTTCTTATTTCTTCTGTGATTTGTTGGTTATTCAGAAGTGTGTTGTTTAGCCTCCATAGGTTTATATTTTTAATAGTTTTTTTTTTTCCCCCTGTAGTTGACATCTAATCTTACCGCACTGTGATCAGAAAAGATGCTTGGAATGATTTCAATTTTTTTGAATTTACCAAGGCTAGATTTATGGCCCAGGAGATGGTCTATCCTGGAGAAGGTTCCGTGTGCATTTGAGAAAAAGGTGGATTTCATTGTTGTGGGGTGAAATGTCCTATAGAAATCAATTAGGTCTAACTGGTGCATTGTATCACTTAAAGTTTGTGTTTCCTTGCTAAATTTCTGTTTGGTTGGTCTATCCATAGTTGTGAGTGGGGTATTAAAGTCTCCCACTATTATTGTATTACTGTTAGTTTCCCCTTTCATACTTGTTACCATTTGTCTTACATATTGTGGTGCTCCTATGTTGGGTGCATATATATTTATAATTGTTATATCTTCTTCTTGGATTGATCCTTTGATCATTATGTAGTGTCCTTCTTTGTCTCTTTTCATGGCCTTTATTTCAAAGTCCATTTTATCTGATACGAGTATTGCTACTCCTGCTTTCTTTTGGCGGGGAAGGCAATGGCACCCCACCCCAGTACTCTTGCCTGGAAAGTCCAACGGACGGAGTAGCCTGGTGGGCTGCAGTCCATGGGGTCGCTAACAGTCGGACAGACTGAGCAACTTCACTTTCACTTTTCTCTTTCATGCATTGGAGAAGGAAATGGCAACCCACTCCACTGTTCTTGCCTGGAGAATCCCAGGGATGGGGGAGCCTGGTGGGCTGCCGTCTATGGGGTCACACAGAGTCGGACATGACTGAAGTGATTTAGCAGCAGCAGCAGCTTTCTTTTGGACTCCATTTGCATGAAATGTCTTTTTCCAGCCCTTCACTTTCAGTTTCTGTATGTGTCCCTTGTTTTGAGGTGGGTCTCTTGTAGACAGCATATATAGGGGTCTTGTTTTTGTATCCATTCAGCCAGTCTTTGTCTTTTGGTTGGGAAATTCAACCCATTTACATTTAGGGTAATTATTGATAAATATGATTCCATTGCCATTTACTTTGTTGTTTTAGGTTCAAGTTTATAAACATTTTCTATGTTTCCTGTCTAGAGAAGATCCTTTAGCATTTGTTGAAGAGCTGGTTTGGTGGTGCTGAATTCTCTCATCTTTTGCTTGTCTGTAAAGCTTTTGATTTCTCCTTCATATGTGAATGAGATCCTTGTTGGGTACGGTAATCTGGTCTGTAGGCTATTTTCTTTCATCACCTTGAGTATGTCCTGCCATTCCCTTCTGGCCTGAAGAGTTTCTGTTGAAAGATCAGCTGTTATCCTTATGGGAATCCCCTTGTGTGTTATTTGTTGTTTTTCCCTTGCTGCTTTTAATATTTGTTCTTTGTGCTTGATCTTTGTTAATTTGATTAATATGTGTCTTGGGGTGTTTCACCTTGGGTTTATCCTGTTTGGGACTCTCTGGGTTTCTTGGACTTGGGTGGCTATTTCCTTCCCCATTTTAGGGAAGTTTTTGACTATTACCTCCTCAAGTATTTTCACATGGCCTTTCTTTTTGTCTTCTTCTTCTGGGACTCCTATGATTCGAGTGTTGGGGCATTTGACATTGTTCCAGAGGTCTCTGAGGTTGTCCTTATTTAATTCTCCCCCCACCTCTGCTTCGTTTATTTCCACCATTCTATCTTCCACCTCACTTATCCTATCTTCTCCCTCAGTTATAGCTGCCTCAGTTATTCAACTGTGGGTTCCCTCCAGAGTGTCTTTGATCTCAGTTATTGCATTATTCATTATTGATTGGCTCTTTTTTGATTTCTTCTAGGTCTTGTTAAACTTTTCTTGCATCTTCTCAATCCTTGTCTCTAGACTATTTATCTGGAACTCCATTTTGTTTTCAAGATTTTGGATCATTTTTACTGTCATTATTCTGAATTCTTTTTCAGGTAGACTCCCTATCTCCTCCTCTTTTGTTTGGTTTGGTGGGCATTTATCATGTTCCTTTGCCTGCTGAATATTTCTATGCCTTTTCATCTTGTTTAGATTGCTGTGTTTGGGGTGGCCTTTCAGTATGCTGGTAGTTTGTGGTTCCTCTTTATTGTGGAGGTTCCTCACTGTGGGTGGGGCTGGATGGGAGGCTTGTGAAGGTTTCCTGGTTAGGGAAGCTTGTGTCAGTGTTCTGTTGGGTGGAGCTGGATCTCCTCTCTCTGGAGTGCAATTAAGTGTCCAGTAGTGAGTTTTGAGGTGTCTGTGGGTTTGGTGTGACTTTTGGGCACCCATATTTTAATGCTCAGGGTTATGTTCCTGCATTGTTGGAGAATTAGCTTGGTATGTCTTGCTCTGAAACTTGTTGGCTCTTGAATGGAGTTTGGGTTCAGTGTAGGTATGGAGGCTTTTGGATGAGCTCTTGTCAATTGATGTTCCCTGGAGTCAGGAGTTTTCTGGAGTTCTCAAGGTTTGGATTTAAGCCTCTTGCCTCTGGCTTTCAGTCTTATTCTTACAGCAGTCTCAAGACTTCTCTATCCATACAGCACACCTGATAAAACATCTAGGTTAATGGTGAAAAGATTCTCCACAGTGAGGGACACCCAGAGAGGTTCACAGAGTTACATGGAGAAGAGAAGAGGGAGGAGGGAGACAGAGGTGACCAGGAGGAGAAGAGGGGGAATCAAAAGGGGAGAGACAAATCCAGCCGGTAATCAGTTCCCTAAGTGCTCTCCAGAGCCCAGAACACAGAAAAAGACTCACAGAGTTGGGTAGAGAGGAGAAGGGGGAGGGAGGAGATAGAGGTGGCCTGGGGGAGAAAAAGGAGAGTCAAAAAGGGGGACATTCAAGCCAATACTCACACTCCTAAGTAAAAATGGGTACTGAAGATTGGATTCTTAAAGGTACAAAATTGATAACAAAAACCAAAAAGCAAAGATTAAAAATCTAGAGTAGATGTTAGACTCTCAAAACTACAATATTAAAAAAAAAAAGTCACAAAAGTTATAAAATATACATATATGAAATTTGCTTTAAAAAGAGGGTCTTTTTTTTCAAGGTAATAATAGTAGGTTATAAAAATGAAAATTAAAGCAGTAAAGAACTAAAAAATGTTTTTTAATTAAAAAAAGATAATAGTAAAATGCCGGGAGCCAGCATGAGGTGTCCCGCCCGTGGCAAAAGTCATGAGGTTAAGGGGCCTGACAGGCAAAGGTGAGTCTGGCTTTAAGGGAGCCTCGCTGGATCTGCTCATGCATCTGCCCCAAAACCAGAGTCTGTCTGCCTTACTATATTATGCCTTTCACCTACTCTTCTGACATTAACAGGGGGCTGTCCCCCCACCACCTTTTTCTGGAAAAAGTTAAGTTAGAGCTTTTAGATAATAAGTCTCCTGGGCATAATAAGAGTGTTTCAATCCAAAAACCCCTCTGATGGCTTTCTAGTCTGCCTACAGGACTCTTACAGCTGCGCATGTTTGAGTCTTGCGCATTGTTTGCGGCCTCCCGACCCTGAGAGGCACAGGAAGCTCAAAACATCCTAGGAATGTAGGGGCTTCCAAGGAGTCAAAATCATTAGAGCAGGACTGATTAAGGGTTTCATTTTGTTGAGCTAAGTTTTCATATCTTTACTTGCTGCCAAGTTTTCATATCTTTATTTGTAGATATAGTTGGTGTATAGAAAAAACAGGCAGTAGCCCTGGCATTAGCAACAGTAGATCTTTGAGTTAAGTACTTTCTTTGTTATAACCCACTGCACCTTTGTTCTATAGGAATGCAACTTTATTTAGTATTTTGAGGGTGATGAAGATTAAGGAAAAACACTTCAAGGGAAAATGAATTCTCTGGTTGATAGACATTTATCTAGGAAGAGAGCCATAAAAATGTTAACCGGCCTCTTGGCCAGAAGATAATGTAAACCACCTGAGACCTTTTGTATACAGGAAGGTATGCAAAAAGAAAGCCTGGTCTCAGTAAGGGTCAGGACTGCTGCCCCTGCATAACTCTGCATATTCCATTATTTCTTTATGTACAACTTGGGGTATATAAGGTGCTTTTGAAAATAAAGGTCTGGGTCTGGCACCGATGCTTGTCTCCCCCGTGTTGTCTTTTCTCTTTTTTTTTTTTTCTGGCTGAATTCCCATCTGGAGCGTGGAGACTCACTGAGTCTACTTATTTGCCCTGGCTTCTAAGGCCCACGTGAGAGGGAGCCCAAGGTGGGGCACCCTCCGCTATTCAAGCGGGCGCTGGTGGCCTACATAGATGGTGCAAGTTCCTTGTCTTGTAACTTCATTGGTTTTCCACGTAAACCAAGTTATTCAGCATCCTTTCTCCACTAAATTTTCCTACTATACTATTCTTTCCTAATCTCTCTTTATATCTCTGAGTAAATAAGTCTTTCTTCGCTGACTCCGTCCCTGCTTCAAATTCCCTGGATCCACTGGGGCTGGATTCCGGCAGTAGAATATATCCAGGCATTTTTCTGGAGCTGTTGAGGGCAGTGTGGGGGTCAATTCAGTTTCAGATCCAGCTTATATTTCTTCTCAAGGTCTATAGGCCCCTTCCAATGTAGTCAGTGCTAATTCCAGGGTTTTACTCTGTTGCACCTGTCACTTCCAGAGCAGTTCGCTCTTCTTTGTTTATTTTGGCTTTCTCGTTTGCAATTTCCACCCTGACATAAGGGGGCGAAGGTGGTCACTTATTTAGGCTCACTTGTTCAGTTGTGCTGTAGGGAGGGAGGAACACTGCAAGCAAATGTCACTGGCATGTGTGGGGAGAGCTTGCAGTGTCTGGGCCCCGCTGGGTTTGCCCCCGCTCACGGCGTGTGTGCTTTCCTGGTCTACACTGACCAGGGTCCAGGTCGTGCAGGGGAAGTCTAAAGCAGGCCCTGGGTTGCGTGCATTTCCCAGGTCTAAGCTGCTCAGGTTCAGGTTCTCGGGTACTCCACAAAGGCACAGACTCTGTTGGGCCTACGTTTTGTGCCCTCCCAGGTCTGAGCAGCTCAGGAGACCGTGCTTGGCGAGTGCACTCTCCCAGCTGGGTGGTGAGCCTTTCACCTCCCTGGTCCTAGTCCCTCAGTTTCCTGGGTGTGCAGCGGAAGAGCTGTCTCAGGTGTGCCATGTGTCTCCTCTGGGGAGCTGATCTCTGACTGTGGCCCTTCTGGCCAATGTCAACCGTCCAGGATCCCAGGAAGACTTCGTTAGTAACTGGGAGCCTGCTCACAGTTTGGTGGAGGATGCTGTCTCTGGGGCCGAGATTGCCCCTTGCCTTCCAGCTCTGGCTCTCGCCTGCCTGCCTCTCTGCCTCCAGTGGTGGAGGGGTAGGGGCCAGTCCGCAGCCGGTCAGCTCTTCTCTGGTGATTGCTCTGTGAGCAGACCAGGCTGTACCTTAGAGCTTTTCATGGGAAAGTTCTCTCTCTTTTTTCTCTCTGGCTATCCCACAGTTTGGGTTGCTATCTCACGGTAGCTCCTTCAGATTGTCCTCAGGGCATTCAGGCCTGGTCCCCACCCTATGCACGCATGCGCCTCTCTGCTCAGCCCCCACTCACTGCTCGTGGACTCAAGCGTCCGGGATACCAGAATCGTGGCTAGGCATGTAATCTGTCTCCCCACAGGCCTGGTGGTGAGAGGGTTTCTTGGTGTTTGGAAACTTCTTCTCCTTCACGACTCCCTCCCCAGGAAGGGTTTCCACCCCTAACTCTTTTGTCTCTCTTTATTGTGTATATTTTGCCCTTCCTCCTTTCGAAGAGAATGGGCTGCCTTTCTGGGTGCCTGGTGTCCTCTGCCACCGTTCGGAAGTTGTTTTGTGGAATTTGCTCAGCGTTCAAACAATCTTTCAGTGAGTTTGTGGGGAAGAAAATGGTCTCCCTGTCCCATTCCTCTGCCATCTTAGGACCGCCCCCATCTCCTAATAATATCACCTTGGAGGATAGGATCTCAGCATGAACTTGGGGAGAACACAGATACTTATTCCAAAGCCATGACTTTTGAGGAATATAGGCCAACAGTATAAAACTACTATTTTTTAACTGATATTTTATGTTAAATTATAATATTTGGTTATGAAAATCTCAAAAGTGATACTGTTCCCTAAAACTATGCTTGTATTTGCATTGTAGGATAGGTGCATATGTGGAGAGAGAAAAGTTGAAACTTTTCCAAATCTATATTCAATCTATAGTCAGGTAATTCAACTTTCTGTGATTAATCTGTAATTGTCACATTTACAAAGAAAACTCCTAGTTAAGAGAAACTCAGAGATTGCATCAATAAACAAATGTTGAGCAACTAACACTTTATTTCAATTTTTTAAACTTTTTTCACTTCAGTGTTCATCTATTTAAATCATCTGTGATATTTAGAAAATTTTTTCACCTTAGGAAAATACAGTTATTAATAGGGCTTCAATGAATTCAACCTAAACTCTGCAAAATATTTGTTATTCACAGTTGAATGAATTACAATTGAATAAATTAGATTGCATAAGAAGACAAAAATGAAGATTTCCACTCTGAAATTAAATTTGTCTTGTTTTTCAGGCTGCGTGAAAGCAAGTTGGAGGATCCTGTTAATGATAGGCACAGTGATGGTCTAGTGCACTTTTCAGCCTCTTTTTTTTTTTCATGTTAAATAGCTTGGAGTTTTAAGTTCAACTTTTCTGCCTATTTGCATATAGATGATTAGCATAAAACTGAATGGCTGATGCAACACCATGACCATTAAATGGCTCATAGACCAGAACTTAACTCTATGAAAAGTTGCTTGTTTGTACAGTTTGATCATGAACTTCAAGTGTTCTAAGTAGAACGTGGGTAGGACTACATTGCCTTAACCCTGATTTGATGGTGATAATGGCTCCAGGATGTCTTTTGGCTTCACATCCAACTCTTCTGTGCCTAGAATACACCGCCTCCTGTGTTTGGCCCACTTCCCCAACACTGGGCTTTCCTGGCAGCTCAGGTGGCAGCGAATCCACCTGCAGTGCAGGAGACCAGGGGTCAACCCCCACAGTATCCAGGATTCATTCAGAGAAAGTCACCTTTCAGAAATGGTGCTGAATGTATAGTCGCCAACCTCAGTGTCAACACTGTGTACTCCACCTGATTTTCTCTGTTCAAAAACTGAGGTTTTCCTTCCTGGAGAGGCAAGATGAAAATCAATATCCTTTCCTGCTTTACCTGAAATGTGGTAATTGCTATCCATTGAGGTCAATGTCACTCTAAATTAGGGCTGAGGCTGGTTCTTGTCATCCGTCCTATTGAGCTGGAAGAGGTGGACTCAGTCAAGTTGGCTGAGAATCTTCAGATAGTGGTATCAGTCATCCTCAGAGCTGGAAGGATGGTCTGAGACAGGAGAGACCCAGGATGGGCTCTGGTCACTTTCTGAACCCTTGTGAGACTCTGCCTCCTCACATTTCATTTTGAAAAATTTTAATCTTACAAAAAGTGGAAAGAATGATAAATTTAACTGCTCTGTATCCTTCACTGAGTAGCTGATACATTTTGTCTGTCGGTATTCTTTAAATAAACTTCTCTACTGTATCAGGCAGTATCTGTCTCCAGCGATCAGGGACTTTGGCTAAGAGACTATAAACGGAAAATTCACAGAAGGAAAACAAATAATATGCAAACATGTGAAACATGTGAAACATTTCCTCTTGAGAATATACATTCTTTGGACCAGCCCAGCACCCAGCACCTAGCAAGGTGACAGTAGAGGCGGGCGCACCTAGCAAGGTGACAGTAGAGGCGGGCGCACCTAGCAAGGTGACAGTAGAGGCGGGCGCACCTAGCAAGGTGACAGTAGAGGCGGGCGCACCTAGCAAGGTGACAGTAGAGGCGGGCAGCACCTGACTGGCTGCTGTGAACACCGAGGCCTGATGGACAGGCTGCGGCCGAGCCGAGAAGAGAGAGGCCAAAGCTTCGGGCACCGTCGTCCTGGAGACTAGAGGGCTGCTGCTCTTACTATCAGTCCCTGTTCAGCGTGGCCACCACTGGGAGAGCAGGAGTGGTCTGGCCCACTGGGTGCATGGTGAAGGAGTTAAACAGTCCAGAAATGGCAGGGCCCAAGACTCCTGACCAAGCCAGGCTACAGCAAAGCTCCTCCATGCTCATCTATTGAGCTGATGAGAGCTCTCGCTCAGACAGGAGAGTGTCCCGAGTGTGCTGTGTGGCCAGATTTGGTTAACCAACAGGAAAAGACAACATGGAAAAGGCAAATATTTATACTGACCTAGATACTTGGCAACAAAGGTGCAAAACTGATTCTGGAGCCATATTTTTTTTTTCCTTGCTGCTGTTATAAATTACAACAAGCCTGATAGCTTAAACCAACACAATCTATCATCCTACAGCTCTGTAAGTCAGAAGTTCAACACAAATCTCCTGGGCTTAAAATTAAGCAGGGTTGCTTTTCTTGATGGAGAGTATGGGACATTCCATGAGCTTACCTTTCCCAGCTTCTAGAAGTTGCCTGCATTCTTTGACACATGGCCCCTTCTTCACCTGCAAAGCCAGCATGCTGCAGCTCTCTGATCACACTTCTGTAGTCACATCTCCCTCTGACCACAGTCAGGGAAAATTTTCTGCTTTTAATGACCTCTGTGTTTATACTAAAGACAGTGAAAGTAAAAGTGAAGTCGCTCAGTCGTGTCTGACTCTTTGCGACCGCATGGACTGTAGCCTGCTAGGCTGCTCCGTCCATGGGATTCTCCAGGCAAGAATACTGAAGTGGGGTGCCATTGCTTTCTCCGGGGGATTTTCCCGACTCAGGGTTTGAACCCGGGTCTCCTGCACTGCAGGCAGACTCTTTACCTTTACACTAGGCTGACCCGTCGTCTCTGATAATCTCCCCATCTCAGGGTTCCTAACTTAATCACACCCACAAAGTCCCTTACGCTATGTAAAGAAACATATTGAGAGGTTCCAGGAATTAGGCTATATAAATCTTTTGGGGGGGATGAAGGAGACATTATTCTCCTTACCACAAGGTGTGACATGGAGAAAAATCTAGCATTGTTAATGGTGAGTAGGCAGTTCTGTATATAATGACATGGAAAATATCTATGATATATTGTGAACTAGAAATAAACATGTTCAGTAAGTATTTATAGAATGTCCTAATTTTGTAGAATCTCCATTGTTCCAATAAATGCTGAATGAATTCTCTCTAAGCCATGTCCACTGTCAAAGCCTGGCTTCTGGGGGCAGATGGTGACGCCTACCTCACCCCTCAGCTCTCAGGGTATTGGGTGGCAGCCGGAGAGGTCTCACCTCCATTTTGCTGTCATTGGTCATTAGATTTCTGGCTAATATGACAAATGATAAGTTGTCTTGTAGCAAACCCATTTGTGGCAAATTGATCTAACAATGATAGTAACAATGATGACAATAAATAATGAAATAAAAAATGATCACAGGTTCACCAACCTTCTATTTACTGGCTCCCTCCTTTGCACCTAGACTGCTCCTACTCTTGTGTTTGGTGTGTATACATCCCTCGCAGTTTTGTCTTGTTCATTTAGTTTTAAATTTCTGATTCTTCACTGAACAATTCTTTCTTCACAGTGCTGTTTAAGGAGACATGTTTTGAAAAGTACAAGAAACCAGAAAGTAGAGAGGAAAGAATCTGATGCAGGTTCAACATAGGAGGGAGTGGCCAGAAAGGACCACACAGTCTGATTGGTCAGAGACAGGTGTCAGTCAAGCAAGCTGGGAAGAGGGAAGGTGGGGCTTAGAGGAATTTCCTGAAAGGGAAAAAGGACATTTGCAGGAGATTCTTAATTTTTCAGAGTGCTGCATGGAATCCCAGGCAAGACAGAAAATCCAAGTTGGGATTCTGCAGTTTGGGGTAGGTTCTGAGATGCAGACCCAACAGCCTATGAGGGGAAGAGACCCAAGAAAGGAGGCTGTGCATAGTCACTGGTGTGGTAGTCCACAGGGATGGTGCCTAAGCCTTGGCTCCTGGGCTTGTCCTGTGCCCCCACACTGTTAGGGGGTCTTGGCTTTAGCGTTTAGCCAATGCTGCTCTTGATCCAAGCTGAGGACTGAGGCTAACTCTAACTCCACTTATGCTTTTAGTGGACACTGCGTTCTGAACATCTAATGAGCAGGCTCTGTAGTTATAATTTAAAACTTTCTCACCTTCCAAACTATACACGATATTCCAATATATCCACAAAGGGATGGGCAGCAGAGCTTAACTGCTTCCTGAGGGGAGGAGAGTGAGTGGCAAGAGGCACAGGAGGGCACGCCCACCTTCACTCAGTGGGCCTCTGTCTCCATCTTGGCAGCAGACCCACATTCACATACAGGAACTGCAATTAAAAATAAAAAGCAGTCAATACTTGATACATTGTGGTTACTACTGTTTATAGCTCTGTACTGCTTGATTTATTCAATACCCAGTTGGTATGATTTTCCAATGAGATCATATTGGCAGTTGGAAGAGTGTGGTGTGCTGGGGTCCAGCCCTGGTGGATCCAGGGTAATTTGAAGGGGAGACGGAGTAGGCGTCCTAGGAAAAAACTTATTTAATTACAGATATATAGAGAGATTAGAAACGGATAGTGTAGTAGGAAATATTAGTGGAGAAAGAGGCTGAATAACTTGGTTTATGTGGAATACCAATCACCACCTACGTAGGCCACAGGCGTCTTTCCGTTCTCCTGAAAGAGAGGAGGCACTGAGGCCTCCTCGGTCCAATCTTAGAAGCCCAGGCAAAATCAGCAGGCTTGGTCAGTACCCACGTACCAGATGGGAATTCAGCCAGAAGGGGAAAAAACAACACAGAGGAATCAGTCTTTCCAGAAACTGATCTGGTTTCTTTATTTTTCAGGTTTGTTTATATACTTTTTGTTATACATAGAGATGAATACAGAGTCACGCGGGGGTCAGCAGACCTGACCCTTGTCACAATCAGGTGCTTCATATAAAATTGTACAAAGGTCTTATGGGTTTTACAACATCTTCTGGCCATGAGGCCTGCTGACATTTTATGGCCCTTTCTGATAACGATCAGTCAACCAGAAAACTTATTTTTTCCAGGGGTGACTTTTTTCTTAAATCAGGTGCCACCCTCCAAATAGTTACATTCCTATAGGGTGAGGGTGTAGTGAGTTACAACTAAGAAAGGAATTTACTTAGCAAAAGGTTTAACATGATTAAAGGTTAATACTTATTTCTCCTATATGCTAGTTATATTCATTATAAGGGCAAGGAATATGGAAATTTAGCAGCAAATATTGGCTCAACAAATGTAAACCCTTCACCAATGTTCCCCTTAAGATCTATTTAGTCTTAACATAGTGATAAAGTTACATTTTTACATAGCAAAGGACACAGTGATTTATAACAAAGTACAGTGATCTATAACAAAAGAGAAAATTCATTAGCTCAAAAAGTCTAGTATTGCTAACCTCAAAAACTACTATATTTCCTTTTCTATATTCCAAATACATTGATCAATATATTCCCAGGTGCCTAAGGATATGGAGGCCTGGCGGCAATCATTGACTCAACAATGAGAAAAGCCCTATGCTAATACTCCAAACTCTCTGTGCTGTTTATGGTTGAGAGGTTGTCACACAAGCTAGTCTGTCAGCAGAGAGGTTTGACCTGAGACACCCTTGTCACACCCAGGGCAGGGAATTAGCAGTAATTATTGGCACGACAAATGAAAAAACCCTTCACCAATATAATTTCTAATCAACCCACTATACTATACCTGTCTCTTATACACATCTAGATGTGTATAAGAGACAGCCCTATGGGTCCTGTGACTCTTCACTAGATCTTTTTATATACACTTATTTTTCCTTTCTAAATGGAGCTTGTCTGGAGCCTTACAGAATATTTTGCATATGATCAGTATTTTTTAAATGGGTCTCCAACTCTTTTGTGTTTAAGGAATGCTTTCACAAAACAGAATTTTGGATGACACTTTCCCACCTGTGGACTCACTGGCACACTCCTGATGTCACCCTCCAACAACATAATGCCGTTTGGGAAGAAGTGTGTTCATCTTGATCAGCCTGCTCATGCCCTTGCGTGTTCCAGTATGAATTCAGTCTGTCTCAGCTTTGGCACGACTTTCTCTGCAGCTCCTCACCCTCACACCGGATTGTATCTTGTCAACGTTATATCTGAAAAATTTTACTCAAAAGTTGGCTTGGAGGCAGCAAAAATACATTGCTTGGGTGGATAAAAATGTAATCATTTGCCTATGACATGACACACATGAGGATAGATGCTACTTTCATTTTTTTTTTGACAATATAGTTGGCAATTTATTTTTATTTTTTTTTGGAAAGGAAAAACTGGAGTATTTATTTATTTATTTTTGTTTAACATTTTTTTTTTCCATTTTACTTTATTTTACTTTACAGTACTCTATTTAGATGCTACTTTTAAAAGATTAAAGTTAAGACAAGGGGGCCAAACAAGCACTGTGGGTGATGAAGGCTGTTGCCTGTCCTCTGGAATGTATTCCCCCTTGTTCCCTGGCAGGAAGCTGTAGCTGGACCCATGGTTCAATCAGTCTCAAGTCCCAGACGCCTTACCACCCCGTGAGTCTAGCAGGGTTAGAGGCAAGGGATGCGGCCTTGTGCACTTGGGTCTGTGCTCTCTGCCTTTCCTGAGCTGGAACTACTCTGTTCCAGCACACAGTGAGGTCCACACCTCAGAGCAGAGGTGGCCAACTTTTGCTAGAAAGGGCCAGCTGGTAAATATTTCCAGCTCGGCCAGTCTTTGGCTCATGTTGTGAAAGCACCCAAAGAAGATATGTAAACAGATAGGCATGACTGGATTCAAATAAAACGTTCTTTACAAAAGCAGGTGGCAGGCCGGGTCAGGCTCACAGGCCTGAAGTTTTCCAACTCCTGCCCCACATTGAAGACTGTGGATAGAAAGAGGTGCCCGGATGAGGGCCTGAGGCTGCGCTCAGTTCACAAGGAGACTTCAGCTGGGCTCTAGCCTCCAGAGATGGACTGATTCATCACCACTTCTTACTTCTCCCAAAGTGAAACTGAAAAGTCACTCAGTCGTGTCTGACTCTTTGTGGCCACGTACAGTCCATGGAGTTCTCCAGAATACTGGAGTGGGTAGCCTTTCCCTTCTCCCAACCCAGGGATTGAACCCAGAGCATCTTCCCTGCCCAGAGGTCGAACCTAGGTCTCCCACCTTGCAGGCAGAACCAGCTGAGCCACAAGAGAAGCCCAAGGAGGTTCTCCCAAGAAGATTCTTACTTCTCCCAAGGAGGTTCCAAGTGACTCCTTCCTCTCTATTTCATTTAAGGAAAAGAGACTACTGTTCTCAAATGCCACCTGTCCATCTGGCCCTTTGTGTTATACTTTCTTGAAACTAAGACACAGCTTCCAGTGGTTGCTCTGATGTCTCTCCTGCTTTCTGGGGAGCAAAGTCACATCTAGATATAACACATGAAGGAGGGAAAATCTTGGGAGAAGAGTGGGATTTTTTCAGTCCCTCCTCTATCCAAAGGCCTCTGTCCCCTCCTATGATGTCTCTTCTATATTCTAGCCTTGGATCCGTGCCTTTTCCCAGCTTTAACTTAAAGGGATAGCTCACAAAACATTTCCCCCATTTGATTTGTTTTTTGTTTTGCTTTTTCCAATCATAAACTCTATGAACTTTAGGGAAAATCTGGAAAATAGAAAGTTGAAAAGTTATGCATGGTGAACTCTCACAGATAACCATGGTTAACAATTCTGGTATATTTTCTATTTGTTTTTGGTTTGTTTCATTCTGTGTTTTCAGTGGCTAAGTCGAGTCTGACTCTTTGGCAACCCCATGGACTATAGCCTGCCAGGCCCCTCTGTCCATGGAATTTCCCAGGCAGGAATACTGGAGCGGGTTGCCATTCCTTCTCCAGAGGATCTTCCTGACCTAGAGACTGAAACTGCATCTCCCACACTGCAGGTGGATTCTTTACTGCTGAGCACCAGAGAAGCCCTTTGGGTTTGTTTTTAAGCATAATTTAAGAAAACTATTCAAAATCAAAAGGGATGAGAGTCAATTATCAAAGAAATTGGAATCAGTGAATAACATACAGCCATGTCAGATATTTCTACCTGAGGGCTTGATGGAAGGGGTAACATTTCAGTTTGGTCTTAGATTTTAGAAAGCACTATGAAGAAGAGAGAATCAGGAAAAAATCCTATGATAAAAAAAAATTAAAGGTTAATACTTATTTCTCCTATATGCTAGTTATATTCATTATAAGGGCAAGGAATATGGAAATTTAGCAGCAAATATTGGCTCAACAAATGTAAACCCTTCACCAATGTTCCCCTTAAGATCTATTTAGTCTTAACATAGTGATAAAGTTACATTTTTACATAGCAAAGGACACAGTGATTTATAACAAAGTACAGTGATCTATAACAAAAGAGAAAATTCATTAGCTCAAAAAGTCTAGTATTGCTAACCTCAAAAACTACTATATTTCCTTTTCTATATTCCAAATACATTGATCAATATATTCCCAGGTGCCTAAGGATATGGAGGCCTGGCGGCAATCATTGACTCAACAATGAGAAAAGCCCTATGCTAATACTCCAAACTCTCTGTGCTGTTTATGGTTGAGAGGTTGTCACACAAGCTAGTCTGTCAGCAGAGAGGTTTGACCTGAGACACCCTTGTCACACCCAGGGCAGGGAATTAGCAGTAATTATTGGCACGACAAATGAAAAAACCTTTCACCAATACAATTTCTAATCAACCCACTATACTCTACTAATAATTTTCTAACTTCTCAAAAGAGTCTGTATTTAGAAAGTTTTAAAGCATCTCATGCCTTTCATGGTTGGGAGGCTGTAAACAATCACATGTGGCTGGATGAACCCGCTCAGGCAGGCTAGAGAACCTTCAGAGGAGTTTGTAAGTTGAAACACTCTTGTCAGGCCCAGGAATTTTTATTAACTGGAGCTGCAAGTTAACTCCTTCTCCGAGAGAAATGGTTATGGGGGAGAGCCCCCCCGTAAAGTCAGAGGTGTAGGTGAGAGCATAAAACAGACTCCGGTTTGGGGGATAGATGCTTGGGAACAGGGGGTTTCCTGAGGCTTGATCATGCCTTTGCGTATGCCGAGCCTCCTTCCTCATGACCTTTGCCATGGGCGGAGTTCCTCATGCTGGCTCCCGGCAGTGGTGGTTACAAACAAGCCTGTGGGCAGAGATTCCTCAGCAACCAGATCCTTCATCTGTCTCAACTTTAGTCTGCCCAGGTAACTCTCCCTCAATTAGTGATAATAATACTAGGCTTCCCGAGATCCTGCCAGGTTTTTTGCCCTCTTTTCCATGGCTTCTGACTTAGTAACTCTCAGCACACAAAACAACTGCCCTGTGTGTCCCATTTCATTTGGATCTGTTGCCTGTTATATAACAGCACAAACCTGAGAATTAAGTCAGAATGAACACCTTAGGTGGCTGCTAATAAATTAATTTATAAGCAGGAGTGGAGGCCGAGAGGAGTTACCCCATGTCCAAGGTCAGGAGTGGCAGCAAGAGAAGATACCCCATGTCCAAGGTCAGGAGCAGCAGCGTGAGGTGATATCCAACATCAAAGGTAAGGAGCAGTGGCTGTGGTTTGCTTGAGCAGCCATGAAGAGATACCCAACTTCCAAGGTAAGAGAAACCCAAGTAAGACGGTAGGCGCCGAGAGAGGGCATCAGAGGACAGACAGACTGAAACCACAATCACAGAAAACTAACCAATCTGATCACATGGACAACAGCCTTGTCTAACTCAGTGAAACTAAGTCATGCCATGTGGGGCCACCCAAGATGGACGGGTCATGGTGGAAAGGTCTGACAGAATGTGGTCCACTGGAGAAGGGAATGGAAAACCACTTCAATATTCTTGCCTTGAGAACCCCATGAACAGTATGAAAAGGCAAAAAAGATAGGTCACTTAAAGATGAACTCCCCGGGTCGGTAGGTACCCAATATGCTACTGGAGATCAGTGGAGAAATAACTCCAGAAAGAATGAAGGGATGGAGCAAAAGCAAAAACAAAACCCAGCTGTGGATGTGACTGGTGACAGAAACAAGGTCTGATGCTGTAAAGAGCAATACTGCATAGGAACCTGGAATGTCAGGTCCATGAATCAAGGCAAATTGGAAGTGGTCAAACAGGAGATGGCAAGGGTGAACGGCGACATTCTAGGAATCAGCGAACTAAAATGGACTGGGATGGGTGAATTTAACTCAGATGACCATTATATCTACTACTGTGCACAGGAATCCCTTAGAGGAAATGGAGTAGCCATCACAGTCAACAAAAGAGTCTGAAAAGCAGTACTTGGATGGAATCTCAAAAACAACAGAATGATCTCTGTTTGTTTCCAAGGCAAACCATTCAATATCACGGTAATCCAAGTCTATGCTGTGACCAGTAATGCTGAAGAAGCTGAAGTTGAATGGTTCTATGAAGACCTACAAGACCTTCTAGAACTAACACCCCAAAAAGATGTCCTTTACACTATAGGGGACTGGAATGCAAAAGTAGGAAGTCAAGAAACACCTGGAGTAACAGGTAAATTTGGCCTTGGAATGCGGAATGAAGCAGGGCAAAGGCTAATAGAATCTTGCAAAAGGTAGGCACTGGTCATAGCAAACATCCGCTTCCAGCAACACAAGAGAAGACTCTACTCATGGACATCACCAGATGGTCAACACCAAAATCAGATTGATTACATTCTTTGCAGCCAAAGATGGAGAAGCTCTATACAGCCAGCAAAAACAAGACTGGGAGCTGACTGTGGCTCAGATCATGAGCTCATTATTGCCAAATTCAGACTTAAATTGAAGAAAGAGGGGAAAACCACTAGACCATTCAGATATGACCTAAATTAAATCCCTTATGATTATACAGTGGAAGTGAGAAACAACTTAAGGGCCTAGATCTGATAGACAGAGTGTCTGATGAACTATGGCCAGAGGTTCATGACATTGTACAGGGGACAGGGATCAAGATCATCCCCAAGAAAAAGAAATGCAAAAAGGCAAAATAGCTTCTGAGGGGGCCCTACAAATAGCTGTGAAAAGAAGAGAAGAGAAAAGCAAAGGAGAAAAGGAAAGATATAAGTAGCTGAATGCAGAGTTCCAAAGAATAGCAAGGAGAGATAAGGCCTTCCTCAGCAATCAGTGCAACCCAACTCACCTGCGCTTCAACCTGTTCCTATTTTCTCCCCACTACGATATCCTTTGTTTTTTCTGTTCAAGGACTTCATTCTTCTTTGGCCTGACAAAGATACCGGTACCTAAGCTTTTAGGTCATAATCCTTAGTTAACTGATGTATTTCTGGCTCTGCTGGGCCCTGGCTGCTGCATGCGGGCTCTCTCTCCTTGCGCCGCGCAGGGCTGCTCTACAGCTCTGAGGCGTGGGCTTCTCATTGCGGCGGCTTCTCTTGCCGTGGAGCATGGTCTCTAGGGCACGCCCGCTTCAGTAGTTGTGGCCCGAAGCTTGCGCAGTCTTCCCGGGCCAGGGATTGAACCTGTGTTGGCAGGAGGATTCTTGGCAGGTGGATTCTTAAAATGCTGGACCACCAGGCAAGTCCAGACTATATTTTAAAGATTATTGAGGTATGATTGATATATGATAAATTGCACTTAGAGTATATGATTTAATAAGTTATACAGTATGTATACACTTGAGAAACCATCATCATACTCAAGATAATGACATATCCATCACCTGCCCAAAGTGTCTTTAAGCTCCCGATGCACCTTCCGACCCCTGGATACCAACCATCTGCTTCTGTTACATAGACTAGTCTGCCTTTCCCAGAATTTTAAATTCAAAGAATCAGGCACATTTACTCTTTTACTATCTCAGTTTTCCTCTTTCAGCCTAATCATTTCAGCCCTAAGGATCATAGCCCACCAGGCTCCTCTGTCCATGGGATTCTCCAGGCAAGAATACTGGAGTGGGTTGCCATGCCCTCCTGCAGTGGAATCTTCCCAACCCAGTGATCAAACCCGCATCTCTTACGTCTCCTGCACTGGCAGGCGGGTTCTTTACCACTAATGAAACCTGGGAAGCCTCATTTATTGTCTCTTTTTTCTTGCAGCCTAATTAATTCATCCATGGTATTGTGTGTACCAGTAACTCATGCGTTGTTTATTGCTGATAGTGTTTCATTGTATGGATAGCTGCCATAATTTGTTTAACCATTTGCCTCTTGATGGAACTTTGGATTTTTTCCAATTTCTGATTGTTACTAATATAGCTGCTTTTAACAGTTTTGTACAAGTCCTTGTATCGACATACACTTTCATTTTCTCTTGGGTAAACACCTAGAGTGGAGTGGTTGGGTCATACGGCCAGTGTATAATTAAGTTTAAAAAACTTAATCTATTTTCCAAAATAGATGTACCATTTTACATTACCAACAGAGGAGTATGAAGTTCCATTTATTCCACATTCTTGAAAATGTTTACGACTGTGAATAAACACAGTAAAAAGTTTTTTAGGAAAGTCATTAGGGCCAAAAACCCCATTTCCATCATTCATCCTACTCATGGGAGATAACACTATCAAAAGGCCACGTTTGTAGATTTCCAGAAGTTTGCTCTCGTAAGAGAATATAAAAAAGAAGTAATTGAAAAAATGTACTATTCTCTGTCTTCACTGCTTTTTTAAAAAAAGTGTTTTTAAAATAGATTTTCTTAGGGAATAGATCAGATTCTATCTTGTAAGAATTTTAAGTATGGCAGTATTTGTCTGTGATGTGGTAAACAAGGCTATAGAAGTTTCCACTAGCTCTCCTTCTTCCTATACCCCCAGGGCAGTAGAAAATAATTCAACATCAACATTACAGGCCTTCAGTTCAGTTCAGTTGCTCAGTCCTGTCCGACTCTTTGCCACCCCATGGACGGCAGCTTGCCAGGCTTCCCTGTCCATCACCAGTTCCCAGAGTTTACTCAAACTCATGCCCATTGAGTCGGTGATACCATCCAACCATCTCATCCTCTGTCATCACCTTCTCCTCCCGCCTTCAGTCTTTCCCAGCATCAGGGTCTTTTCACACGAGTCAGTTCTTTGCATCAGGTGGCCAAAGTATTGGAGTTTCAGCTTCAGCATCAGTTCTTCCAATGAATATTCAGGACTGATTTCCTTTAGGATGGACTCGTTGGATCTCCTTGCTGTCCAAGGGACTCAAGAGTCTTCTCCAACACCACAGTTCAGAAACATCGATTCTTTGGCACTCAGCTTTCCTTATAGTCCAACTTTCACATCCATACATGACTACTGGAAAAACCATAGCTTTGACTAGACGGACCTTTGTTGGCAAAGTAATGTCTGCTTTTTAATATGCTGTCTAGATGGGTCATAACTTTACAGGCCTTAAGAGCCTTCAATGCGTCAACAACAAACAAACAAAAGGGAGGGGAAGGAGTGTCTTTCCTCACGACATTATATCTGACAATTATTCTTTTATTTCAAGAGAGCTATAGAGAGAGCTGGTAGAAAAAGCAGGTAAAGAGCATCAATAATCGTAGTAGACTCTTGGTCATCACAGAACACCCACTATGTGCTCCCTGGGGCTCTCTCTGTGCACATTCCCCTTCATTAGGTCTGTGGAGACTAACCTGCTTTCTGTAGTGTAGACTCAAGCTCCACAACAGGGATTACTGAAAGGTCTAAAAATAGGGGAAAGGAATCCAGATGACATTTCTTGGGCTCTCTGGGAAAGCACAGCAGCCAACTCCCTTCAGCTGCACACCAGGGTGATTTCCAAGACCTCTGCCACTCTCGGCCCCCAGGTCCACTTCCTCTTCCGGGTATTCCACTCGAGAAATGATCCTTGGACTCAGCCACCAGGTAACGTCAGCTCCTTTTTATGTTATCTATGGAGTGGGTTTTCTTAACGAGTCTGTGTAACACTGACACCCTCTTAGAATTTATAGGTCTAACTTCTTTGTTTGCGCTCACAGAAGATGCGACCAAAGTCATACTAAAATTGTCCAGTCCTCTATCTTCCAAGTGTCTGAAGCGCAACTGACGTTATCATCAGGCCAGTCTGTAACCTCAGCCTTTGTTTTCCTAACCCTAAAACTATAACGGGGTGATCCCTCCATCCTGGGGTT
>SJYX01005821.1:144219-168368 GCA_006410675.1 Oreotragus oreotragus | reverse complement strand
GTTGGTCATAAAGGAAGGGAAGTTATGACCAACGTAGACAGCCTATCATCAGGATGTCAGAAATGAGGAAGTGGAGGCTGAAAAGTTGAAACAAGTTAATCCCGCAGGGGATCAGTGGCAGACAGTAGAGCCTGACCAGAGCCTTTGGCCGGGTGGTGCGCCCCTTGGGCAGTCACCGGTAAGGTTTTCACAGTCTTCTGGGGTGAGATTCTCGGGAGCAAGCTGGGCAGCCTGGGCCTCTGTGACCTTTGTTCACAAAGGGCTTCCTCCTTCGGCTCCTTGCCTGGTTCTTTCCCATATGAAGTGTCTCTCTACTTTCAGTTTTGAGTAAGTGAAGGTTTATCAGTCAGAAAGGTTGTAAAACTAGGGCTGAATAATCAACACACTTAGCCAGGTTGTCAGGGACACTGTGTTCGGGTACCTTCTAAATACACTGAAGCTCAGATTTCTCTTTCATGTGAAAATAGAATTTAAAATGTATTTGCCAAAAAAAACACATGATGTCTGTATTATCGCTATTATTGATATTTTGTCGTGGCTATAGAATTCTTTCAAGAAAATAACAAGCAGACATTAAAAAGTATGTTCATTAGAAAATTTCCGAGAGAATACATGCCTGGAAAATACACGGGGCATTTCTAGAAGACATACAAAAAACATGTAAGTGTGATTCACTTTGGGACGGTGGGGGGGGGAACTATTTTCTGCTCTTTCCCTGTGTAGGTTTTATTTCATTCTGGGCGTAAATTAAGTTTTCAATTAAACTGCAGAAGCTAAAATAACTCTTCCCCCAAACTGCAGAAGCAGTAAGTGGCTGAAGCCAGATTCAAACCCAGACCTGTCGGATACACCTCCTTTTGGAAATTACTGTTGTGATACCCTTGCAGACCCGCCCCCCTGCACAAACCTGCCTAGCTCCCTCAAAGGGAGGATTCCAGGTGGGATGAACCTGTGCTCTCAATACTGTTGTATGTATGATGGTCTAGTTACTAGATCCTCCTGCAATGCGGGAGACCTGGGTTCGATCCCTGGGTTGGAAAGATCCCCTGGAGAAGAGAAAGGCTACCCACTCCAGTATTCTGGCCTGGAGAATTCCATGGACTCTAGAGTCCATGGGGTGACAAGGAGTTGGACATGACTGAGCAACTTAACTGTCACTTATTAGAAGCCCANATCCCTGGGTTGGAAAGATCCCCTGGAGAAGAGAAAGGCTACCCACTCCAGTATTCTGGCCTGGAGAATTCCATGGACTCTAGAGTCCATGGGGTGACAAGGAGTTGGACATGACTGAGCAACTTAACTGTCACTTATTAGAAGCCCAAATGTAAATAAAGGTTTAGATAGAGGTAAATAGAGGTGTACATAGAGGTTTCTGATTTATCTTCACTTTGAACGATGGAAAAATACCGGGGCTTCATAGTGTTTCCAGTCTAGCTCTCAGTGGGACTAGGGATCTTTTCTTTGATGATTGGATGACTCTGCAGAGATATATCCAGTCACAGTGGCCTGGACTCCTTCTCCTCTGTACCTCCTGGACATAGAGGATGAACTGACCTTTGTAATCATGTCCCCGAGTGTATTTGTATTTAAGTGGATTATATACATATATTTATATCAGTCTGTGAATTTAGTAGCATTAACAGTTCACTTAGAAAAATGTAGAGCTTATAATATTTTCTTCCAGATTCTCCTGGAGGGTCTAAACAGGCATCTCATTTTGGAATCCACCTGTCCTGTAGCAATATGCAGTAATCTCAACCTGGCAGATTATGGAAGTCACTTGGCCATGCCCATTAAAAACGCAGCTTCCACTGTCACATGCGCTACTCCACTTGGCCCTAATGGAGAGTATGATCTTTCCCATTTGCCGCAGTCCTCACTCCTCCCTGTTGCTCTTACCCAGCTCATCTCAGGTGGTTTCCAGCTCCTGTCGGTGTTTCACTTGTGTTTCTTTGTTGTCTGGCTCATGAGATCAGGTTCACATTCAGATAGAGATTTGTCAGATAAACTCTAGACGTGATGAACAGCTTGTGTTCCGTGGAGATGTACTTTGGGTTGACTCTGGTAGGAACCTGAGCAGGGAGGTAACGATAATGACACCTGCCGTTTGCCAGGCGGCTGTGCTGCGCAGGGCTCTGTACTAGGCACCTGTTGAGAAGCCTGGTGGGTGTGCATCTAGACAGGAGACCAGGAAGAAAGACGTCAACGCGAGGAAAATAACCGATGGGGCTGAAACGGTGTAATATGGGAGTTTTTTGATGTGGCCACTCTGGAGGGTGTGTGACGTGAGAAATGAAGCCCGATCAGTAGACTGCGGCCAAATCGTGTAGACTCTTTTGAGTGATACAGATCCTGTGTGCTGAGGCGCCGTGAAGCCGCCTTGAGAGCCTCCACACACAGTTCTTAAAAGATAGCGCATAATGTCCGTTGACAGAGAAAGATGTTAGCAGAAATCTGCCAGCAAAAGCCTGAAAGGCCTGTGTAGGGGAATCTTGTGGGAAAGATACTACGTCATCCCACAAACCGGAGGTGGCCCTTTGCACAAATGGAAGGTCATTTGGCCCGAGGGAAAGAGGAATTGGGAGTAATGGGGGATCCAGTACAAACACTTGGTGCCTGATCTAGCTTCAGGCCAAGGGAGCCCCAGGGGGAGCACCCTGCAGTTGCCTCTCTCTCCCTGCCGCTCCTCAGGTGTCCCAAAGATGCAGGTATACTCAAGACACCCACCAGAAGATGGAAAGCCAAACTACCTGAACTGCTACGTGTATGGGTTCCATCCACCTCAGGTTGAAGTCGATTTGCTGAAGAATGGGGAGAAGATTAAATCGGAGCAGTCAGACCTGTCTTTCAGCAAGGACTGGTCTTTCTACCTTCTGACCCACGCTGAGTTCACTCCCAACAGCAAGGATCAGTACAGCTGCCGAGTGAAACACGTTACTCTAACACAACCCATGACAGTTATGTGGGGTAAGTTGTCAAGTTCTTTGGTCAGCCACTGACAGTTGTATCTGAGCACAGCCACGGCATAAAGCTGCTTTGATATAAAAGCATCTGCATACTGGGATTATCAGGGAAGGTTATTAGAGCTCTGCGTAGCGGCACCCTCTGAGAGAGCTGGGCACAGTGTGGTCGCTGAGACCGTGGCTTCCCTCAGTGAGAGCAGGGCGCAGCAGCACGTGCACAGGCACTCCCGAGGCTTCTTCCCTGGGGCCTCCTCGGCTCTCCTGACAGCCTCGGGCACACCGGGGACCAAGGAGGGTCTCCGGAAGGCACGGGCCTTGAGTGCAAGCCCTGCTAAGGTAGGGCCCTCCAACCCTGGCCTCCTCCGGCTCTCTGGATGGCTTGGGGTCTCCGGCTGGTAGGAAACGTCTAGGTCTTTCCTCACAGGCTCTTCTGCCATCTTTGTTTATAGCAACTTTAGTCTTTTGTAGCAAGCAGCATTTCAGAAGTCAAACTGAACTGTTTTCTTTCTCCATTTTCTTTTCCACAGATCGAAACCTGTGAGCAGCACCATCGAGGTGGGTTTCTAGGCTTAAGAAACCGTATTGTAATACCAGTGTCCTGGGGGCCGTTACAGACAGCCCTAATATGATAAGCCTCACAGTCTGGAAGACATTAATCAGGGTAACGATTCAGCAGGCAGAGGAGAATCCCATGGGGTCCCATTCCCTGCTCCTGGGAGTGGGGGAGATGAGGAAGGCCGTGGTCCTGGGTGTGACTTTCCCAGCATCACTAGCCCTCCAGCGGGAGGACAGGGGAGCTGCAGGGGTGGGGTCACAGGCAGAGGCAGCACCTGCAAGTGTCTGCTCTTCTGCCATTTCCATGTTGGGCTCTGGGCCTTCAGAGGTGAACTGTCTCTCCCTTTGCGTGGCAGCTCTTTGCTAAATAGCCTGAAGAGAAGAGTAACGTGGTTCTGCAGACACCATTCCTAAGTGTCTGGGCACTGTAGTTGGGTCTCAAAGCTCCCAGTCCGATAGAGGAGAGAAGTGGAAACAAGATTATTGTAGCTCAGTGTAAAGACACTGTAACAGATGTATTGCAGCTCTAGCACCTAACTCTAGCAGCATGAAACTGGGAGGGAATGGACTTCTCTGCCACTTCAGGTGGAGGCCAGAGGCAGATAATCCAGCTTTTCTGGGAAATTGTATTACTCAGTGTATCTTGGCATGGAAAACCTATCCACATTTCCTGTTGCACTGTAGGACAGGGAAGTTAATTTGCAAGAGCATCAGAGAGTTTGGCTCACCTGCCCAGCGTCACACAGTTACTAAGTGGTGCAGTTAGGATGTGAACTNAGGCCAGAGGCAGATAATCCAGCTTTTCTGGGAAATTGTATTACTCAGTGTATCTTGGCATGGAAAACCTTTCCTGTTGCACTGTAGGACAGGGAAATTAATTTGCAAGAGCATCAGAGAGTTTGGCTGACCTGCCTAGTGTCACACAGTTACTAAATGTTAGAGCGAGGATATGAACTCTAAAACCAGCACTAAAACCAGCACTCTCTTCTCTAAGGTTGTAGGAGAATCAATGGGATAAACTAAAAGGTTTGCAAAATCACCTGCAGTTCTATCAACAGAGATTTATACAGTGAAAGTTAGATAAGTTTGGTGGTGCTATCTGTGATCTCAAGTAAATGTATTTATTATTATTCCTTTTCTCTCTTTTCAGATTTGAAGACTTCATTTGGTCTAATTCCAGATTCTCTCTCCTTGCTCTTTAATACTGCTGTGCTTTTATGCTTTGTGGACATAATTGGAGGTCGTATTCATGTTACCACGATGCCTTCTTTGTAGTTCTGCCTTGGGTGGTACCTGTCCGGACTTAACCTGCCTAGGCAGGTGTCTGGTGGAGGCGCTGGCATCTTCGCGGCGGGGCAGACTATTGCAGATTTAACATCAACGTCTGGGTGTCTTCTGCATACAAAACTGGGTCATAAGATACTTAGGCATGTTAAAGTAAGCCTCCAATTTTGTAACTTTTTTTACAATGTTGGGAAAATTTTGGAAAGATAATTTTTAGAATTATGGAAATTTGTTTATTTTTAGAATTACGGAGCTTGTGGATGAAGCATTTTGCCATTTAAAATTTATATGTTATCCCCTATATCTGTTAGAAAGTTGGTTGTGCCTGGTTTTACTATATGTTTTGTTTCACTAATTAAAACAATGGTAAAACATTGTGTTCAGCTTCTCAAAGGAACAACAGCTGACTTCTCAATGTCAGTGGGATCCAGAACATAGGAGAAAGTCATCATGAATGTGATGAAACAACTTGCTACCTAAAATTCTATATTCAATAAAAATCTTTAAAGAAAATGACCACATGATAAACATTATTACATAACTAAAACTGCAGCACCTGTCAGATCCTCACTAAGATTCTAAATGATACATTTGAGGCAGAGGGAAGGCCTAAAATGTGAGAGAAAAGGCAGAGTAATGGAAATATATCAATTTGGTCATCTAAATATAAAATAGTAATGTTTCTAAAGTGGTTAGAAAAATAAAGCACAACAGTAACCTAAGTATAGAAAGAGCAAACAGTGTTAAAGTATTTGATGGACTTTTTACCCTGAAGGGTAACGTTGCAAATTTTTGGTAATTTAAATATGTACAGTATATTTTTGGGCTGTCCTCAGAAAGAACATAGGCTGAATATTTAATATCCAACTAGAAGATGGCATAGGAGCTTATGGACCAATGTTTCATTTTTTGACATGGATGGTATTTATAACAGATTTTGCTTTGTAATTTTGTAGCTGTACATGTATTCTGCTCATTTTAAAGAAATCTTATATTTCACAATAAAAATAAAATTTATTAATGTGGTTTATGACAGACTGAAGGAGATTTATATTATCTCAAAGATTCACAATAAGCATTCAATTAATTTTCAGTACTCAGTGAATTTATCATTACAAACTCATAGCTGGGGAAAAAGGCAAATTTACTTAGACTTACAAAAGTTTCCTTAATATATATAAGCAGACACATGCACTCATTAATAGAAAGATATTACAGGTATTTGACAGGTAAAATCAGAAATAAGGATCTTTTCTGAAGTTCCACTGTGGAACTTCCCTGGTGGCCCAGTGGCTAAGACTCTGTGCTCTCAGTGCCACAAGTGAGAATTTGTACGCCTCAACTGAAATCCCACATGCTGCAGCTAAGTACCAGAGCAGCCAAATAAGCAAATACTTTAAAGATGCCCACTGCGCCTTTTGAGTGATGTTATACTAGAGGTCCCAGCAGCAAATCAAGACAATGAAAAAAAGTAAAATATTTGAAGAGAAGAAACAAAATTGCTTTACTTTGATGATATATATAGATTATATAGAAATGTCAATAAGATATAAAAGATAAATTCTCTTATTAATCCTAATAATAAATTTGCTGGACAAAAAACATAAAAATGCATTTCTTTGTACTGGTAACAAAGTAAATTAAAAATAAAATATAACTTATAGTAGCAATAGACATAGTACTTAAATATATATAAATGGGCTTCCCAGGTGGCGCTAGTGCTAAAGAACCTGACTGCCAACGCAAGAGACTTAAGAGACGTGTTCGATCCCTGAGTCAGGAAGATCCCCTAGAGAAGGGCACAGCAACCCACTCTGGTATTGTCTGGAGAATCCCATGGACAGAAGAGCAATTTATGATAGCAATATACATAGCACTTAAATATATATAAAATAGATATGCTATATATATTCAAGTAGTGTTTAAATGCACATGCCAATATAAAGCTAACAAAAGATGTCAAGCTTTTAATGGAAAAATTATAATGTTTTATTGAAAGAATAACAAAAAATGAGAGTAAGGTATGGATAGGAAGATTAAATATCCTAAAGACATAATTTTTTCCCAACCTGATATATAGATCTACTGTAATTATTTTAAAAAATTTTAATAGGTTTCCATGACACTTGACAAGTTGATCCTAAAATATGGAAGAGGGTTAACGGAGGGAGAAAGATAAAGACGCTCCTGAAGAATAATAAGGTGAGAGATTTATAGTTAAAACAGAATGGAAATGACTCGGGATGGATCAAGACCAACGAACAGAATAGAGCTCAGAAACAAACTTGTGAATACACGGAAACTTGATACACACGACATTTCAGATCAATCGTAAAAGGAAGGGCTTTTGAAAAAATACGGTGCTGAGACAAGTGGCGGTGGCGGAAAAATAAGTCCCTGCCTCACACCGTGGGCTTCTCTGATGGCTCAGTGGTAAAGAGCCCGCCTGCCAGTGCAGGAGATGGGCTGGATCCCTGGGTTGGGAAGATCCCCTGGAGAAGGAAATGGCAACCCACTCCAGTATTCGTTCCTGGAGAATTCTGTGGACAGAGGAACCTGGCAGGCTACAGTCCATGGGGTCAAAGAGTCAGACACAACTTAATGACTCAACAACAACCACCTCGCCCTGTGAACAAGTGTAAGTTCCATCAGAAAAAGAGCTAAATGCCAAACAAAAATTTTTAACACAGGAAAAAAGAAAAACCATTTTCATGACCTCAACATAGAAGTCACAAATTACATGCATATAGCTAAAGACGGGTTAATCTCATGATTTAGAACTACAATAAAATTAGACTCCATAAAAAGGTAAAAAGTCACAGACTTGAATATATTTGCCATACCTAAAACAAAGGATTTGAATCTAGAATATATCACACTACAATACAGTATTATATATAATAAATTAATGGAGTATGTATATACATAATGCAAATTAAAACCCATCATACCATCAGAATGACACAAGCTTTAAGACTCTGGATATGCCACGTGTTGGGAAAAACACCCTAAAGAGAACTCATTACATGGCTGGTGAGAGCATAAACTGATAAAGCAACTTTGGAAAACTAGAGTATTATGTAGTAAAATTAAATATGCACACGCCCTATGACCCAGCATCTCTACTACCAACATGCGGAAACTCTTGCACAGGTACTGCAGTAGGTGTAAAAAACTGTTTACTGCAACACTGTTTCTAATGGCAAAAAACTGGAAACAACCTAAAGCTGGATAAAAAAGGTATATTCAGACAATGGAATGCTATACAGGTTGAAAATGAAAGAATTGTCCAAATGTCATAAAAAAACATGAATCACACAAAAAAAAGTTAGTGAAGAAAATCCAGCAAGTTCCCCCAAAATATATACAGTGATTCCATTGTATACAAAATTAAGCAGTGTCCAAAAGTAAATAGCATTATTTATATATATGTTTATATGGAGCAAGTAAGGTAAATAATTGTTGCAGTGTTATTTACAATAGCTAAGAAAAGGAAGCGACCTAAATGTCCATCAACAGATGAATGGATAAAGAAGAGATAGTACATATGTGGGCTTCCCTGGTGGCTCATGGTAAAGAATCCATCCGCCTGCAATGTGGGAGACCTGGGTTCGATCCTTGGGTTGGGAAGATCCCCTGCAAGAGGGCACGGCAACCCACTCCAGTATTCTTGCCTGGAGAACCCCCATGGACAATGGAGCCTGTCCATGGGGTTCAAAGAGTTGAACATGATTGAGCAACTAAGTACACATTACATATACACAGTGGACTATTACTCAGCCATTAAAAAGAAGGAAATATAGAGGAGGAAATGGCAACCCACTCCAGAATTCTTGCCTGAGAAATCCCATGGACAGAGGAGCCTGGTGGGCTACAATCCATGGGGTTGAAAAGAGTTGGATATAACTTAGCAACTAAGCCATCATCATATTTCTATCACGAGCTTTAAATGCTGTAAGCAGAATATGGGTATGACTACATTTACCTAGCCCTGATCTGATGCTGGTGATGGCTCCAGGATGTCTTTTGGTTTTATGCACAGCTCATCTGTGCTTGTAGTAATCCCCTCCTTGGCCTTTCCCCCCGATGTTATTAGGGTGGTGGCTGCTGTTGTTCAGTTGCCCAGTCGTGTCCGACTCTTTGCGACCTCACGGACGGCAGCACGCCAGGCCTCCCTGTCCTTCACCATCTCCCAGAGTTTGCCCAAGTTCACATTCATTGCATCGGTGATGCCGTCCAGCCATCTCATCCCCTGACGCCCTCTTCTCCTTCTGCCCTCCATCTTTCCCAGCATCAGAGACTTTTCCAATGAGTCATCTGTTCTCATCAGATGACCAAAATACTGGAGCTTCAGCTTCAGCATCAGTCCTTCCAGTCAATATTCAGGATTGATCTTCCTTGAGACTGACTGGTTTGACAAGGAGTTGCTGTCCAAAGGGCTTTCAGGAGTCTTCTCCAGCACCAATCTCCAGGCATCAATTCTATGGTGCTCTGCCTTCTTTATGGTTCCATTCTCACATCTGTACCAAGACCGCTGCAAGACCACAGCCTTGACTATACAGGCCGTTGTCAGCAGAGCAATGTCTCTGCTTTTCAACACACTGTCTAGGCTTGTCACTGGAGTTAATTATTATGGTTAATTATCTGCATTAATCCAGGGAAAGTCACCTTTCAGAAATGGTGCTGAATGTATAGGTACCAACCTTAGTGTCTACACTGTGTACTCCACCTGATTTTCTCTGTTCAAAAACTGAGGTTTTTCTTCCGGGTGAGGAAAGAGGGAAGTCAATATCCTTTCCTGCTTTACCCGAAATGCGGTAGTTGACCTCTATTGAGGTGAAAATTACTCTACAGGAGGGCTGAGCCTGGCTCACCCATCCTGTTGAGCTGGACGAGGGGAGCTCATCCAAGTTGGCTGAGAATTTCCAGATTGTGGTGTCAGTTTTCCTCAGAGCTGGGAGGATGGTTTGAGGAGTTGAGAGATGCAGGATGGGTCGCAGTCACTTTCTGAACCCTTGTGGGCCTCTGCCTCCTCAGTACCATCTCCCTCCTCACATTTTATTTTGAAAAACTTCAATACAAAAGGCTGAGAGAATGATAAAATTAACTTCTGTGTATCCTTCATCAGAAGTTGATAACATTTTGCCTAGCGATATTCCTTAAATAAACTCCTTCTCTGCTACATAAGGCGGTATCTGTCCCCAGTGACTAGAGACTATGAACAGGAAATTTACAGAACAAGAAATGCAAATAACAACTAGACATGTGAAAAACTGTTCAACAATTTTTTTTTTCCCTGCCCCCAGGTTTGACGATGCCTCATTTGGGTTGGACAAATTCCAAATTCTGTTTTCTTGCTTTTTAATACTGATACACTTTTATGCTTTGTGCACATAAATTAGGAATTATACTGACGTTACCACAAGCATCTTCTTTTAATTCTTCTTTGTGCCTGCCTTTCCCTGTAGTTGGTCTGTGTTGGCAGTGCGCTGCAGTGGAGGTGCTATGCCAGCATCTTAGCGATGTGGAGGGAAGAACTCGGGTGCTCAGCATCGACATCCTGGTCAAGTAAAGTCTTCAGGGTGTTTTGCACACAAATTGTAATCAGATAGCTATGCATGTTTAGAGTAAATCCACAATTTGTAATTTTCCTTAGAATTTTGCAAAATGTTGTGACAGATATTTGTCAGAATTATTGGAAATGTGTTATGGTGGATGGCATTTTGTCATATAAAATGATATTTACTTCTTCTGTTGAGACATGGCTATGCCTGTTTTTATTTTGTTTTACTAATTAAAATGTGGTAAAACTTGATGTGTATAGTACTTATTTTTAGCTCCTCTTCTACTGCCTTCGTTCAGACAGGGAAGTGGTCTTCAGATATTGTTTGGAGAAGAACATAAACTCCTGATGTGTAGGGTTGCTCACAGTGGAAGGAGCATCAGCAATTTGGATTTTACAAATGAGGGACAGCCTCCCTAAGAAGTGAAATAAGTAAAGGGTCTGTGGTCTGCTGGGAGATCTGGCTTCTGTCTTTTAACCAGAATTCTGTTCCCTGGGCCAAGGAATGAGGAATGTGCAGACTCTCAGAAGGAGCAGAAGTTTCTGGAGGAGTTTTTAGCAAGCGATATATCCCAGTGAAAAATACTAGACTTAAAAACCTCATAAGGCATAAATGAGGCATAGTTTATACTTGATGATCAGGTTTGTGCATTTTTAAAAACTTGACTGTGAATTTGAGTTAGTGCTAGGTTCTGACAAGGTGAATAAAACTCAACACTGCCCTCAAATTGCCTTAGTGGAGCTGGAGACATGCACTTAAATAGTTAAAATACATCCTGAGGAGCAGATAGCACAGTTACGCCCGAAAAACTGGGTGAGAGGAGAATGTGTTCAGGGAATAAAAGCTTCAGGAAGATTGTACAGTAGTCCCGTTTTTATTTCTTAAGGGACTCCCGTATTGTTTTCCATAGCGATTGCTAATTTACATTCTCATCAACTATCTACTAGGGTTCCCTTTTCTCTAATATTTATCATCTTTCTGACTGACTGACTCACTTTCAATAAGCAAAAACACAAACTTGAGGTAGGTGTTACAGAAGCCATTTGCTTGTGCTGAGTTTTACTGGGTAGTGGTTCTTCCAGTTGTTAAATGGGGCCTGAGTTAAGGAGGTAGAATGGTGAGATGTATAGAGGTATGACAGGTGTGGATAACTCCAAACAGTGGTGCAAAGAAGAAATGTGCACCCTGAGTGCACATTAGGGTTGGAGGGTAAGGGAGTTAGAGAAGGTGGGGTTCGGAAAAGGAACGCGTCTGGCACTTTACAGGAACAGATCGCCTTTAATGAGGCAAGAAGGGGCAGCAGTCAGATTAGTGAGCTGCTGCCCTAAGCCAAGAAACAAGTACGTCTATGTAGGCATACGTGTGGAAAGCTACTGTCCCTTAAGGGGCCTGTTCTTCTCCAAGGTTGTTCAGAGTAGTTTTCTCTTAGATGGCTGGAGCAAGGAATTTTGGAGATCGGCCAGAGGCTGGGTGTAATCAGCCTTAACGTCCATTTTTTTCTTCGGGGGAGAGAGTTGTTTGTTTTGCATAGAATGGTGGGGAGGACCTGGAGGGGAGTTTTAATTCCTGGCTATTTTGAGCCATGTAATTTTCTTTCAAGAATCACCTATGGAACTTAATAAAAAATACCAGCTCTAAAAATTAAAGCCTATTAAAAAAACCGACCACCTTCCCAAGCACCAATTCAGACCAACTAAATCACAATCTGTAAGTATGGAGCCCACATATCAGCACTGTTATTATTTTTTACTTAAAGCCTTATTTTTTTACAGCAGTTTTAGGATCTCAGCAGCACTGAGGGGAAAGTGCAGATATTTCCCATATACCTCGCACCCACACATGCATAGCCTCCCCCACTATCAACATCCCCCACCAGAGTGGTACATTTATTAAAACTGATGAACCTACAGTAACACATCATAATCAACAAGGTTCATAATTTAAGGTTGTTCTTGGTGTTTTGTTCCATAGGTATAACCCAAATGAACTTTTTGGCCAACCCAATATCATAACATGTATCAATCATATACTGCCCTAAACTATGTGCTCTACCTATTAATTTCTGCCACCCCTGGAAATCACTGATCTTTTTTTCACCGTCTCCATAGTTTATCCTTATCCAAAACGTTATATCCAGAATCATGCAATATGCACCTTTTTCATATTGACTTTTTCCATGTAGTTATATGCATTTAAAGTTTCTCCATGTCTTTTTAAAATGACTTTATAACTCATCTTTAAGCTTTGAGTAATATTACATTATCTGGATGTACCACAGTCTATCCACTCATCTACTGAAGTACATTTTGGTTTGTTCCAAATTTGGGTAATTATGGATGAAGCTGCTATAAACAGCACGTGCAGGTTATTGTGGACGTAAGTTTTCACAGTATTTGCTTAAAGTTTTACATAGTTCTTATGTACAGCCAAGGTTGAGACCCACTGAGTTACATCATAAAGACTTTTTTGTTCCATGTCACTCAACAATTTTGTGAAAAGCTGCTTTGCTGGCTGATGTTTCAATGTAATGACACTCTGGAGCATGCTTTAGTCTCCCATTTCAGAAGAAGAGACTGATCAAAGAGGATAAATACTGGAGCTTAATTAAGCTTATTAAATATAACTGCAGTTGCAAATTTAAAAGTAATAAAGAATTAGATCTTATATTCTGACTTGGAAGAATACCCATGTTCTATGGCTGAAGCAGAAAAGCAGTTTCTAGAAAATATATATTGTAAGCCTTTATATATAAGTACATGCATTTTATATTTGTATCATACACCAAAACCGGTCTGGTAAGTAATGCCCTGCTCTGAATTGTTATTCAAGGCATGAAAGTGAAAGTGAAGTCACTCAGCCGTGTCCGACTCTTCCATCCATGGGATTCTCCAGGCAAGAATACTGGAGTGGGTTGCCATTTCCTTCTCCAGGGGATCTTCCTGACCCAGGGATCGAACCCAGGTTCCCCGCATTGCAGGCAGATGCTTTAACCTCTGAGCCACCAGGGAAGCCCATTCAAGGCATGAAGTGAAGTCANCACCAGGCTCCCCCATCCCTGGGATTCTCTAGGCAAGAACACTGGTGTGGGTTGCCATTTCCTTCTCCAAAAACTAGATATGAACATTTGCCAGCCCTCTGTACTGCTTCCTTTTATGCCATGTTTTCACTGGGGACAGTGGAAACAAAGTGAGATATAACAGTTGTTCCAAAAAATTTAAAAATAATAACAGTGACCAATTTTTAAAAGATAGAACAAAAGTTAAAATCTCCTGAAAGGCTAACCACACTAGGGACTTCTGGTAGTCCAGTGGCTAGACTCCACACTCCCAGTGCAGGGGACCAAGGCTCAGTCCCTGGTTGGGGCACTACATCGCACAGGCCACAGTGAAGATCGAGGATCCTGTGCCACAACCACGACTCGGTGCAGCAAAAGAAGTGAAGATATTTTTTTAAAACTAGTCATACCAAAAATGAACATCATCTCTGGGTGGGGGAATTCACAAGTTGGTTTGGGTTTTTGGGTTTTTTTTTTTTTTTTGCCTATACAGACTGCTTTTCAAAAATTATGAACATACATTCAAATAATAAAAGAAGTATGTAGAATTATATTTTAAAACTCTGTCTTCATGTTCTCCTGACATCTTGGCCCTTGCCCCTAGATAAATATCATTAAGAGATTGTTGTATACATTTCTAGACCTTTTCTTGTTGGTGTTACTCTGGAGAGGTTGAGAAAAAAAGTTAAAAGGTTAATATGTTTTGTTTTAAGCCTATATAAAAATGGGATCTGAGGTAGCACCTCAGTGTGGAATACCTGAGATGGTAAATACTGATGCTCTGAAACGAATGAGCAGTCTGACTGGCATGTTGCCAAGATCTGAGCACCATTCTCAAGGAATGTTATCCACAAACCACTAAGTTACAATCACAGTCTCATCTCTTGATGTTTCCTTATAGGTCCTTGGGTCAACAGAGCAGTTCTGTTAAAATTGTTGAATTCTAACCTGCGTTTCTGTGTTTCTTTATATACTCTTCCAGGTGTTTCTTCTCCCTTTACTATGGTTTATTGCCTTCAGTCACAGCTCCCACCTTACAGCTTTTTCTCAGTATCACTTGCTTTGGTCAGTGAAGTTATAGGGTTCTCTCAGGCTGCCCTGCAGTTCTAAAACTTGCATCCAATTCTGTGCTGTCTTTCTCTAGTTTCTTGGATCTTTCTAAATTCTAAGTGGGAAATTACAAGGAAATGCAAGGAGAATCTATTTAACAAAGATCACTGTAACATAAAATGGAGAATGATGGGTGGAGAGAAGCCAGTGGGATCCAAAAGGTGGTAATCCTGTTATGAGAGATTAAAAGGTTTATAGTATTTCCTCTTTATTTTCATTACTTGATGATGTGTGTGTTATGCATGTTGCTGCTTCAGTTGTGCTCGACTCTTGTGACCCTGTGGAATGGAGCCTGCCAGACTCCTCTGTCCATGGGTTTCTCCAGGCAGGAACACTGAAATGGGTTGCCATGCCCTCCTCCAGGGCATCTTCCTAACCCAGGGATCTGCAGGCAGGTTCTTTACCACTAGCGCCACCTGATAAGGGTGGGGGGGGGTGTCAATTTTAAAACAATTATAAATTTCTTGAAAGAAAAAAATTTATATATCAATTAGCAAAACAATTCTTCAAATAATCAGTTTCCTCCAAACTGAGTGACAGCTTCCTTGGGCCCTTTCACTGGCATAGCCTGGAATGAGACCAGTTCTCTGCCTGGGAGAATGTGGGCAGTATTGATAGGTCCTACCCTCCTTCCTTCTGGCCAGGCCATGGTAGGTGGTGGTTGGCTCAGCTGCCACATCTCCTTGTGGAGAAGACCAAGGCTCAGGCCTCACTGTGGGCCATGGTAACCGGCAGGAGGGGAGCACCAATGCTGAGTCTGAGCCTGCAACTTCCCCTTCTAATCCCCAACCCCCACCCCTCCCCCAGATCCCTCCCCACCTGTCTCTTATACACATCTGATGTGTAAAAAAAAAAAAACTAGTAGTAAATGTAATTACAAATCACACTTTGATCACATATCAATTACTTAAGTGAAAGTCACTCAGTCGTGTCCAATTCTTTGGGACCCCACGGACTATACCGCCCATGGAATTCTCCAGGCCAGAATCCTGGAGTGGGTAACCTTTTCCTTCTCCAGGGGATCTTCCCAACCCAGGGATTGAACCCAGGTCTCCCACATTGCAGGTGGGTTCTTTAGCAGATGAGCCACAAGGGAAGCCCAAAAACACTGGAGTGGGTAGCCTATCCCTTCTTCAGCGAATCTTCCCAACCCAGGGATCGAACCTGGGTCTCCTGCACTGCAGGCAGATTCTTTACCAACTGAGCTATGAGGGGAGCCCAAGTACTTACTGTGCACTAAACCCCATACATTCCCTCTCATTAATTGGATACAGAGTTATTTATCTTCCTTAGTCCCCCACAACACAGATGATGACAAATTCTACAAAACTACAGCATATTAAAAAGCAGAGACATTACTTTGTCCACAAAGATCCATCTAGTCAAGGTGGACCATTTCTCAATGGTCATGTATGGATGTGAGAGTTGGACTATAAAGAAAGCTGAGCGCAGAAGAATTGATGCTTTTGAACTGTGTTGGAGAAGACTCTTGAGAGTCCCTTGGACTGCAAGGAGATCCAACCAGTCCATCCTAAAGGAGATCAGTCCTGGGTCTTCACTGGAAGGACTGATGTTGAAGCTAAACTCCAATATTCTGGCTACCTGATGGGAAGAGCTGACTCATTTGAAAAGACCCTGATGCTGGGAAACATTGAGGGCAGGAGGAGACGGGGATGACAGAGGATGAGATGGTTGGATGGTGTCACCGACTCAACAGACATGGGTTTGGGTGGACTGTGGGAGTTGGTGATGGACAGGCAGGCCTGGCATGCTGCAGTTCATGGGGTCGCAAAGAGTCGGACACGACAGTGACTGAACTGAACTGAAGGGGATGTTATATTTCTATAGCACACAGGCCCAGCTGAAGACGGCAATGATGTGTAATCTTCCCCTCCCCCATGGGCCACTTCCTCTTTTTACTGTTTTTCACTTAGAAAACAGAGAGGACTCTTGATGCCACACAATGCCATACTGTTACTTGAAGTGGTTTTCTGGGTATATTAAGCTGTCTGCAACTGTGCATACCATGTTCCTCATCTGAAGAGTCAGTGAATGTTTTACATCTTGTCCTTGTAGAAGCAGGCCCTGAGTCAAGGATCTGGATGTATTAATCTGTGATTTAGGGCTTCCAGGAGAAACCAAAAAGGGTGTGGGGATGAAGGACAGGAAATGAGAAGAAGCCAAATGAGGATGTGATTTCAAAAATCCTACACTCAACCTATGCCCATGGGAGCTCAGAACACAGGAGTGCATGTCAGAGATTGTCCTGCCTTGTAGCAAAGAAGCTGCGCTCTGGTATTCCACATCAGCCTGGCTTTGCTTGGATGATGCCAGGAGTGTGAAGAGTGAAACACAGAATGCCCAGGTACTTCCAGCTCACTCCATTGCCTGAGGGTAATTTGCAGCCCTAGGGGTAATGCGCACGTGCTAAGTGATAGTAGCAAAATATGAAAAAGCTGGGGATGGACTCACAGCCATGCGTGGGGCATCAGTTTGCTACTGTGGGTTTCCTGTAAACTTCCTCTGGTGGGTGCACAGCACATGTAATCACAAACTTCCATTGTAAGTTATAAGTTTCTGACCATAAAGAAGGCAGAGTGCCAAAGAATTGATGCTTCCGAATTGTGGTGCTGGAGAAGACTCTTGAGAGTCTCTTGGACTGTAAGGAGATCAAACCAGTCAATCATAAAGGAAATGAACCCTGAATACTCACTGGAAGGACTGATGCAGAAGCTGAAGTTTCATTGCTTTGGCCACCTGATGCAAAGAGCTGACTCACTGGAAAAGACCCTGATGCTGGGAAAGATTGAAGGAAGAAGGAGAAGGGGACGATAGAGGATGAGGTGGTTGGGTGGCATCACCGATTCAATGGACAAGAACTTGAGCAAACTCCAGGAGATGGTGAGGGACAGGGAAGCCTGGTGTATTGCAGTCTATGGGGTCGCAAAGAGTCGGACACAACTTGGTGACTGAACACCAAAAACAAAGCATTAAAGTGTGAGTGAATGTCACTAAGCTCAGGCTTGAGTTTAAATCCTAATTCCACAAATGGAATGGCAAAAGCCATGTTTCTGTTTAAGTTTGAATTCTAACTCCACAAAAGAAATTGGAAAAATCATTATTACTATCTTGATTCTTTGTCACCAAATCCATAAATGGGAGAATCATCTTTACATCAAACGTTTACTCATTTATTTGGTCAATCATTCATTCAGTGAATATGGAGTGTCTACTCTGAGTCAGGTTCTGTTCTAGGGTTATTCTGAGAAGGGGATAGTGGTAAGAAGAGCTCCGTAAAATGTAAAGCTCTAGGCAACTGCTTTATTTCCAGTGGTTATTTACTTTCACAGCTCACTAGAACACATAAAATTGCCTAAAACCACAGCAGGAGCTACAAGGAAAAACTTCGTACAGAGCTGGTTGGGGAAAAAAAAAAAACAACTAGAGTTGTTTCCAGAGTGTCTAGACCTGCCTCTGTCACAGTTGATCCTTTTTCAAATCTCTTAACATTTCCTATCATTGGTTTCCTTATCTGTAAAATGAATAGTTCTCAGCTACTCACCAGTGATTACCTGTTAAGAGTTCTAGGAGAGGGAGTTAGCAGTCAAGTTCAGGCTTGGCAGACTGAGGTGGGCACAGTCCCTAGGACTCCAGTGTAGTTTAGAGGGTTCAAATCCAATCATATCTAGCACCTCCTGTTTACAACAACTGTTTAATGGTAATCTTTTCACTAATTTGATTATGAAAGCTAAGCAACTCAGTATGTGAATGCTCCAGTCTGGCTGCACTGGCTACCGTAAAGAAGTGCCAGGAGCTCGCAACTGGCCTAGGATCTCCGTCACCCATGACATTGCTGACTGAGGACTGCATTATACGCATGGCTCCAGTTCAGACATGGTATTGCTTGCTGTGGTATGATTCTCTGAAATGGTGAAAAATCTCTAGGTAAAAAAGCAAAAGCAAGCAAACAAACAAACAAATCGAAATACACATCTTCCTTTGAATTGCGTGGTAGTTGCCGTCTTGGAAAATTCAGTGTATATGGGTCTGGCATAGTAAATGATCAATAAATAATCAAGGAAAAAAAATAAAATAATGGAAAAACAAAACTCACTTTATCACGTGATTGTAAAGCCCAGATTACAAGCAGGGTTTTCAAAGACAGAGAGGAAGAAAGAAACAGAGTGCGTGCATAGGCTGGGGTCCCTGGCTCAGCCCTTAAATATCCAGAGGGACCCCATCACCGGAACAAGCAAAGGCAGCCCTATTAATTTTCAAAACTTCTGCCAGAGAGACATACTACCATTAGGAACCAGTTTTCCAGAGAGTGAGAGTTGCTAGTCCAATAACTAGGAGAAAAAAACAAAAACGAAAACAAACAAACAGGGCAAGCAACTGGGCCCCTCCCCTTTCTCGGAAAACAGACTGCAGAGAAAGACTCCGGACTGCAAAGTCCCCTTTCTAACCCGAAACAGCGCTTTCTGCCCAGGGACTTGTGACAAGCTACCACGGGCTTGGATTCTGATTGGGCAGTTGAGAAACTAAAATAGCGGGGTCAAAGGAGAGAAAGCCTGTGATTTCTGCCTACGGGCTGGTGGGACTGAGGGCCCTGACTCTCGCTCCGTGACCTTGGCTCTGTTCTCCTCTGGGCCGGACGCGCTCACCCTGAGACCCCGCGCGCGCCCGGCCGCCCCGCGCTCTGCTTCTTCCGCTCAGCCCCGACCTCTGGCGCCTTGGCACTCTTTCCCCGGGCTCGGCTTGTTCAAGCTCAGTCTTGAGCAGACCCACAAGCCGCGGAGAGGCCAGAAACTGGCAGCCGAGACAAGGTCACGGTCGTTGATAAGCTGCTGGGTGCGTGGGTAGGGGTTGAGGACGCTGGGCACTGCTTTGCAGGGCTGCCTAGTGTCACCCCAAGGGTTCTCTTTTCCTGGGCAGAGCGGAGGAGGGGCAGCCTGGTCACGAGGTCAGTGGTCTGTTGGGAGACAGGCGTTTTCGGGTCCAAGGTAAGAACCGCCTGAGTCAGCAGGTCAGCGCTTTAAGTGGAGCATTAAGCACTGGGCACTGTCCCCTCCTCGGGGCTCCTGCCATTCTCCTCTGGGGCGCCACACTTCGTCACGAGGTTCAAGGACTTGTATCTAAATCTAAATATCTCACTCTGTTGTGTGTATCACTTCTGTGGCATCTTAGGTGTGTGTTTGTTTTTTTCATTAAAGCTTTATTGAGGAAAAATTCACAAACCGTATAATTCACCTATTTACAATGTCCTTCAGTGGGTTACAGTATATTCATGGAATTGTGAAACTATCTTCTCAATATTAAAACAGTTCATCACGTCCAAAAAGAAACATTGTACCGATTAGCCATCACTACCCATTTCTCCCCAGCCACTGACTTCCCTGGTGGCTCAGATGGTAAAGTGTCTGTCTACAATGCAGGAGACCCGGGTTCGATCCCTGGGTTGGGAAGATCCCCTGGAGAAGGAAATGGCAATCCACTCCAGGACTATTGCCTGGAAAATCCCATGGACAGAAGAGCCTAGTAGGCTACAGTCCATGGGGTCGCAAAGAGTTGGACACGACTGAGCGACTTCACTTCACTTCACTCTCAGGCTAAGGAAACACTGATCTTTCTGTCTGGATGGATTTGCCTACTCTTGATAAATCATATAAATGGAATCATACAGTACGTGGTCTTCTGTGACTGGCTACTGTCACTTGCTATAGCATTTTCAAAGATAGTCCCTCTCAGCAACTATTGGCACTTTTTAAATCGCTGAATGATATTCCATTGTATATCACACTATGTACTGTTTAGTCATTCACTAGTTAATGAGCATTTTGGTTGTTTCGACTTTTTGGCCATTAAAAAATAATACTATTACCGACTTTTATATGCATGCGTGAACTGAACTGATGTGTGCCAAATCATTTCGGTCATGTCCAACTCTGTGTGACCCTATGGACAGTAGCCTGCCAGTCTCCTCTGTCCATGGAAATCTCCAGGCAAGAATACTGGAATGGGTTGCCACGCCCTCCGCCAGGGGATTTTCCTGACCCAGGGAAAATCCTGAACCCGCTTCTCTCATGTCTCTTGCATTGGCAAGCAGCTTCTTTACCACTAGCACCACCTGGGAAGCCCCATCAACATGCATGTACAAGTTTTCAGTTCTCTTGGGTGGAGTGGAATTCTGTCTAGGAGTGGAATTGCTGGGTCATATAGTAACTATATCTTTAACATTTTCAGGAACTGCCAGGCTGTTTTCCAAAGGTGCCACACCATTTTACCTTCCCACTAGAAGCATATTCTCAAGTCCCAGTTTTCCTACATCCTTGCCAACACCTTTTTCTCTTCCCATCTTATTGTGATATAATTGACATGCAGCACATAAGTTTAAGGTATTATATCACAATACATTTAATGAACATCCATAATTTCATATGGATACAAAATTAAATAGAAAAAATGTTTGTCTTGTGATGAGAACTCAGGATTTTCTCTCTTAACTTTTATATATAACGTTCTACTGTTCATTCTATTTATCATGTACATTTAATCCCTATACATATAACTGGAAATCTGTACCTTTTGACTGCCTTCACTGAATTCTCCCTTCCACAACTCCCTGCCTCTGAGTATGATCTCTTTTCCTATGAGTTTATTATTGAAGTATAATTGAAAATGCTGTATTAGTTCCTGTTACACAATGTAGAGATTCGATGTTTCTATTCACTTCAAGATAGTAAGCGTGACTATACTGTCAGCATACAAAGACATCCCATAGCTATACTATACATTTTCTACCCATGACTTATTTAGCAACTGGAAGTTTGTGCCTCTTAATCTCCCTCATTGATTTCTTTCCTGCCTTACTCCCTCCTCTCTGGCAACCACCAGTTTTTCTCTGTAATTAGGATTGTTTCTATTTTGTTATGTCTGTTCATTTGTTCTGAAGTTTAGATTCCACATATAAGTGAAATCAGACAGTATTTGTCTCTGACTTATTGCATTTAGCACAACACCCTCTAGGTCCATCCACGTTGTCACAAAAAGCAAGGTCTCATTCCTTTTTATGGCTGAGTAATATCCATTATATAAATATATATGCCACAACTTCTTTATCCATTCATCTACTGATGGGCATTTAGGCTGCTTCCTTATCTTGGCTGCTGTAAATGATGCTGCAATGACAGAGAGGTACATATATCTTTTCTAATTAGTTTTCTTTGAGTAAGTTTGTTCTCTTTGGATAAATGCCCAGGAGAGGAAATGCAGGATTATGAGGTAGTTCTAGTTCTATTTTTCATTTTTTGAGTAATTTCTATACTATTTTCCACAGTGGCTGTACCAATTTACATTCCCAGTTCACAAGGGTTCCCCTTTCTCTACATCCTTGCCAACATGTCTTATTTGTTATCTTTTTGATACTAGCCATTCTGACGTGTGAGGTGATATCTCACTGCAGTTTTGATTTGCATTTCTCTGATGATTACTAATGTTGAACATCTTTTCTTATGTCTGTAGCCATCTGTATGTCTCTGTTGGAAAAATGTCTAATCAGATTCTCTGATCATTTCTAAATCAGTTTCTTTTTTATCTTGTGTTATGTAAGTCCTTTGTATACTATGGATATTAACCTCTTATTGGACATAAATTTGCAAATACCTTCTATTCAGTAGGTTGCCTTTTCATTTTGTTAATAGTTTCCTTTGCTATGCAAAAGCTTAGATGAAGTCCCATTTGGATATTTTTGCTTTTATTTCCTTTGCCTGAGGAGACATATCCAAAGAAATATTACTAACAGTGATAGCAGACAGCTTACTGCCTTTACTTTCTTCTAGAAGGTTTGTGATTTTAGGTCTTATTTATGTCTTTAATCCATTTTGAATTTATTTTTGTGTATACTGTGAGAAAGTAATCCAGTTGTTATTCTGCATATAGCTGTTAATTTTTCCCAACATCATTTACTGATGAGGCTATCTTTTCCCTATGGTACTATTCTTGCTTCCTTTGGCCTAGATTATTTACGTATAAAACGTGGGTTCATTTCTGGCCACTGTATTCTGTTCCTTGGTTTATTTGTCTGTTTCTAAGACGGGCGGGTCATGGTCGAGAGGTCTGACAGAATGTGGTCCACTGGAGAAGGGAATGGCAAACCACTTCAGTATTCTTGCCTTGAGAACCCCATGAACAGTATGAAAAGGCAAAATGATAGGATACTAAAAGAGGAACTCCTCAGGTCAGTAGGTGCCCAATATGCTACTGGAGGTCAGTGGAGAAATAACTCCAGAAAGAAAGAAGGGATGGAGCCAAAGCAAAAACAACACCCAGTTGTAGATGGGACTGGTGATAGAAGCAAGGTCTGATGCTGTAAAGAGCAATATTGCATAGGAACCTGGAATGTTAGGTCCATGAATCAAGGCAAATTGAAAGTAGTCAAACAGGAGATGGCAAGAGTGAACCTTGACATTCCAGGAATCCGTGAACTAAGATGGACTGGAATGGGTGAATTTAACTCAGATGACCACTATATCTACTACTGAGGGCAGGAATCCCTCAGAAGAAATGGAGTAGCCATCATGGTCATCAAAAGAGTCCGAAATGCAGTACTTGGATGCAATCTCAAAAACGACAGAAAGATCTCTGTTCATTTCCAAGGCAAACCATTCAATATCACGGTAATCCAAGTCTATGCCCCAACCAGTAACACTGAAGAAGCTGAAGTTGACCGGTTCTATGAAGACCTACAAGATCTTGTAGAACTAACACCCAAAAAAGATGTCCTTTTCATTATAGGAGACTGGAATGCAAAAGTAGGAAGTCAAGAAACACCTGGAGTAACAGGGAAATTTGGCCTTGGAATACGGAATGATGCAGGCCAAAGGCTAATAGAGCTTGCCAAGAGAACACACTGGTCATAGCAAACACCCTCTTCCAACAACACAAGAGAAGACTATACACAAGGACATCACCAGATGGTCAACACCAAAATCAGATTGAGTATATTCTTTGCAGCCAAAGATGGAGAAGCTCTATACAGTCAACAAAAACAAGACTAGGAGCTGCCTGTGGCTCAGATCATGAACTCCTTATTGCCAAATTCAGACTTCAATTGAAGAAAGTAGGGAAAACCGCTAGACCATTCAGGTATGACCTAAATCAAATCCCTTATGATTATACAGTGGAAGTGAGAAATAGATTTAAGGGCCTAGATCTGATAGATAGAGTCCCTGATGAACTATGGAATGAGGTGGGTGACATTGTACAGGAGACAGGGATCAAGACCATTCCCATGGAAAAGAAATGCAAAAAAGCAAAGCGGCTGTCTGGGAAGGCCTTACAAATAGCTGTGAAAAGAAGAGAGGTGAAAAGCAAAGGAGAAAAGGAAAGATATAAGCATCTGAATGCAGAGTTCCAAAGAACAGCAAGAAGAGATAAGAAAGCCTTCCTCAGCGATCAATGCAAAGAAATAGAGAAAAACAACAGAATGGGAAAGACTAGAGATCTCTTCCAGAAAATTAGCAATACCAGGGGAACATTTCATGCAAAGATGGGCTCGATAAAGGATAGAAATGGTATGGACCTAACAGAAGCAGAAGATATTAAGAAGAGGTGGCAAGA
>SJYX01005821.1:81836-93788 GCA_006410675.1 Oreotragus oreotragus | reverse complement strand
CCAAAGACAGCTCAGGGGCATTTGACGGATACAGAGGCAACTTGGGGACCAAACCCAGGACCCTGAGAGGGTGGTATAGATGACAGTTCCCCTAAGATCCAGGAAACTCCAGCTCTCTGCCACAAGACTTGCCACACAGCCACCCCTTGTGGCAGGTGAAAGCTGAACTCAGGTAGCCCTGGGTCCCTCCATCTCCACTGACAGACTCTGGTCTACTGGGTCCCCTCTAATGAAACTTGGCTAAGGAAAACTGCTGAAAAAGTGAGGAATGCCCCAGGTGCATTCTCTTGCCACAGGGCTTTTTAAATGTCAGGTCGGCAAGGCATGGCTCCCTTCCAGTCAGGAAGTATACTTTCTCTTACTTGATCTCATGAGGAGTGGTTATCAGCTTCAGGGCTGAGTAGGAGTTTGAGTTAAAAAGGCTGTAATATCCCACTGGTAAACTCTCAGAGCCTGCACATCATGGAGGAGAGTCTGAGCTAGGACTGACAACAGCTGGCTACATATCTAGGAAAGTGGTATTCCCAAACAGACAGGATGTATTCAACTGGCGGGTTGATCTTGAGCGAGTCTCCTATCTTGTCTCTCTCTTGGTTTGTATAATGGGAGTGATAATCACTATCTCTCATGATTATTGCAACATTCAATGAGATACCAAATATGAAGAATCTATAAATATAAAAGATTACAATTCTGCATTTGTGTGGTAGAAATGAGAATTTCTGTTGTTTGGCACATTGTGCCCAGCCAGATCACTTTCCCAGGCATGGTATATGGCAGGTGTTGGACAAATGCTAAACCACTAACACATACTGAAGTTTGCTTCAGGGAGCCTTTCCCAAGTATCTACCTCATAAAGTTTCTATGATAAAGCATACTTAAGGAAATTAATCCTTTGTATGGCATATAGCAGGTATTCAGTAAATGTTACAGATTGTTATCCAAGAGACTTCAGCATCAGGAACTTCTTAGTGTGTTAGGAAGGGGTAGAAATCTGGTGAGTGGGTCAGTGGATTGAATATTACCTGTGAGGGAGTGAGGTGAGCAGAGAGGGGCAGCTGAGTTTCCTCAGTTTTCTCAGCTTTGGGGAGTGAGGATCCTTATACAGTGTATGAAAAAATCCAGTCATTATATATATTTACCAACAGAGGATGTCATTTCTCTCCAAATAAGTGCATTATTTTCCTCTGCTAATCTGAATCAGGTTTCATCAAGGCAGCTCAGGTTGATCGGGAAGACCAGTTATGTGGCAGAGTAGACTTAGGAAAGTGCCTTAAGATCTGTACAGACATTAGAAAAAGTCAGGATGAGGAGAACCACTGAGCCAAGCTGATGGGGAAGCTTTCTAGGAGGTGAAGTTTGAGCTGGCACTCAGGAACCTATGGAGGGAAAGCAGCGAGCATGTCCAGGGGGAATTCCTAGCTAGGTGACCAGATCTTGGCTAGAGCAATGGCAGTGAGGGTAGCTAAGGACACCAAGGAGGGAAACCGGACTGAGATTCCAGCCAAGGGATCTTAGGAGAACAGTGGATACAGGGCAGAAGTCAGAAGGGACATAGTTTTAATGGAACACTGACAGCACTTTCTCCAACTGGTTTGACTGTCTATTAGGTATGACTTCAGGATTCTCTTGTGGCTCAAATGGTAAAGAATCTGCCTGCAATGCAGGGGACCCAGGCTTGATCCCTGGGTCAGGAAGATCCTCTGGAGAAGGGAATGTCTATCCACTCTGATATTCGTGCCTCGAGAATTAATTCCACGGACAGAGAAGCCTGGCGGGATATAGTCCATGGGGTTGCAAAGAGCTGGCCATGACTGTGACTAACATTTTCACTTCTCTTCACTTTTCACTATATATAACTTTGTCTGCAGTGGCCTCACCCAACATAGCAGCTTTCAAGCAAGCTGTAATTCTGCAGGATTCCTTCCCTGTGAAGATTCCAGACATGAGTGCAATATTTAGAGATGTTAATAGCAGTAAGATTCCATTGCTTCTCTCCATTCTGAGTAGAGAAGTCTAGGAATTTCCCACAGTTTTCCCTTGCCTCTGAACTAGTGGTTGTGCTTTAATCACAGTTGAATTAGGAGAGAGAAATTGCATAGTCATTTGAAAAGGGAATTTTTGATATAAAAATTAACTATCTTTAGGGAATTAACTACAGAGTGGGAATAAAAGGGACTGTTTAAAAAAAAATCTCCTAAGGGTGATGAGAGTATACAAAGAAGGAACACACAAGGAAGGAAGAGGTGAGGGGTTCCTGAATCCACCCATGAAGGATGTAGCTAAACTTGCCGCTGAGACCTAGGAGAGATGCCCACAGAACTAGCCATAGAGATGCCACCAGCATGTGTACTGCGGAAACTTGCTGGGAGCAAGTCTGAAACTTGCTTCAGAGTCCTGAGAATAAGTCAGAAGGAAAGCAAAGGAACCAGGAGGAGGCTCTTCTCCTCCTGTCCCTCCAGTGCCCTCTGCTGATAAAACATAGCATGTGCCAGGGGGAAGACAGCCCAGACATGAATAAAGGGTGCATTTGGAGCTGAAAGGTAATACATTGATAACTGATACCGGATATTAGTGAGCTCAACTGAGGGTCAGGGACTTTCCCATAAAACAGTTCTGGAGAATATCTTTATGAGATATTACTGCTACCTGAGAAATGAATCCAAATGAAGAACCCCAAAGATGATAGAGCAAAAGGCAAAGAATAATTAAGCCAATACAACTAATAAAGCCATGTAAGTTAAATTGTTTTGATTAATATGATATAAAATTCAAGAAAAATGAGATCCTTACAATTATATATAATAAAGACTTCATAATTATGAATTCAGATTTTAATATCACAAATTACCTTGACAAAAAATGGATAGTAGCAAAGGGAATATGTTCAATTTTTCATCTGTCATAAGTGATGTCAATAGCTATGGTTTTATTCTTGATGTTAATATATTTAAGAGATTTAAAAAATGAGAAGTCAGAGGCGCCTAGGGCGGGGTGGTCGGAAAGGAAGTCTCAACCATCAGTGAGATTTTTAAAATGCTATCGAATATTTGGAGATGGAAAGGACCTGAGGAATAACAGGTTCCAGTACCAGTCTCAGAAGATCCCCAAGGCCCACTTTACTGCCCCAGACTCCATCTCTGCCTGCGCTCCCCTGTCTTCCTCATCTGTTCACCTGCTAATACCTGTGNTTGGAAGAGGGTGTTTGCTATGACCAGTGCATTTTCTTGGCAAAACTCTATTAGTCTTTGCCCTGCTTCATTCCGCATTCCAAGGCCAAATTTGCCTGTTACTCCAGGTGTTTCTTGACTTCCTACTTTAGCATTCCAGTCCCCTATAATGAAAAGGACATCTTTTTTGGGTGTTAGTTCTACAAGGTCTTGTAGGTCTTCGTAAAACTGTTCAACTTCAGCTTCTTCAGCATTACTGGTTGGGGCATAGACTTGGATAACTGTGATACTAAATGGTTTGCCTTGGAGACGAACAGAGATCATTCTGTCATTTTTGAGATTGCATCCAAGTACTGCATTTCGGACTCTTTTGTTGACCATGATGGCTACTCCATTTCTTCTGAGGGATTCCTGCCCTCAGTAGTGGATATAATGGTCATCTGAGTTAAATTCACCCATTCCAGTCCATTTTAGTTTGCTGAATGGTCATCTGAGTTAAATTCACCCATTCCAGTCCACTTTAGCTTGCTGATTCCTAGAATGTCGACGTTCACCCTTGCCATCTCTTGTTTGACCACTTCCAATTTGCCTTGATTCATGGACCTGACATTCCAGGTTCCTATGCAATATTGCTCTTTACAGCATTGGATCTTGCTTCTATCACCAGTCCCATGCACAACTGGGTATTGTTTTTGCTTTGGCTCCATCCCTTCATTCTTTCTGGAGTTATTTCTCCACTGATCTCCAGTAGCATATTGGGCACCTACTGGCCTGGCTAGTTCCTCTTTTGGTATCCTATCATTTTGCCTTTTCATACTGTTCATGGGGTTCTCAAGGCAAGAATACTGAAGTGGCTTGCCATTCCCTTCTCCAGTGGACCACGTTCTGTCAGACCTCTCCACCATGATCCGCCCGTCTTGGGTTGCCCCACTGACATGGCTTGGTTTCATTGAGTTAGACAAGGCTGTGGTCCTAGTGTGATTCGATTGACCAGTTTTCTGTGAATATTATTTCAGTGTGTCTGCCCTCTGATGCCCTCTTGCAACACCTACCATCTTACTTGGGTTTCTCTTACCTTGGTCCGAGGTATCTCTTCACGGCTCCTCCAGCAAAGCACAGCCACTGCTCCTTACCTTGGAGTAGAGGTATCTCCTTACCACCACCATTCCTGACCTTCAGTGTGGGATAGCTCCTCTAAGCCCTCCTGCACCTGCAGAGCCACAGCTCCTCAGGTTGCTCCTCCTGGCCTCCGGCCCTGGCCTTGGGCGTGGGTGGCTCCTTCCAGCTGCGGCCCCTGGCTTCCGGCTCGGGATGGCTCCTCAGGGTCACCGCCCCTGGCCTCAGGCACGAGGTGGCTTCTCCCGGCTGCCCCAACCTCGGATGCGGGGTGTCTCCTCCCGGCCACCCCTGACCTCGGCCGCGGGGTAGCTCATCCCGACCGCCGCCCCTGACCTTGGATGCGGGGTAGCTCCTCCCGGCCGCCACTGACCTCGGACACAGGTTAGCTCCTCTCGGCCGCCGCCCCTGACCTCAGACACAGGGTAGCTCTCTTGGCCGTTCCTGTGCCATTGCAGCCTAGCACTCTAGGCCGCTGCCCCTGACCTCGGACGTGGGGTAGCTCCTCTCACAGCCACCTGCGCTTAGTGTGCCGGCCAGCTCTCGCAGCATACCCACACATTACTGAAGTTCTCAGACCTACACACTGATGGTCATGTTAAAGGCTAGAACTCCCATGAATTGTGGGGAAACATTGCTAAATTCCCATCATGTGTTTTTATGATTTGGCTCCTTTTGACTCTAGAAGATGAGTATGAAATTCATAAAGTACCATAAAATATGACATACGGTAGTAGAACCTTCAGGGAAGGCAATGGCACCCCACCCCCGTGGATTTTCCATTGCCTGGAAAATTCAATGGACGGAGTAGCCTGGTGGGCTGCAGTCCATGGGGTCGCTAACAGTCGGACAGACTGAGCAACTTCACTTTCACTTTTCTCTTTCATGCATTGGAGAAGGAAATGGCAACCCACTCCAGTATTCTTGCCTGGAGAATCCCAGGGATGGGGTGCCTGGTGGGCTGCCGTCTATGGGGTCACACAGAGTCAGACACGACTGAAGTGACTTAGCAGCAGCAGCAGCAGTAGAACCTTTGCTCATTGATCTAAATCTTTGTCCATTTCTTGAAGAAAATCTATCAGCATTTTAACACAAAAGTCACAATACTATGAAAATTGAATTTAAATCTGCTCAAGGTCCTCCAGTAAGTTAAGAAAGAACTAAAGCAATACATTTTAGTTTATGAAGCAATTTGGAATAAAACTCATCTTTTCCTCAGACTTAAATAACTGCTAAATATTAGAATATTTTAGAAACAAGACCTAACATTTGAAGATGATGCTTAACATGGTTAGACTTGCCAAATAAATAGGTAAATACAAAAAGAAAAATGTGGAAGAAAAAAAGAAATAATTTAAACTGAAAGAATTTGGGGGAAAAAAAGGAAGAAAAGAAAAAACGACTTATGTTCAAAATGGAATTTAAAATATATATAATTCATTGGACCATAAAATATACCTTAACAAATTTAAAAGACTAGAAATCATATAATGTATGCTGTCAGACTTGAATGGAACTAAACTAGAAATCAGTAATAGCTGGAAATCCTTAAAATATATGGAGATTAAGCAATACATGTCTAAATAAAACAGAGGTTAAAGCAGAAATCTCAAGAGAAATTTCAAATATTTTGAACTAAATTAAAATGAAAATAAAACTATCAAAATGTGTGAAGTGCAGTGAAAGCAGTACTTAGAAGTAAATATTAACATATATTAGAATAGAAAATATTGGTTAGAATAATATATTAACATATATTAGAAAGAAGAAAGACCTAAAACAAATAATCTAAATTTCCACCTTAGAAAACTAGGAAAAAAGAAAAGTGAACAAAATTCAAAGCAGAAGAAAATAAATATTAAAATTAGAGCAGAAATCAATGAAATTGACTGTAGAAAATCGAGAAAAACAACAAAACCAAAATCAAGATGTTCTCTATATACCACCAATATCTAGTTAGACAATATTGTCAAAAGAATATTTTATTTATAGTAGATGAAAAAATATAAATTTTTAGTATTAAACATAAAAATGTACTTAAAAATGATACAGCTACATAATTTACTAAGTTTTGTAAGATAAAAGCTATCAATGTGTACACTCAGAAATTAGCATGATGACATTTTAAGGAACATTAAAATAAAATTTTTATGTTTATTTATTAATTCTTCAAAATAAAATTATTTATTACATCATCAGAAAATAAATAAGATTAATGCAAGGATTGTAGAAAAAAATTAGATAATTTTACTCTTAAATATTTTAAAATATAGAATAAAATTAAATTATGAGAGTTTAGTTCAGTTCAGTAAGTGCTGAATAATTATTAAAATCAATAGAAACCACATAAATTGATTTAACTATTTACAGTAATTTGATATATAATGAAGATATGATTTTTAAATCAGTGGGCAAAAAAGTAATACTTTATTAATTGACCTGGGACTATTGAAGGAAAATATATAGCATGCTCCTAATTCTGTATAACCTATTAGAAAAAAATATATAAATGATTGTATGTTTGCAAAGGTATAGTTGTATACAAATAGGCATGGTTACTCTGGATTTTAAAATTGTAGATGGTTTATGTTTTGCCTTCTGTCCAAGTTTTCTGCTTTGGAAAAAATTGGTTCAAACAGGAAAACTTGAATTTTGACCTCAAATTTTTAAAAAATTAATAAGCATGTAACACTGATTAAAGATGAGGTAGCACAATACAATTAACAGTATTTCTAAAGAGGAACACATTTTAAAACTCAATGGCTGTTGTTTAAAAAATTACAGCACATGTAGAATGCAGTGTTAAAGGGGTGGTAATTTACTAATACTTCTTTACAAAACGGTACGCATAATGGTACCGTCAAGTTTTATTCCTCTAAAATGCAATGATTTTCAACTTTCAAACTATTTTAAGTAGATAAACTCAAGAATCATGAGAGCAATATTCTAAGACACCTTCTAAAATCATTGATTATCTTGACTATCACTATGGAGCATGCTATTTCCCAAACTAGATTTCACTGTTGCTATGTTACAGAGGCAGATACTTTAGATGAAGGTGAAAGAATACACAGCCCATCTATAAACTTCAGCTTAAAAGTGCTGAATAACAAGACCAGTGTCCATTGTTGTACCTCCCAGAAGGTATCCAGAGGACAAAAGTAACGCATGGACTTGGACAACCCCCGTTGGTAACTTACATCCCAAAACAAGAGATTTGATTACCCTTATCATTATCTATGCTTGCTGAGCAGAGCTCCCAAAGCTATTAGTGGTCATAAAATTACCCAGCTGTTTTTTAAATTCAACCATAGTATTTGACTCAGTGACCTTTTCGGTCAATGAATTTCACAGGTTGACTATACACGTTTAGAAGGCATTATTTACCTCAATTTGTTCTGAATTTACTGCCTCTTATTTTTTTTCAAGTATCTCCTTGTCCTCATTTTATTATGGAACAAGGTTAAAAAAAGGATGTCCTTTGTAATTTTGAATGCTTCAATCAAGGACTTTTATAAAATATAACAGATTTTAGAATATTTTATTAGGAAAATGAAAAATCTAGCTATATTCCACCTAGTCTCTATTAATATTTTATTCTCACCATGACTTTTTATTACTTGACTGTGAGTTCAATGCCTGTTACACCTCATCATTCTATGTCTTTCATATTATTAACAGCACAAAAATGACAATGGTGAATAAGCTTTTTCCCATAAGAAAAATCAAGTGAAATGATTAAACTCTTACTAATACCATGTTTTTCTACTAATTGAAATATTTGTCTTGGTAAAACCAATACAGTCAAAACACTGAAATGTCAGGCTAACTGAACCAGAGCATTAAAAAGTTACCTTCAATAAGATATTTTGGACATTATCTTATTTAGAGCAGATTCTTTTTGCTAGATTGTTCTGGAGTGATTAATCATAGAAATTGCCATATTGAATGCCAGAGATGAAAGTATGATTTGCAGCTTTATGTTCTCCAAATTAAAGCATCAAATAAGTCATTCTGTTGTTAAATAGTGGCTGCTTTGAAAGTTTAAAAAAAAAAAAAAGTGCACGAGTTTCATTACTTTCCAGCCATAATATTAGTAATTGCTTTGGATTTTGAGTTTAAAATTATTCATTTTGTCCAAAATATACCAAGAGTCTCACTTTAACATTTTGTGGAGGTCCTTCACTGTAGTATTCTTATATATATATATTTTTAAAATAGCATTATCTTACCTAGGCACTTTATTTTTAACTAAAAATTCCTCTGCAGATATAGCCTTAATTCTTGAGCTGATAAAGACAATTACATATTTGAAAAGGAAAACAAAAAAAACAAAACAAAACCCACAAGATTTTGGAAGAAAAATACTTTGATTTTCATGTTGCTTCTTTCAAGCCCTTTTCTCTCTTGCACCTATTTCTTTCAGGTCTTCACAAGTCACTTCTTCCCTCATCTTTTTAATTGTTCAATCCAAGACTGATTTTACAGGTTCTTAGGAATAAACAGTTGAGTGCAGTGCTATTACAGGGCAACGTTATACAATGAACCAAGCAAAATCACAGATGATTTAAGGAGCTTGTCCCAAGTCATATGACAAAATTTTTTCAAAAGAAGCAGTTACCAAAGGAAAGTATTTGGATTCTGTTTTCAAAACCTTCCGAAGCATGACTTGGAGTCAGCAGAGTAGGCTGTGGCTGTGGACTTTAGCACAACTACATATATACATAAAATAATAAATAAATGTGTGTTCTTGTTATTTAGTCCTATCTGACTCTTTGCGACTCCATGGACAGCAGCCTGCCAGGCTCCTCTGTCTATGGGATTCTCCAGGCAAGAACACTGGAGCGGGGATGCCTTTCCTCCAGAGAATCTTCCCTGACCCCTGGGATTGAGTCTGTGTCTGTCTCTTGTATATCCTTCATTGGCAGGTGGGTTCTTTACCGCTGGCACCACGTGGGAAGTCCCATGTGTGCCTATGCGTGTGTGTTAGTTGCACAGCTGTGTCCAACTCTTTGTGACCCCACAGACTGTAGCCCTCCAGGCTCCTCTGTTCGTGGAATGCTCTAGACAGTAATACTGGAGTGGGTAGCCATTCCCTTCTCCAGGGGATCTTCCTGACCCAGGGATGGAACCGGGGTCTTCTGCATTGCAGTCATTCTTTACTGTCTGGGCCTCGCTAAGAGCTCAGTTAGTAAAGAATCCGCCTCGATTCCTAGTTTCGATTCCTGGGTCGGGAAGATCTGCTGAAGAAGGGATAGGCTACACACTCCAGTATTCTTGGGCTTCCTTTGTGGCTCAGCTGGTAAAGAATCGCCTGCAATTTAAGAAACCTGGGTTCGATCCCTGGGTTGGGAAGATCCCCTGGGGACGGGAACGGCTAACTCACTCCTGTATTCTGGCCTGGAGAATTCCATGGACTGTATAGTCCCTGGGATCGCAGAGTCGGGCATGACTGAGCAACTTTCACTTTCACTTTCTTTACTGTCTGATCTACCAGGGAAGCCTCTGAGTGTGTTACATAAAAGCTACATATGTAACTTCTATCTTTCCCCGGGGTAAAACCCCTTAGCACAGATTGTGGTTCTTACCTACTGTTTTTCCTCATTATCCAAGATTAATTTTATTGATGATTTCCCTTGGAAATAAGATTTAAAATTGTACCTTTTCACCTATGTCAGGACAATAATGTAGGCTTGTGTCCTACTAAATCATGTATGTAAGAGGAGGAACCCTGTGTGGTGGCTATGTCTTCACAGTTAATTCATGTAACAATGAAATAATAAAATTGGCACCAGTGACAGGCTCCATAGAGATGATGTGTGTACAGCTGCCCCTGCAGAGATGTAGTCATGAGGCTGTGGGAACCAGAGACTGCTCCCTCTTTTAAAATTGCTAATATATGCACATACACACAGATATGTATGGCAAGTAGTGTGGCTATATTTCAGCAAAGATTCTCTACTTCGATCTTGTGAAGCATTGACTGCATTAGTGTGGAAATGAGCTTCTCAGGGTCCAGAGACAGTTGCAATTGCTTTTTTTCTCAGGAGGCCTTAGACTCCACTGGAGGAAATGTACATTCACTCCCTAGGCTTCAATCTGTGAGGCTGTGCTAGAGTCTTCCCCTGATAGTTCAAAAGTTCCTCTAATTCATTGAAATCTAACTGCACACAGGATATTTAAATCCCAGAATAAGAAAAGTTTGTGAAGGGGTATATAAAATTGAAAATAGGAAATATGGCCTTGGCTTTGAGTGGATACAGAAAACGAAAGCTAAGCCATTGATTTGAGTTTTAGATTGTTAAAATTCCTGTGAGAAGAATAAAGTGAGTAGTGTGGTGGGGACCAGACCAGAGCCTTTTGCCTTTGTCGCTAGAAAATGTTAAAATAACAACATTTAGAAAGGCTTCAGAAAACAGATTGTTTTAATTCTTTCAAGAAGTATCCAAGAAGTGGGAAAAAAATGGAAAGGGAATAAAAGTATGTGGGAGACAGAGTGAGAGAAAGAGGGAGAGAGAGAGAGGGAGATTATAGATCATGGGAAATGCTTAGAAAATTAAAGCAAACCAGTATTTCCCAAATGATAGAAAAAAGGGCAGAGGACCTTTGAAAATTTCCATTTCTTAAATGACCAAATAAACTTCATTATAAGAAGAAGAAAAAAGATATAGACTTAGGTATGCAAAAGAAACTGAGGATTAAATAATATACAATTTATTTAAACTTGTAGTTCAGTGGTAAAGAATCTGCCTGCAATGCAGGAGACACAGGAGATGTGGGTTTGATCCCTGGGCTGGGAAGAGCCCTTGGAGGAGGGAATGGCAACCCACTTCAGTATTCTCGTCGGGAAAATCCCATGGACGGAGGACTGAAAAAAAAAACCCCAAAAATATGCATATAATGGACCTGTGTAGTTAAGCCTATGTTATTCAAGTGTCAGTGGAATAGTATACATATCCATTAAATATATTTTAATCCTAAAAATATGCCAGCAAATTTGGAAAACTCAGCAGTGGCCACAGGACCGGAAAAGGTCAGTTTTCATTCCAATTCCAAAGAAAGGCAATGTCAAAGAATGCTCAAACTACTGCACAATTGCACTCATCTCACACGCTAGTAAAGTAATGCTCAAAATTCTCCAAGCCAGGCTTCAGCAATATGTGAACCGTGAACTCCCTGATGTTCAAGCTGGTTTTAGAACAGGCAGAGGAACCAGAGATCAAATTGCCAACATCTGATGGATCATGGAAAAAGCAAGAGAGTTCCAGAAAAACATCTATTTCTGCTTTGTTGACTATGCCAAAGCCTTTGACTGTGTGGATCACAAGAAACTGTGGAAAATTCTGAAAGAGATGGGAATACCAGACCACCTAACCTGCCTCTTGAGAAATCTGTATGCAGGTCAGGAAGCAACAGTTAGAACTGCACATGGAACAACAGACTGGTTCCAAATAGGAAAAGGAGTACGTCAAGGCTGTATATTGTCTCCCTGCTTATTTAACTTCTATGCAGAGTACATCATGAGAAACGCTGGACTGGAAGAAACACAAGCTGGAATCAAGATTGCCGGGAGAAATATCAATAACCTCAGATATGCTGATGACACCACCCTTATGGCAGAAAGTGAGGAGGAGCTAAAAAGCCTCTTGATGAAAGTGAAGGAGGA
>SJYX01005821.1:52642-79444 GCA_006410675.1 Oreotragus oreotragus | reverse complement strand
GAAAGAAAGAAAGGAAGGAAAGGAGAGAAAAGGAAAGGAAAGAAGAAAAGAGGAGGGAGGGAAGGAAGGAAGAGAGAAGGCATTGAGATTGGAAAGAAGGTAGTAAAACTATTTATATTTTAGATAACATGATTTACATATAGAAAACCAGAGATCCACACAAAAATGAATTTGAGTGAATAATCATGTTCTACAATATTTCAGGGTATAAGATCAATATACAAAACCAAATGTGTTTCCATATACCAGTAACTAATAGTTTCAAAATAAAATTCAGAAAATAATTCCATTTAAAATAGCATAGGCAGATTAAAACTTAGGAATAAGTTAAAAGAAGTCCAAAACTCATACTCTGAAACTACAAAATGTTGTTGAAAATAATTAAATAAGATGTAAATAAATGGAAAGATATCTCATGTTCATGAGTTGGAAGACTTACTATTTTAGATGGTAATATTCCCCAAATTTATCAGATTAAATGCAAACACAAATTCTCAGCTGGGTTTTTGAAAGTGACTGTAAAATGCAAGTGCCAGCAAAGAACCAATACAAATTTTGAAAAACTTGAAAGACACATACTTCTCAATTTCAAAACTTAACACAAAACTAAAGTAAGTAAGACAATGTAGTACTATCATGAGGACAGATATATGGATCAATGGAATAGAATTGAGAGTTTAGAAATAAACTTTTACATTTACAGTCAAATGATTTTTAGTGAGTGCCAAAACAATTCATGTGAAAAGAATAGTCTTTTCAACAAATGGTACTCGGACAACCGGCTAGCCACACGTGAAAGAATTAATTTGGACCTCTTTACGTCCTACACAAAATATAACTCAAAGTGGATCATGAGTCTAAATATAAATTCCTTGAATAGAATGGCTTTTTCTATTTTTACTGCTGCAGTGAATCCAAGTTGGCTGGCACCACATGAAATTACAAAACAAACTAACAAACAGAGTCTAATGGAAAGAGACAAAAGCCCATTAACAAAAGTCTAATGGAAAGATGATTTACTCACAAGTGAGATTAAGTTGCACAATAACAGTATGTAAAGTATGCTATATCTAGAAAAGTGACTGTATATATGTGTGGAATATTTCTGAAGCAATACCTAAGGAAATATTATGAATATTTACCACGTGTAAGTATGGCTACAAGTAAATGAGTTGGAAGTCATTTTAAATCACAGTGATGAAAAAGCTAAACTGTTAGTTGAAGGGAGCAGTGTGATTTTTTCAATGTATAAACATCAGAATAAAAGGTAAATGTACTGGTCTGAGGGTATTAGAAATTGTAGATTCAAAGGAACCCAGAATTCTTCTGTCTGACTTTTTAAAAAAATCTGAAACTTTCTTTTATATTAGCATAATTATATCAAATCAACTTCACCCGCAAGGCAAGCTAAGATTAGCATCCAAACCTGAGTTTACTCCCTTATGAACTTATGACCACTGGCTAAAGTCATACAAATGCAAAGTTGAGGAATATGTGCTAGCCTCAGAAAGAGTTATTTGCTCAAAGAAGTTAAAGCATTATGTTTGATTTTGTTTGGGTGATACTCCTACAAATATGGCCATGGAGGAGAGGTCTGCTACCAGAAGACAGAGAGAAGGAATGTTGAGTGGAAAAATAATACATCAAATCTAAAGATGGTTGACACAGAGAAAAATGTAAGCCTTTTTGTGTTATTTTTTGTTTTCAAGCCTATATATCACCTTAATCAAAAAATAGAAAACAATCTATAATGAAAAAATATAAAAAACTATCTACCTATCTATATCTGAATCACTTTGCTGTGTACCTAAAACTGACACAATGTTGTAGATCAACGATATTTCAATAAAAATTTAAAAATAAAGAACAGTAGATAAGTAGGGATATATAAATATTTGCCATGCTCAATTAGCAAGATATAGATCCAATCCCTTGCGGCCCTTTTTCAAGCTCTGTTTTCTTTGATTCCTTTTACTTTCTCATCCTCATATGCCCTACCTCCTTAATGGTAGCCACCTTGAGGTTTCATGCTTGAAAGAAAACATATCCGTCATTGGATCTTTGTTTTGAATCAACCTAGAAAGCCTATTGAGTCTTTATTGATGAAATACTCTTTTATCTCTTTAAAAAAATATATTTTCCAGTTGCTCAAACCTCTGAAAGATCTTCTCTGTTTCTTTCTAGTTCTGCTGACAAGTTGTTTAATTTTTCTTTAATGATGTTTCGCTATTTTTAATACTTGGCCCAGCACAATGAACAGTAGTCAACACACAAAGCAGTGTGCCTCGCGCGTCGCATCAGGCAGTCATTTCACTGTTGCGCCTGGGCATAAAATGGGTTGCCACCTTTTGAGCTTCTAATTGGTTTCTCCACTGCTTTTGCCAATTGCTACACCAATGCCACATATTTAGAAAAAGTACAGCAGCATTTAACTTCAAGTTAGCAAGGATAGAATAGGCTTACTACAAGAACAAATAAGCCTTATAAACATGGTAGCTTAAAACTTAAGAAAAGATTTTTTTTCCTCATGATCTAGTGGGAGTCACTATGTGAGTCCATCTTATGTTGATGCAGTCTGGACTACAATGACTGTGAGTTCACCACAGCAAAGAGCGAGATGAAGGAAGTACCTGCATTTTTCCCTTCCTCTGTGTAAAAATGCCCTTTTTCACTTCTGTTTACATTTCCCTTGCCAGAACTAGTCTAATGGCCCGTATAAAGAAGTATAAGGATATTCTATGATTACAAACAATTTTTTCATGTCTCTAATGATAATAAATTTTCTAGAAAAGTCCTGTTTCTTCCCAAGCATTTTTATATTCTCTTTTTAACTTTACAGAATGATTTCTATTCTCAATGCTCTTGTACAGTATTCCCTGTCTAATCATAACCCCATACTCAGTGGTTTCTTTTTATGTTAGTTCTGGGAACATAGAAATCAAATAAGAAATTGCTACTGACTTCCCCTTCTGCACCAAGTACATTTTCTCTAGAGAGACTGGTGATGCCTAAAGCAGTCCTCTCTGGAATCTTGACCCTTTCCATTCCATTTCTATCCATTTGTGTGTTGCTCTCAATAAATCTTTAAGGAGGCATCTGTAATGTAAGGAAAGACTGTGAGACCTGATTTGATTAGCATCTTAACATGTAGCTCACTCGATCTGTTAACACTGAACAAATCATTCGATTCTCTAAGTTTTAAAAGTCCTTTTTCTTAGAATGATAATAATTAATTTAATAATTAATTAAGATACTATGGGTGTAAAAAAGATAATATATATAAAAGTGCTATATATTCTATAAAACACTATATAAAAGTGTTTAACTTTTAAATTGTTAAACAATAGTATTAAATATGTGTTGTTTAGTTGGCTAATTAAAGACAATATTAAAATCATTGCTTGCATTCCCAAATGTACCACACTGATTTTTACAACGGTTCTATTGAGATAAAACTTGCATATTATAAAACTAATCCCTTTTTTAAGAGTACAGTTTAGTTGTTCTGTTTTTAATATATCCACAGAATTGTGCAACCATCACCAGTGTCTACTTTTAGAACATTTTCATCTGCCCCCCAAAAAACTATATTCCCCTTAGCAATCATTTCTCATTGTCCACTGGACGTTTCATATAAATGGAATCATACAACATTTGCTCTTTTGTGACTAGCTTCTTTCACTTGGCCTTATTGTTAAGAATCTGTCAAATTCATAATTAAGTAGAGCACAGCGTGCCTGATGGTGAAGGGAACAGTGGTCACCACAACGTGGTCAACAACAGACCACAGGAGAAACTGAAATGGATATTCCGTTACTCGTAGATCCAGAGGAAGTACCCACCATGCCCATAGGTCCACCTAGGGGGATGGAGGCAGAGTGGAGACAGAATAGGACCTGGGGTACATGTTTTTATTAGGCTCCATGGGTGTAGTGTTTGGGGGTTCTTGGGCTAAGGTCAAATTGGTCATTTCAAGCCAAAAAAAAAAAAAACCTAATGGTCTTATCTAAAGTGAATAAGGTGAAGGCTCTGGAGGCAGGGGAGACTTAAATACCAGGAATGATGGGGCGTCATATCAGGAACTGACACTTGCCTGTGACTCTCTGGGGTGCTACCGGAGCATGTCCTATGGCCTGAGAGGCTAGTGGCAGTTTAAGGTCCTCACGGGCTATGCAAAATGGCCGCCAGGGCACCAATACCCTGGAGTAGTTTAGCTAAGCTTTCAGCAGTTATGTTTTTAAGGTTCACCTATGTTGAAGCATGTTTGAATAACTGCTGGAGGAAAGTGCCAGAAGTTAGAGCAGATCAGTCTGTAAATTAAACACATAAAATTTCTCTTTAGGCTACATAGCTTGTTCTGTGTCTTGAATAATTTTACTTCTCAAATTTATTCTATTATACTTCAGGTTCTTAAAGTGTTATTTGTGTGGAATTGGAAATGGCTGACTGCTAACTGCCATGTAATCACAGGCCAGGGTCGAAAGCAGCTGACACGTTTTGACATCTCTCAGGCTGGACTCAGAAGAAAAGTTTGGTTTCTATTCCTCATTCTAAGATGTTTAACTTGTGATCAAATACATTTGAGTTGTTTGTTATAACTTTAGGAGTCATGAGGAGGGAACAAATATTTTCATCTTCTAAATCTAGGAAATTAACAAATAGTTACACAAGTAGGAAGCTGATAATTTATAAGAGCCTGCATATTTAAATTTTTAATTTCCTGTCTTAAAAATAAAAACTGTTTTATTTTCTCTGATAGCTTGCTAACCATGTCTATTAACCCACCCATAGAGCAGATGATTTTTTCTTTTCTAACTCAATATGATTTACTACCAAAAGCCCAGAGATGGAATCTGTGGGGTTCAGTCTTAAAAAAAAAAATGTGGCCTATTTTCTATGAAATTCTGATTATTTGTAATAATAAATTGATTCTTCTTTCAAAAAAACCTGGAAATTCCTCATTTCTCTCCTTTTTAGCCATGACTCTCATTGTTTACATTTTTGCCATTCTCTTATGTGACTCCCTGCTTTTGTTAACTTAGTATACGATATACAATAGATGTCATATATTATATATATCTTAAGGATTTTTAAATGTAAAAGAAAGTTATTAGTATTTATTAGTATGTGACAGTATACAAAGAAAATTTTACTTTAATAAAATGTCACATATGTAGTTTGTAAGTTTTGACAGATAGAAAAATGGCTGGATATGTGCTATTCTTATATTTGGATGAATACCTCCCAAAAGCCCAGATCATATCAGATAAGTTTCACATAAAATAAAATGCACACATCAGGCAGGGGTACATCAAATTCTTTTCTTTTTGTAACTATCCAAAAGCTAGTTAGATTCCCTAGTGGATCAGATGATAAAGAATCAATGTGGGAGACCTGGGTTTGATCCCAGGGTTGGGAAGATCCCCTGGAGGAGTGCATGGAAACCCATTCCAGTATTCTTGCCTTCGGGGAAGGCAATGGCACCCCACCCCAGTACTCTTGCCTGGAAAATCCAATGGACGGAGTAGCCTGGTGGGCTGCAGTCCATGGGGTTGCTAACAGTCAGACAGACTGAGCGACTTCACTTTCACTTTTCTCTTTCATGCATTGGAGAAGGAAATGGCAACCCACTCCAGTATTCTTGCCTGGAGAATCCCAGGGATGGGGGAGCCTGGTGGGCTGCCATCTATGGGGTCACACAGAGTCGGACACGACTGAAATGACTTAGCAGCAGCAGCAACATTCTTGCCTTAGGTCCTTATGGACAGAGGAGTCTGGCGGGCTACAGTCCATGGTGTTGCAAAGAGTCAGACACGACTGAGAGACTGCTGCTGCTGCTGCTGCTAAGTCGCTTCAGTCCTGTTTGACTCTGTGAGACCTCCATAGACAGCAGCCCACCAGGCNGTCCATGGTGTTGCAAAGAGTCAGACACGACTGAGAGACTGCTGCTGCTGCTGCTGCTAAGTCGCTTCAGTCCTGTTTGACTCTGTGAGACCTCCATAGACAGCAGCCCACCAGGCTCCCCCGTCCCTGGGATTCTCCAGGCAAGAACACTGGAGTGGGTTGCCATGTCCTTCTCCAGTGCATGAAAGTGAAAAGTGAAAGTGAAGTCGCTCAGTTGTGTCTGACTCCTAGCAACCCCATGGACTGCAGCCCACCAGGCTCCTCCGTCCATGGGATTCTCCAGCCAAGAGTATACTTTGCCTTCTCTGGACTGAGACACTAAGCATGCACAAAAACTAGTTTAGCTCACAGAAAAGCCATATCCGAACTTGAACTAGATATAACCTTTTCGAAGACCTGGAGAGCTTTATCCTTTCACTATATACGGGTATAGCCATGCATCTTTGTTTCAGTAAGAGACACAACTGGGAATAATTTGAAACACCATGAGTAAGGCAGTTTCTGAGATATTTATAACTAAACTCAAACCTGGAAGTACTAAAACTCCTATGGGAAAAGTCTGATCTTTTACAATTTTCTCCAGAATGAAATACAGAATTATTTCAATTTAAATCATTTTGGAAGGGGCACTATGCTTTTTCCTGAACTTTCAAGAGGAGTTTTTATATTTTAATGCCTAAAATAATCAATTGCTAATAAAATACTGCTGACTAAGCATTTAACTTAAGTTCTCAAAGTTTAAGTTCAGCATTCAGCCCCTGTAGTGTCATTTGACGGTAATAAGGTTAAAAGAAGGTTTGAATGCAACTATCTGAATTCATTATGAAATGAACTCACTATTTCTTCTATCAGATGAATACTAAAGAGAAGCAGATAGCATTCAACCAGAATAACACATCAATAATAGATGCCTTAGAGAATTTATAGGATCTTGTTTTATTAAGTTAGATTTGGAGAGATTTGTTTGTTTGCAGCCACTGGTAAATGTTGCAGCTAGAATATGGGCTGAATCAATCATTTTAGCATATTGAGAGCTCAGTTTTGCGTTGTTTTTCCCTAATTGTTTCAAGAAACATTGAGGGATATCTATTTAACATATATTCATTAAAAGTTACTAAGTTTAAGCACTCTGAACAGATATTTTCAAGAACACAGTAAAAAGGCAAAATAAAGCAATATGATAAATCCATCCACCCAATAAAGAATAGAACTGCTAAAATAATTCAAAACATAGCACTTCCTTTGGCTGGATAGTCGCATTTTTGGAAGACTTCTGGAAGAAGCAAAATGATGACTAAGGCCTTAAATTTCTGTGGCTACTATTTCTATGAATGAAATTGACACAAAGTGTTTTTAAGGAAAAGACTGAGTGCTGAGATATTAAAATATGAAGTATGGGTTTTAAATGTGGCCAAATAGTCAATTAAAAGGAAATGATTTTAAGGACCATGGGCCATTTTGAGTAGAACCATTAGAGATCAAATTGCCAACATCCATTCGGTCATTGAAAAAGTAAGAGAGTTCCAGAAAAACATGTACTTCTGCTATATTGACTACGCCAAAGTCTTTGATTGCATGGATCCCAACAACCTGGGGAAAGTTCTTAAAGAGATGGGAATACCAGACCACCTGACTTGCCTCCTGAGAAAACTGTACGCAGGTCAAGAAGCAACAGTTAGAACTGGACATGGAACAACAGACTAGTTCCAAATAAGAAAAGGAGTACATCAAGGCTGTATATTGTCACCCTGCTTATTTAACATATGCAGAGTATATCATGTGAAATGCCAAGCTGGATGAAGGACAAGTTAGAATCAAGATTGCCAGGAGAAACATCAATAACCTCAGATATGCAGATGACACCACACTTATGGCAGAAAGTGAAGAGGAATTAAAAAGCCTCTTGATCAAAGTGAAAGAGGAGAGTGAAAAAGTTGGCTTAAACTCAACACTCAGAAAATGAAGATCATGGCATCTGGTCCCATCACTTCATGGCAAATAGATGGGGAAACAGTGGAAACAGTTACAGACTTTATTTTAGGGGCCCCAAAATCACTGCAGCCAAGAAATTAAAAAACACTTTCTCCTTGGAAGAAAAGCTATGACCAACCTAGACAGCATATTGAAAAGCAGAGACATTGCTTTGCCAACAAAGGTCTGTCTAGTCAAAGCTATGGCTTTTCCAGTATTCATGTATGGATATGAGAGTTGGACTATAAAGAAAGCTGAGCACCGAAGAATTGATGCTTTTGAACTGTGGTGTTGGAGAAGACTCTTGAGAGTCCTTTGGACTGCAAGGAGATCCAACCAGTCCATCCTAAAGGAAATCAGTCCTGAATATTCATTGGAAGGACTGATGCTGATATTGAAGCTGAAACTTCAATACTTTGTCCACCTGATGCAAAGAGCTGACTCATTTGAAAAAACCCTGATGCTGGGAAAGATGGAAGGTGGGAGAAAAAGGGGATGACACAGGATGAGATGGTTGGATGGCATCACCAACTCGATGGACATAAGTTTGGACAAACTCCAGGAGTTAGTGATGGACAGAGAAGCCTGGCGTGCTGTAGTCCATGGGGTTGCAAAGTGTTGGACACAGCTGAGAGACTAAACTAAATTAACAGCTCCTTACAAGGGTTTTGGGCAAGTAATATTTTTAATATAAGAAGAACTGCAATCTAAGAAAATGCTAAATTATAATTCTTAGACACCAGATACCATCTATATCTTTTATAGCTGTCTTCTTTCTGCTTGTAACTCCCAAATCTAAATTTACAAATCCCACTCCCCTCTAGATAGCATCTCAGTGTCTTCTATTTTAGAGGTCCTGAATAAACATTTATTGGGAATTAATGAGTAAATAAACAAGTGACAAAAGAGTGAATAGATATACCTGAAGTGGAAAGTAGTTTATGTGGTATGTTTTAGAATGAGATGGAAGAAAGAAATGTAATATGAAAATCATCTGCTTTGTGTTACTGGAGAGTTATTTCATTGACAAGGAAAACACGTAAGTATAATTCCTACTCCATTCTGATGCTTCCGTTTACAGCAAAATTTGTTAGAATGATTGCCATGAAATCACTGCTTATACTTCCGATTTCTGAGTCTAACCTCAACTCCCATCTATTGGGTTCTCATTGGCCTCACTTTGTTGAGAGTTTGCCAAGATCTCTGTGTGGCCAAATGCAATGTTTCTAACTCATCTTGTTATCCTTTCAAAAGTATCTGAGACCTGTTCTTCTAGAAATACTTTGTCCTTTCATCTGGTTCTATCGTATCATGTCACTCTGATCTGTCTCTCAGACCAGTCTTTCTAGGTTCTTTATTTTCTTGTCTTTCACCCTTATTTTTTTCAGTGTCCCATTGCTACATCCCACATTTTTTTTTCTTTTGATGCTTGAATGTAGACCTGCAGCTTTAAAGTGGTTCTCCATATTTATGATTTGCAAATCAGAACCTACAAATCTGAGCTTCTGCAGAAATTTAAAAATGTATATATCCAACTCACTACTTGACACAACCACCGAGATATAAACTAGCATCATGGTCTCAAAATTCTTCATTTACCCCATCAAAAGTATTTCCCTTGTTCTCTAATTCTTGAGTGTTAATCACAATTAGTTCAGTTTTACAAGGTTAACACTTATGCATTTCCCTTGATAGTTGTTTTTATTTCGCTCCCTAAGTCCATTGGGCTTCCCTGGTGGCTCAGGGGTTAAAGCGTCTGCCCGGAATGTGGGAGGTCAGGGTTCGATCCCTGGGTCGGGAAGATCCCCTGGAGAAGGAAATGGCAACCCACTCCAGTACTCTTGCCTGGAGAATCCCATGGAGGGAGGAGCCTGGTAGGCTACAGTCCATGGGGTCGCAAAGAGTCGGACACGACTGAGTGACTTCACCTTCTGTCCCTAAATCCAACTAATGATCCACTTCCATCAATTAAAATTCTAAAAACTACCCCAAATTCATTCACTTCTTTTGATATCTACCATTAATATTCTTGTCCAATCTACCAACATCTTTCATTTAAATTACTGTAGTTAACTCACGAGTGACTGCCTCGATTTTGTGATTCTTGCACAGCAACCCACTATTCATACAGTAACCACAAAGAGTTTTAAAATCACAGGCAGTTATTGCAATCCTTTTGCTTGCCAACCCTCAATCTTTTACCAATTAGTTTGTATTTCTGTTATAATAAATTATCACAAATTCAGTGGATTAAAACAAGACAAATATATCATCTTACAGTTTTGGGTGGGACATCTTAACACAAGACTCCCTGGACTAAATTCAAAATATTGGCAAGTCTCCCTTCTTCTATGGAGGCTCTGAAGGAGATTCGTTTCCATGTCCTTTGTAGCCTCTAAAGACCACCCACACTCCCTGGTTCATGGTCTCTTCCTCCATCCTCAGAGCCAACAGCATTTTGTCTGCTTGTGCCATTTTTCACAGCCATATCTTCTTCTGACTCTCTCTTTCTGCCTTGCTCTTCTTGGCAAGGATGCTCGTGATTATACCAAAAATGCAGGTTTATCTCCTTATCTTGGAGTCAGTTGATCAGCCATCCTAACTCCATCTGCAACCTGATTTCCCTTTGCCATGTATGTAACATATTCAGTTTCCACAGATTAGGATGTAGAACTCTTCAAAGACCCCTTATTCTGGCCCACACAGCATCACATTAAAACAAAATATAAAGTTTTTAGTCTAGCTTCTAAAGCGTTAGCTGCTCAGCATGTCCAACTCTTTGTGACCCCCTGGACTATAGCCCTCCAGGCTCCTCTGTCCATGGAAGTCTCCAGGCAAGAATACTGGAATGGATTGCTATTCCCTTCTCCTACATTATCTAGGCTTTTCTTACTATGTCCAAATTACTCCCTTTATACCATTGTCCCAGTCACATTGTCTTTCTTTCTATTCTTCAGGGAGAACAAACAAAATCCATGCTAGCCCCTCCACCTTCCAAACTAGCTGTTTCTCTGGTTGTATGCCCTACTCTACCTTCATATAGCCAACTCCTTATTGTTTCCATCTCACCTTAAATTTTGCTTTTTCAGAGATGGTTTACTATATCAGTATATATAAAGAAAGTGTCCATATATTATCACACGACTAAATATAAATTCTCTATCAATCTTTGCTTTTTTCTTGTTAATAAATTTATTTTTGTGTTAATTAACTTCTCTCAAGCACACACAACACACACATAGTTCTATGCTCTAATACAGGTGTTGGTAAACTCTTGCTTATTCAGAATTCCTCAGTGACACTCCACCGCTAAGAACAGAGTCCCAAGACCCAGCATACAGGAATGATTTGTCCCTTGCCTGGCTCTCCAACACACCTTTACTTTTCTATTTACTATTAATAAGCTCCACAAGCACTAAGCTCTCCGTAATTTCCTAAACGTATTATCCAACCCTCTCCCTAAAGGGTTGGATAAATCTTTTATCTTTTCACCTCTACTTCTTTGCCTGTTAACTTCTTAACTTTAATACTGAGTTGAGAGGTAATCTTATTCATGGAGCCTTCTCTAACTGTTCAGCAATACCTTGGGTATATTTTCATCATCACCTTTCCATGGCATTACAATTTTCTGATCAAAGGATTAATACCATAACAGTAGACAAACACCTTGAGATCATGAATAATACCTTATTTATTTTTGTGTCTCTGGCACTGAATCTATTTCTCACCCATCATAGATGTTCGATAAATGTCTATTGAACAACTGTGGGCTTGTTCTCTGAGCTTTGTTTCCTTGACTTTTCTGTGGAGGCTGATCATGCGCTGGAGTTGCTAGGACAAGGAGTTGTATCAGGCATGTCTTTTAGGTCCTCTTTTGCTTCCATTCAACTCACATCTACAAACAGAGATGGAAATATAAGCATAAATAATAAAAATATAAATATGTATCATTTAACCATCCTCATTGTAGTCACCTGCTAGCTTTTGCTTTATCTGCTGCTTCTACCTTCCCGGGACTTCATGGGTGGCTCAGATGGTAAAGCGTCTGCCTATAGTTCAGGTGACCTGGGTTCGATCCCTGGGTCAGGAAGATCCTCTGGAGAAGGCAATGGCATCCCACTACAGTACTCTTGCCTGGAAAATCCCATGAACAGAAGAGCGTGGTAGGCTACAGTCCATGGGGTTGCAAAGTGTCGGACACGACTGAGCTACTTCACTTTCACTTTCTACCTTCCCACTCAGGGCATCATTGTGAGGAACTTCAGCATTTGTATAAATATCACAATGTGGGGAGGAAAAGTCAAATCTTAAGATAAGCATTTGAGTTTAAAATAGCAAGTTAGACAAAGAAGAGAATGAAATCACTAAAGGAAATATTTACAAGCTGCTAAGTCGCTTCAGTGGAGAAGGCAATGGCAACCCACTCCAGTGTTCTTGCCTGGAGAATCCCGGGAACGGGGGAGCCTGGTGGGCTTCCGTCTATGGGGTCGCACAGAGTCCGACACGATTGAAGCGATTTAGCAGCAGCAGCAGCAGCAAGTCGCTTCAGTCGTGTCCGACCCTGTGCGACCCCATAGACGGCAGCCCACCAGGCTCCCCCGTCCCTGGGATTCTCCAGGCAAGAACACTGGAGTGGGTTGCCATCGCCTTCTCCAGTGCATGAAAGTGAAAAGGGAAAGTGAAGTCGCTCAGTCATGTCTGACTCTTAGCGATCCCATGGACTGCAGCCCACCAGGCTCCTCTGTCCATGGGATTTTCCAGGCAAGAGTACTGGGGTGGGGTGCCATTGCCTTCTCCAATTTACAAGCTAGCTACCCTTGAATACTGAAACTTAATTCCACTGGAGGAATTCTATGAACTAGGACAAAACACACACACAGCACTATACCATCCAAGGGGTGAGGGATCTAGTCCCTCACTGGTTGAGAGCTTTAGGGAGAAGTGTTGGTTGCTTAGTCATGTCTAACTCTTTGCGACTCCATGGACTGTATTGTCTCCATGGAATTCTCCAGGCAAGAATACTGGAGTGGGTTGCCATTCCTTTCTCCAGGGGATCTTCCCAACCCAGGAATTGAACCCAGGTCTCCCACATTGCAGGCAGATTCTTAACCATCTGAGCCCCTGGGGAAGCCCATGGAAGAAGGGAGGTATTAATTTCCCAGCACTTCCATCCTACCTCACAGATGGCAAAGCAGGCTCCCAAAGATAGGGATAGCCTCAAGCTAAAATAAAGGTGCAGGGATTGGCAGTTATAATACGTAAGGCTGGCAATTGGTCCTGGAGAAGGAGTGGGGCAGGGCATTGCAGGGTCAGTTACAGTAGACAGCAGTTATACCACATTAGCCTCACATTTGCTGACATCATGAGTTCTGTTTACCTTCACTTGCATTTTACTGCATACACCAATGATTGTAGCTACAATTTTGTCCTTGTCATTGCTCAGAACTTCTCTGCTTTTGAAGTATAAATTCTAGTAGCTTATTTCTGAATACAATTTCTTATCCTTCTGGTTCAGTTTCTTATCTTTCTGGTTTTCTTACTCATTTCCATAAGACCAATCCCTAACTTTACAATGCCCATTTTAGCAGCTCCCTTGTAGCTTTGATTCCATTACTGTAACACTGGCCATTTATGGGACATCATTCCTATTTTAATGTATTGGCAACACCATCATTCCTTTACCTCATTGCTCCTTGATTTCACATACTCTCCAAATACCCAATCATGGATAATTTTCAACATCTAATTTATCAGCACCTATACCTTCCTGATGAATATGTTGCAAAAAGAAATCTAACAGTGCAGATTGAGGCATTAGAGAGTTGTGATTTACTCATAGCTGAGCCCTTCATACTATTCTGCAATCTTATTACATGTACTTAATGATCAACACCTATTTCTCTCAAAAGCTATGTGAAAGTTTTATTTCCTTAACCTCTAAATTCTTCCATTCTGTCTCCTCAAATATTAGACTTATTTTTTTATTTCATACAGAAAAATCAAGACTAATTTTCGAAGCTTTCAGCTTCTTATCTGCCTACAATGTATGTCTATTTACTTCTACCAGTACCTTCATCTGATAGTTTCTGATGAAAACGAGTCTCTGCCACTCTCTGAAGCTAAATCTTAGGTTATTTCCCCTGTTTTTTGACTTTGCTCATCATTTCTCCCAAGTTTTTCTTGGATATTCTATTTATTCTTACATATTGCTCCCCTCTAAACATTTCAACATACATGGGCTTTCGATTTCACAGAAACTCATAAATAAGCAAGATAAATACCAAACAAACCATGATACAGCATCCCCTATAACAGCTCCCTACTCTCTAAGAACAGGAATTCTTTTTTTGTTGTTGTTGTTGTTGTTTTGTTTAGTTTTTAAAGTCATTACAACCTCATCATCTTCACTTTTTAAACTTTGGTTCACTATTAAACACATCACCTTTTGATTTGCACCTTCACTGCTTTAGTTTGATAAGGTGATTCATGACTTAACTATAAATTTATGAGCACTTAGCAAGAATTAATTTCATTGGCTATCTTGGTGGCATTTACCACTATTGCTTACTTCTTTACTTTTTAAACACTTTTGCCCATGATTCTTATGAAAATATCATTTGCAGAACTGTTTCATTTTGGCTCTCCCTCAGACATCTTTGTATAGAATCTAATTTCATTGTTAGCTCTTTAAAACTTGATGTCCTTTTCACTTGTGTCCTTGATAATCTCTACCTATAACCTTGGTTCTCTATTCACTCAGCTGCCCCAAAGCTGTGACTTTAAATATCACTGCTATGCTACTACTTTCAAGATTTATATCTCCAGCCCAGAACCTACCAAACACACTAGCTATCTTATGAAAAACTCTAATTATGTACAGCGTGAAGATTATACCTTTTTCTCTCATGGACAGTTTCTAAGTGAATGACTAAATCAATACCCCAGTTTATGCCTAAAGGCTCTTGTAGGTATATGTTTGACTTGTAGTCACCCATTATTTATTCCTTTTTGTAATCATTCATTTACTTTCCAATAAATTTTTATTTAGCTCCCACAGTATACTGAGCAACTTCTAGATGCTGATTGTCTAGATGCTGATGGTCAAAGGCCCTACTCTCTAAGAGCACGAATTGACAACTAATGCCCATGGACCAAAACTATCTCACAGCCTGCTTTGGTTATTAAAATTTTATCAGAAACAGTCACTCACTTGTTTACAAGTCATTTAGGCCTGGTTTTATACTGCAAAGACTCATGCATGCTTGCTAAGTCACTTAAGTCGTGTGCGACTATCTGCAATGCTATGGAGGGTAGCCCACCAGTCTCCTCTGTCCATGGGATTCTCCAGGCAAGAATACTGGAGGGATTTGCTATGCCCTCCTCCAGGGTATCTTCCAGACCCAGAGATGGAACCTGAGTCTCTTATGTCTCCTGCTTTGGCCGGTAAGTTCTTTACCACTAGCGCCACCTGGGAAGCCCATTACAATGATAGAGTTTAGTAACAGTAAGAGAGACTGCATATCCCAAAGCNTCCTCCAGGGTATCTTCCAGACCCAGAGATGGAACCTGAGTCTCTTATGTCTCCTGCTTTGGCCGGTAAGTTCTTTACCACTAGCGCCACCTGGGAAGCCCATTACAATGATAGAGTTTAGTAACAGTAAGAGAGACTGCATATCCCAAAGCCTAAAATAATTACTATCCATCCCCTTTACAAAAGATAATACGATGAGGTTGGAGTACAGATGTACCATTCTGAATGGAGAATATATTGAGGATTTGGTTAAGACTTTTTAAGGAAGAAAAGTTAAGGTCAGGTGAAAGATGGTGAGGGCCTCAACTATTGTAGTGAGAATACAAGTGAAAAATACACATATTCCAGAAATATTTCATAAGTAAAGTTAACAGGATTTAGTCATTATTTGGTTTTAGTGGTGATGCTAGGAGAGGTAGGAATTAAGTAGACTTTTTGGGTTTCTTATATTGGTGGAGAGTGATGCCAATAACAAGGAAAGCAAAACAACAAGTACAGTCAGGTTTATAAAAAGTGAAAATCTGAATAGGAAGGAGATACTGCAGCATCATTTATCCTAGTTTTAGTAGTAGGGACACTGAGCAAAGCTCCTCCTAAAAGCACTGTTGGAGTTTTTGAGTGTACAAGGGTTTCTTTAGCTTTTTAATTAATGAAACTTTTAGTTATTTAGCATGTCAGTCATACTCACTGAATTGTTTTGTATTAATATTTCTTTACATGACAGATTTCAACTCACACTGTGTGAGTGATAGAAATATACTATGTAATTATAATCATGATGAATAATGAAGAAACACAAAAGCACTGTGTGAAAGAAGGGAAAATAGACTTAAATAATAAAACCTAGAGTTAATTTTAGGCTTTGACACTCATTTGATAAGTGCCCTCTGGCATGAAACTAGATCTCAGTTTCCTTACATGAAAAGAGGGATTATAACAATAATACCAGTGGAGAAACAATATATGAAAAGTGCTTTGAAAAATCATACAAAACTATATAAATGCAAATTATCATTATTGTAACAAGTTTAATTTACACAGAATATGACTTAAACATATCAAAACTGCTGATCTTAATAACACGTTTGCACATATATATGAAAATACATACACATATAGGTGCAAAACTTGAAATATAGAATTTTCTATCCCCATGAAAATATCCGAATTCTTAGTGTATATGTGTATGTCTATTTTCCTTTCTTCATTTATTTCACAAATATTTATTATTAATTTCTAAAAGTCCACTATTTTTGGTGCTATGGATATAGTAGTAAAATAAGCATTAAAGTAGTTTTTCTCCCTTCACGGAGCTTACACTCTATTTCAAGAAGATAGATACTGGGGAGGGATGGAAGCTCAAGAGGGGTGTGATATATGTATGCTGCTGCAGCTGTTAAATCACTGAATTGCATTGTTGTACAGCAGAAACCAATACAACACTGTGAAGCAACTTTCCTCCAATTAAAGAATAAATTAAAAAATGAAAAAAGACAGATACTAAATGAAATAAAATATATATCATTTATATATTTAAATTGTTGTAAGGAAAAATTAAACAAGAAAGAAAGTTCTGGGGGCTGTGAAGCCTTGACAGCTTTAAATAGTTTAGAGTTCAATACTCAAAGAGGAAGAAAGAAAAAGGGACATTTGAACAAGGAAGTAGCCATCCAGATGGGTAACAAGTAAGCTCAAAGTGTTTGAGGGACAAAAATGGGATTTTTAGAAACACCAAGAGGCAATATGGTTGATTATAATGGATAAGGATATGAGATTAGAGTTTTAAAGGGGTGAGGCTGAGGAATTCAGGCAAAGTTTTTAACACAGTTCTTAAGAAGATGGCTATTAGAGTTTACTATTGCCATCTTGTTAATTGTATTCTGGTACAATTAACAAGATGAGATACAGAATAAGAAGAAAATCTAAATGTATTGCCAATGTATTAAACACCTTCAAAAAGGGTGTAAGGCAATCAAGTTCTGATCCAAGTAACTTTAAAAATGAATGTAATCTGTAAAAGCAAAGTCAAAAGAAACTGTATATAAATACTACAGTTTAAAAACCCCTATATGCGAGACAGCAAAAGAGACACAGATGTATAGAACAGTCTTTTGGATTCTGTGGGAGAGGATGAGGGTGGGATGATTTGGGAGAATAGCATTGAAGCATGTATATTATCACATGTGAAATGAATCGCCAGTCCAGGTTTGATACATGATACAGGGTGCTCGGGGCTAGTGCACTGGGATGACCCAGAGGGATGGGATGAGGAGGGAGGAGGGAGGGGGTTTCAGGATGAGGAACACATGTACACCCATGGTGGATTCATGTGCACGTATGATAAAACCAATACAATATTGCAAAGTAATTAGCCTCCAATTAAAATAAATAAATTTATTTTAAAAAACTTGTTGCTCATGGAAGTGTGGGTTAACAGTTCTGAAAACATACATGTATACTTTAATTGAACAATTTAGTAAATTTGTGGTGGGTGGTGAAAGCCAGATTTGTCACTGTTGGAGTTGGAGGCTACAGTTGAGCAAGAGAAGAAGGCTAGAATGTTCTAGATGATAAGGAATGAGAGTTGGATACATCAGAATACACTCATTTTTTTTTACTACAGATAGAGATGGTAATGAGTAGAAATATTTATGGACATATGTATATACATAGGTTACTATATATATGTATTACCGCCTTGCTCTTTTAGTTGAGAGAGCTGCAGAGCAATAATCTCTGAGTAGAATCAAGCACACCTAGCACTGAGAACTCGATTTCTAATGCCATTTCTCAATAAGATGAACCACAATTCCTTGGAGAAATGCTAATTCTAGAGCCATGAGAGGAAATATATAAGATGAACCTGGAACATTTTATAATGCCAGAAAATACTTTTTTAAAAATCCAAAAAGTCTACAATAATGAGTATGTCAAAGGAATACATGACCAAATTGAGAGAATCCCAATGCCTAAAGTAGGAAAAATGTGAGCAATAAAATATATTGGATCATGGCTCAAAGTAAAAATCATATATTCATGACTCCACAGAAATAGGAAGAAATGATTGCATAAATAAATGTGGGAATTGACAAATGTCTCATGAAAAATTTCAATTAATTTGTGTAGATATTCCACCCTTGAAGCATAGCTTTTCTCTGTGTAAGTTGGGGTGTATATAGTGATTTTCTTCCAAAGAGTACAGTATGGAAAGGAGGGGGGAAAAAAAGATTAACTGAACAGTGCAGAAACCTGACAAACACAACCTCAAGCTGCATAATCAAAGTCAACATCAACAGTGATAGAGCAAGTTTATATTATGTACCTTGAAATGATGTGATGAGACTGGCAATTCAGCTCTGTGGTCTTCCTTCCAAAACCACATAACCCTCATCCAATCATGAGAAAAACCTCAGACAAATCCCAATGGAGAGAATTTCTACAAAATACCTGTCCTATACTCCTGAAAACTGTCAAGGTCATCAAAAACAAGGAAAGTCTGAGAAACTGTCTTGGGAAAGAAGAAACCAAGAAGACATACAACTGAATTCAATGTGGTATCTTAGATGGGATCCTGGAACAGAAAAGAACATTAGGAAAAAGCTGCAGAATTCTGAATCCAATATAAACTTTAATTAATGATGATGTATAAATACAGGCTCATTTCTAACAAATATATTATATTAATATAAACTATTAATAGTTGATAAAACTAGTTGTATGGTTCACAGTAATTCTTATATTACCTTTACAATTTTCATGTAAATATAAAATTAAACTTTTAATTTTATTTTTTTAATTTATTTTTTTATTGAAGGATAATTGCTTTACAGAATTTTGCTGTTTTCTGTCAAATCACACCATGAATTGGTTATAGGAATACATGTATCTCCTCCCTTTTGAACCTGCCTCACATCTCCATCATCCCACCTCTTTGACATGAAGACCATGTTTGAGTTTCCTGAGACATAGAGCAAAAGCTCATTGACTATTATTTTACATAAGGTAATGTAAGTTTCCATGTTACTCTCTCCATACACCTCACTCCCTCCTGTTGGATATCTATTTTACATATGGAAATGTAAGTTTCCATGTTACTCTTTCCATACCTCTCACCCTCTTCTCTCCTCACCCCATGTCCATAAGTCTATTCTCTATGACTGTTTCTTCATTGCTCCCATTCTGTACATATGCATTCAGTTCAGTTCAGTTCAGTTCAGTCACTCAGTCGTGTCCAACTCTTTGCGACCCCATGAATCGCAGCACACTAGGCCTCCCTGTCCATCACCATCTCCCAGAGTTCACTCAGACTCACGNCATCTAAATTGCTTCCATGTTATAGCTACTGTAAATAGTGCTGCACTGAACAATGGAATACATGTGTCTTTTTCAATTTTGGTTTCTTCAGGGTATATGCCTCGGAGTGGGATTGTTGGGTCATATGGTGCCTTTATTCCTAGTTGTTTAAGGAAACTCCATACTGTCTTCCATAGTGGCTGTATCAATTTACATTCCCACCAACAGTGCAAGAGTGTTCCCTTTCCTCCACACCCTCCCCAGCATTTTTTGTTTGTAGACTTTTTGATGATAGCTATTCTGACTGGTGTGAGGTGGTATCTCACTGAGGTTTTGATTTGCATTTCTCTAATAATGAGCAATATTGAGCATCTTTTCATTTGTTTGCTAGCCATCTGTATGTCTTCTTTGGAGAAATGTTTTTTGAGGTCTTTTTCCTACTTTTTGATTGGGTTGTTTGTTTTTCTGGTATTGAGTTGTATAAACTACTTGTATATTTTGGAAATTAATCCTGTGTCAGTTGTTTCATTTGCTATTATTTTCTCCCGTTCTGAGGGTTGTCTTTTCACCTTGCTTAGAGTTTCCTTTGCTGTGCAAAAGCTTTTAAGTTTAATCAAGTTTCACTTGTTTACTTTTGGTTTTGTTTCCGTTACTTTAGGAGATGGATCATGAGGATATTGCTTTGATTTATGTCATCAAGTGTTCTGCCTATGTTTTCCACTAAGAGTGTTACAGTTTCTGGTCTTAGATTTAGGTCTTTAATCCTGTGTTTACTGTTGTGTATGGTGTTAGGAAGTGTTCTAATTTCATTCTTTTACATGTAGCTGTCCAGTTTTCCCAGAACCATTTATTGAAGAGGCTGTCTTTTCCTCATTGTATATTCTTGCCTACTTTGTCAAAAATAAGGGAACCATAGGTGTATGGGTTTATTTCTGGGCTTTCTGTCTTGTTCCATTGGTCTATATTTCTGTTTTTATGCCAGTACTATACTGTCTTGATGACTGTAGCTTTGTAGTATTAACCCGAAGTCAGGAAGGTTGATCCTACAGCTCCATTCTTCTTTCTTGGGAGCTGTTTTGGCTATTCAGGGTCTTTTGTGTTTCCATATGAATTGTGAAATTTTTTGTTCTAGTTCTGTGAAAAATGCCATCAGCAATTGGATAGGGACTGCACTGAATCTGTAGATTACATTTGGTAGTATGGTCATTTTCACAATATTAAGTCTTCCTACCCAGGAATATGGAATATCTCTCCATCTGTTTATGTTGTCTTTGATTCCTTTCATTAGTGTCTTATAATTTTCTGTGTACAGTTCTTTTGTCTCCTTAGGTAAGTTTATTCCTAGATATTAAATTCTTTTTGTTGCAATGGTGAATGGAATTGATCCCTTAATTTATCTTTCTCATTTCATTGTTAGTATGTAGAAATGCAAGTGATTTCTGTGTATTTATTTTGTATCCTGCAACTTTGCTAAATTCACTGATTAGCTCTAGTAATTCTCTGATACTGTCTTTAAGGTTTTCTATGTACAGTATCATGTCATCTGCAAACAGTGAGAGCTTTACTTCTTTTCTGATCTGGATTTCTTTTATTCCTTTTTCTCCTCTGATTGCTGTAGCTAGGACTTTCAGAACTATGTTAAATAACAGTGGCAAAAGTGGACACCTTTGTCTTGCTCCTGATCTTAGGCAGAATGCTTTCAGTTTTTCACCATTGAGAATAATGTTTGCTGTAGGCTTATCATATATGGCCTTTACTATGTTGAGATAGTTTCCTTCTATGCCCATTTTTTGAAGAGTTTTAATCATAAATGGGTGCTGAACTTTGTCAAAGGCTTTTTCTGCATCTATTGAGATTATCATATGGTTTTTATCTTTCAGTTTGTTAATATGGTGTATCACGTTGATTGATTTGCATATATTGAAGAATCTTTGCATCCCTGGAATAAACCCAACTTGATCATGTTGTATGAGCTTTTGATGTGTTGCTGAATTCTGTTTGTTAAAATTTGTTGGGGACTTTTTCATCTATGTTCACCAGTGATATTGGCCTGTAGTTTTCTTTTTGTGTGTGCTGTCTTTGTCTGGTTTGGGTATCAGGGTGATGGTGGCCTTGTAGAATCAGTTTGGAAGTGTTCCTTCCTCTGCAATTTTTTGAAAGAGTTTTAGAAGGATAGGCATTAGCTCCTCTCTAAATCTTTGATAGAATTCTCCTGTGAAACCATCTGGTCCTGGACTTTTGTTTTCTGGGAGTTTTTNTGTAGAATCAGTTTGGAAGTGTTCCTTCCTCTGCAATTTTTTGAAAGAGTTTTAGAAGGATAGGCATTAGCTCCTCTCTAAATCTTTGATAGAATTCTCCTGTGAAACCATCTGGTCCTGGACTTTTGTTTTCTGGGAGTTTTTAAATTTTTTTTATCACAGCTTCACTTTTAATGCTTGTGATTGGGTTGCTCATAATTTCTATTTCTTCCTAGTTAGTCTTGGATGATTGAACTTTTCTAAGAATCTCTCCATTTCTTCCAGGTTATCCATTTTATTGCCATATATTTGTTCATAATAGTCTTTAATAAACCTTTGCATTTCTGCATTATCTACTGCAACCTCTGCATTTTAATTTCTAGTTTTGTTGATTTGATTTTTCTCTCTGTTTTTTCTTGATAAGTCTGGCCAAAAGTTTGTCAATTTTGTTTATTTCCTCAAAGAACCAACTTTTAGTTTTATTAATCTTTACCATTGTTTCATTTCTTATTCACTTATTTCTGCTCTGATCTTTATGATTTCTTTCCTTCTTCTGATTTTGGGAGTTTTTGTTCTTCTTTTTCCAGTTGTTTTAGATGTAAAGTTAGGTTGTCTATTTGATGTTTTTCTTGTTTCTTGACNACGCCAGGCCTCCCTGTTCATCACCATCTCCCGGAGTTCACTCAGACTCATGTCCATCAAGTCGGTGATGCCATCCAGCCATCTCATCCTCGGTCGTCCCCTTCTCCTCCTGCCCCCAATCCCTCTCAGCATCAGAGTCTTCTCCAATGAGTCAACTCTTCGCATGAGGTGGCCAAAGTACTGGAGTTTCAGCTTTAGCATCATTCCTTCCAAAGAAATCCCAGGGTTGATCTCCTTCAGAATGGACTGGTTGGATCTCCTTGCAGTCCTATCACTTCATGGCAAATAGATGGGGAAACAGTGGAAACAGTGTCAGACTTTATTTTTGGGGGCTCCAAAATCACTGCAGATGGTGACTGCAGCCATGAAATTAAAAGACGCTTACACCTTGGAAGGAAAGTTATGACCAACCTAGACAGCATATTAAAAGCAGAGATGTTACTTTGCCAAGTCTGGAGAAGGGGGCGACAGAGGATGAGATGATTGGATTGCATCACCGACCCAATGGACGTGGGTATAGGTGAACTCCGGGAGTTGGTGATGGACAGGGAGGCCTGGTGTGCTGCGGTTCATGGGGTCACAAAGTCGGAAACGACTAAGCGACTGAACCAAATGGGAAGTTGTTGGGGAATTTTGAATAAGGGTGAGAGGTGCTCTGATTTATTTATAACAAATGTTTTTCTGGCCTGGGTAGAAGCCAGCGATGCTGCTAAACATCCTAAAATGCACAGGGACATGCCCATAACCGAGGATTAGATGCTGCAGATTTCCATAATGTCAGCTGAGAAACCTTGGTCCACATGTTTCCAACTACAAGTGTTTTCTTTTGCTGCTGCTGCTGCTGCTAAGTCGCTTCAGTTGTGTCCAACTCTGTGCGACCCCGTAGATGGCAGCCCACCAGGGTCCCCCACCCCTGGGATTCTCCAGGCAAGAACACTGGAGTGGTTGCCATTTCCTTCTCCAATGCATGAAAGCGAGAAGTGAAAGTGAAGTCGCTCAGTCGTGTCNCTGCTGCTGCTGCTAAGTCGCTTCAGTTGTGTCCAACTCTGTGCGACCCCGTAGATGGCAGCCCACCAGGGTCCCCCACCCCTGGGATTCTCCAGGCAAGAACACTGGAGTGGTTGCCATTTCCTTCTCCAATGCATGAAAGCGAGAAGTGAAAGTGAAGTCGCTCAGTCGTGTCTGACCCCTAGCAACCCCGTGGACTGCAGCCCACTAGGCCCCTCCGTCCGTTCTTTTGCTACTGGGTCGTACTTCATGTATTTCAAAGAAAAAGCCAACAGTGACCCATGATTAAACATAACTAAAATGCTCACCCTTAACCAGATTATCACTGTTACATTTATATATAATATCACGAACAGGTTACTGGCATTTTGTTTTTACAGCTATTCATACTGCATTTAAAGTGTTTATCAACTGCACAGTCTCATAGACTTTCGTCTGGCTGATCCTGCTGCACTGAGAGGGCAGAGCTTAGTAAGAGTTATTTATTTCCTTGTTTCATGTGTTTTCTTCACTCCTGTGGATATATTCTGGAGATTCATGTGTGTGTGTATCTATGTATATGCATGTGCTCAGTTTTGTCGGACTCCGTGACCTTGTGGACTGTAGCCCGCCAGGCTCCTCTGTCCATGGGATTCTCCAGACAAGAATACTGGAGTGGGTTGCNTTTTTTTTATCCATTCAGCCAGTCTGAATCTTTTAGTTGGGGCATTTAATCTATTTACATTTAAAGTAATTATAGATATATATGTTCCTATTGCCATTTTCTTAATTGTTTGGGGTTTGATTTTGTAGATCTTCTTCTCTTGTATTTCTTGGCTATAAAAGTCCCTTTAACATTTGTTGTAAAGCTGGTTTGGTGGTACTGAATTCTATTAACTTTTGTTTGCTAAAAAGCTTTTGACTTCTCCATTAATTCTGAATGAGATCCTTGCCAGTTAAGGTAATCTTGGTTATAGATTTTTCCTTTTCAATACTTTAAATATATCCTGCCATTCCCGTCTGGCTTGCAGAGTTTCTGCTGAAAGATCAGCTGTGAAATTTATGGGGTTTCCTTTGTATGTTACTTCTTGCTTTTCCTTTGCTGCTTTTAATATTCTTTCTTTGTGTTTAGTCTTTGTCAGTTAGATTAGTATGTGTCTTGGCATGTTTCCCCTTTCCTATACAGGTTTTATCCTGTATAGGTGTCTTTGGCCCTCTTGGACTTGACTGACTATTTCCTTTTCCATGTTGGGGAAATTTTCAACTATAATTTCTTCAAAAATTTTCTCATACTCTTTCTTTTTCTCTTCTTCTTCTGGGACTCCTATAATTTGAATGTTGATGTGTTTGACATTGTCCCAGAGGTCTCTGAAACTATTCTCAGTTATTTACATTCTATTTATTTTATTTTGCTCTTCAGAAGTTATTTCCAGCATTTTATCTTCTAGTTCATTANTCTCATACTCTTTCTTTTTCTCTTCTTCTTCTGGGACTCCTATAATTTGAATGTTGATGTGTTTGACATTGTCCCAGAGGTCTCTGAAACTATTCTCAGTTATTTACATTCTATTTATTTTATTTTGCTCTTCAGAAGTTATTTCCAGCATTTTATCTTCTAGTTCATTAATTCATTCTTCTGCTTCAGATATTCTGCTATTGATTCCTTCTAGAATATTTTTAATTTCAGTAATTGTGTTGTCTCTATATGTTTATACTTTAATTCTTCTAGCTCTTTGTTAACTGATTCTTGCATTTTCTCCATTCTGCTCTCAAGGTTTTTGATCATTTTTACTATCACTATTCTGAATTCTTTTTCAGGTAGTTTGCCTGTTTCATTTTCATTTATTTGGACTTCTGTGTTTCTACTTTGTTCCTTCATTTGTGCAACATTTTTCTTCATTTTCATTATTGTTTTAAAAATCTTATTGTGTTTGAGGTCTCCTTTTCCCAGGCTTCAAGGTTGAATTCTCTCTTCCTTTTGGTTTCTGCCCTCTTGAGCTTGTCCAGTGGTTAGTGTAAGTTTTTTATAGGGTGAGATTTTTGCTGAGTTTTTGTTTGTTTGTTCATTTGTTTCTCTTCTGATGGGCAGGGTTGAGTGAGGTGGTAATCCTGTCCGCTGATGATTTGGTTTGTATTTTTGTTTTGTTTGTTGTTTAGATGAGGCATCTTCCACAGAGTGCTACTGGTGTTTGGATGATTCTGCATCTTGTATTCAAGTGGCTTCCTTTGTGGGAGTCCTCACTATTTGATACCCCCTAGAGTCATTTCCCTGGTAGTCTAGTGTCTTGGAGTCAGTGTTCCCACTCGAAAGGCTCAGGGATTGATTTCTGGTCAGGAACGAAGATTTCACAAGTGGTTTATTATGGCATTAAATGAAATTAAAACTAATTCCCCAAAATGAGAAACCAAAGATGAAGCCCAAACAAATGGCTGTTACAAAACCAGGCAAATAATAATTAAAATAATGGAATATACACATATTATATACACCCACAAGCAAAAACAAAACAGTCCAACAAAAATAAAGTACACGAGATTGACCTGGAAAACACAGGAAACAAAAAAATTACATCTACTAGTTAAGAACAAAACTAACTAAAGCCCAAACTGGAAAACAAAACTAAAGCAAAGTGTCAAGTGGGGAGTAAAGCAATGAAAACAAAAGTAGGAAATATGTGGAGAGGAAAGGGAAGAAAGAAAAAGAAAGAATAGCCCACCTGGCCCTGGGCGGTGACTGGGAGCGCTCTGTGTCGGTCCTGAGGGGCGTGAGGCCGAGTAGGGGCGTTGTCTCTGGTTCCCAGCAAGGAGCCCCTCAGGCCCCCGTGTCCATGGTGCTTTCCGACCCACTTGGTGGAGGCAGACTCTACTAGTCTGAAAGTTATAGCAGTGAGACAGGCGTGAAGCTGGAACGTGGATGTAGGTTTTTTGGCTAGTGAGCTGCTGAGTTGTGACAACAGCTAACCCTACCTGCAGCAGAGAGGTCCCTCTGGTGTCAGCCAGGACTTGTGAGCCTGTCCCACCTGAAGGTCCATGTCTCTGAGAGTCATCCTTCTTGGAGCAAGAGAGAAGAAATCCAGCTCTACCCACCAGAACTCCAACACAAACCTCCCTAACCAAGAAACCTTAACAACCCACTGATACAACCCCACCCACAGTGAGGAAACTCCATAGTAAAGAAAACTCCACAAATTCCCAGAATATAGAAAGGCCACCCCAAACGCAGCAATATAACCAAGA